>JAVGWX010000020.1:11449795-11917295 GCA_036924085.1 Ariolimax columbianus | reverse complement strand
AGCCCTTTGAACGACAACAACAAGCTGAACTATACCATTGTCCAGGGGAACAAAACCTTATTCGGGTAACGTCATGAGTTATCGTCGTTTGTCACATTAACTATACCTTTATTTTTTTAAGTTGATGTCTTCGATATAGTGAACTATACCTTCTTTTCGTGGGAACTGAGACGCAAGTGCAGTCAAGTAGAACATACTGACCAGAAAGTTGTGTCAGGGTCAGGATCAATTCACTGACCAAGACCACAATTCTCTTCCATGTAGTGTTCCCTGGACACAGGCTGATGAGATGTGGATCGATGTGATCCCCGTAGTAGTGAACGCCACGCAGATGAAACCGAGCATATCACAACCGTCTGGAGGACCGCGGTCCACTTTCATCAGCATGCTCTAGTGCCTCCGGGGAGACTACCAGAGTATAATAATGTAGACCAAAATGACGACGCCATCAGAGTAGACTAGATCGGTTACCAGGGAGTCGCCTACAAGAACCCATTGGCTGTGTGCAGAAAACTGTGTGACGATCCAGTCCACAGCACAGCAGAAATCCGTAGAGGTGAGGACGCAGCCTTGTCGAACACCGGATTATGTAAAGTACTCGTCCATAAGATCCAGCCCGAGCCAAATTTTGGCTCTGGTGGGACCGTGAAACTCCGCAATCAGGGTCAGCCTGGGATACCCACGCATTGTAGGACTCCAAATAGGGCGCGTCTATCGACAGAATCAAAGACAGGTCATAGGTCAATGTTGGTGACCTTAAGAGAGCGGTTAAGCACAATGTGCAGTTCAGCGAGGAGGCAGAGAGCAAGTCCCAAAGCACAAAATGTTAAATCGATCCAGTTTTCACGGTGGAAGCGAAAATACCAGGTATCGATAGAAAGGAGGAAACGACCATGCATTGAGACAAGAAACCCTAAAGCATATTGGAGACGCCTATCCTCAACCCATGTGGACGCACGTCTACACAGGTGGATCATCAGAGGAAGCATTGAGGAAAGGAGGGGCGGGACTCGTCATGTTTCTACAGAATGGAACCGTTAAAGAAAAAGCAAGTGCTGCCAGGGAGCCCTCGACAAATCTAAGAACAGAACAACAGGCAATACTACTTCGTCAAACTATTGGAGGAAAAGGGGTTAAAGGATAACAAAATAGTGTTTTTGTGCGACTGCATGGGAATTTTGCAGGCCACACAAAGAGAACCACGAAATAGTATGGAAAGGGAACTGATATGCCAGCTAAATAAACTCTCAGACCACAATAAAATCACTCTCCGGTGGATTCCAGCTCACTGCGGCGTACCTGGGAATGAATGGGCAGACAGACTGGCCAGGGAGGGAAGACAAAGAGAACAATTCACCCACCCAGTGTCACTGCCAGAAGTCAAGGCATACATAAAAAAAAAAAATATATAAACTGTGGATAGAGAGAACAAACAGCAAATACCCACAGGACCCAATCAATAGACTGAATTGGAAACAGTATACCACAATTGTCCACCTCAGAACAGGTCATTGCAGACTAAATGCACTCATTCATAAAATGAAAGCAGCACAGACTGCACAATGCACATGTCAGAGAGGGCCCCAGACTCCAGAACACATCCTGCAAACATGTCCACTGCACCAAGGCTTCCGTGAGAAGACCTGGTCCGAGAAAAAAAACATACAAGAAAAACTGCGGGGAACCATTGAGGACCAGCGTGTCACTTCATGGAGGCAGCCTATCTGGTGGCATAAAACGAGCATACGAAACCGAACGCAAAGAAGAAGAAGAAAATCCAGTTTGTTAGCTATAGGATTGCAACACTCAAACTACAGGTGACTGGTTATCCAAAGCCATTCCTGAGTTTCGGTTCTACGCGTTTCAGAATGCGTACGCCAATGGCGAAAGCGAGACCTTAGAAACGTTAGAACAGCAGCTACGACAACCAGCATACAAAAAGATCGTCACAGCAGACGGTAATACAATGATGTACTGAAATAAGTTCACCTGGATTCTCCTCGCTGTAGTGCAGTACAAGACTTTTCTCAGTAGGTTCACAAACCTGTTTCCAGGTGTACTACGTGAACGTGAGGTGGGATCGTGATCACTATTGTGTACCTGACTCTGACCCATTCAATTCATTGATCATCATCATGTAGCATGTCCTTTATAGAACGTCGCTACCATCACAGTATGTCTGAAAGAAACTCTTTCCCTTGCCAAAACTTCAGCCTCCGCCACAGTCATATCCAGGCATTCCCTGGATCTTGGTGCCATCGTCTTCTTGGTCTACCCCTTCCTCTTTTGCCTCAACTCACTGATATATTTATGTTTTGAATTTCAGCATCAACAACTCCGGGGCATTTTCTGTGTTGTCTCCCTTGGACTATGAGAACACGAAACGTGAAGTAGTGGTTATCAGAGTTGAAGATGGCGGTAAAAACTATCACCGGCATACTTCGGCCACAGTTTCTGTTACGGTAAGTGTACTATTTATATGTGCATATCCAAAATCCGTCAATGTTATAGACGCGCAGTGGTAGTTGATCAGGTTGCATCCTTGTATCATTATATTTGTACTTTCTTATGTATTATGTTCACTTTAGAAAAGATAGCAACGGGGTGAAACGTCAGTTTCACAATCCCAAAGATCGAATCCCTCGGTGTCCAGTTTGGAAGCCACGAAATGTGTTTCTTCTCAGTGCGATCACTGCTTCGAGTACGGAAGGTAATGGTAACCTATCTAACTTTCCTAAGAGAGACAACTCTGAACTCAAACAACTGCTGCCTTGCAGATGGGCTGGGGACAGCCAAAGGCTAAGGAGGGCAACCTTACAGAAACGCCTGTTGAAATCGGATGCACTGGGCCACAGGCCTAACGAAACAGTGCAACGTAAATCGCTGCATGATGACGTCACAATTTAAAAGAATAAAGTATGGTGCTCATCCTGTGGAGTCCCACCAGACAGAGAGAGTGCCGGGCGCCACGCCTCGAAGGGGCCCACCTGATGCTACTGGTGGTCACCCACCCATGTGACTCAAGGCATAAGGACATGGGGCAAGAGCTATTGACCGAAAACCCAAGACACTTCAAATACTTCAGTGGAATGCGGAGGGAGTCCTTAACAAAAAGGTTTCTCTAACAAATCCCCTGTACGAAGGCGAGATAGACGGGGCATGTATCCAAGAAACAAACCTCAACAACAACCACAGATTCTCAATCAGAGGATACCAGACCTTCCGACTTGATAGAGAAGATCACAAAGGAGGGGTTCTGATACTGACACGTAACTTCATACCAAGTAGCGCAGTATCTGTAAATCACACCGGACAAGCAGAAATTGTAAGAGTCGACATAATGACACAAAAAACGAAAATCCGTATATTCAACCTGTATGACCCACCCAACAAAGACCTGTCGCTCTCGAGTATGGAAATCAAGGACTCCAGCTGCCTAGTGATTGGAGACTTCAACAGTCACTCGGAGAGATGGGGATATTCAGATACAGACAGCAGAGGGGATGAAGTGGAAGACTGGGAGATAGACACAAATCTCTATCTTATCAATATGCCTGAGGACAGCCCTAGCTTCTATTCAAGAACATGGCATGCCTTCTCCACGGGGGATATTCACCACAAAATAGATCGTCAGGTGCTCGACCAATTGGCAGGTAGCGACCACAGGCCAATTACGCTAGATATTGATATGGAAGTAGGCCCACAGGAAATAAAACTGCTGCCACGTTTGAACTACAGACGAGCCGACTGGGACAGATTTGCAATGCTGACAGATGGACTGTGTGAAACTATCAACACACGAAATAACAATATGAAACCTATGGTGCAAAGCCTAAGCAAAGCAATACTGCAAGCAGCCACCGAGACCATCCCAAGAGGAGCAAGGAAAAACTACAAGCCATAATGGAATCATGAACTGCAGAAAGCTGAGAATGAAGTCTCAAATGCTAGGAACATGGCAAAGAGAGAGACCAATCTATGGAAGCAAATATCGCCCTCAAGGCCATCACTGCGAAATACAAAAGAACACTGAACCAAATAACCAAGTAACAAGAGACAGTTGAAAAAAAACCAGAAAGCCTCAATCTAGATAAAGAATGGAATAAACTATGGAATTTAATCTTAACTTAACTTAACGTCTTTATACTGGTTTAGAAGACCCTGCAGAGTCTGTATACAACCAGTTACATTTACATTACCTTGCTCTAAAAGCTATGCGCATCCAGTTTATCCTTAAATGCATTAACTGTCCCTGCCTCCACTACCTCCCCTGGCAATGCATTCCAAGCAGACACTACTCTCTGACTAAAAAAATATTTGCTAATATCTAACCCGGACCTCTCTTTAGTCAGCTTGTACCTATGCCCTCGTGTTATTGTAGGTGGCTGTATTTTAAAAAACTTGTTATAGTCTAATTTATCGATTCCTCTGATCATCTTATAAACCTGTATTAAGTCACCACGAATTCTTCTCTCTTCGAGACACTGTAGGCCGGTTTTTCTGAGTCGTTCCTCATAACTGTAATTCTGGAATCCCACTATCATCTCTGTCGCTCTTTTTTGTATTCTTTCTAGCATGTTTATATCCCCTCTATGATAAGGACTCCACACCTGTACACAGTACTCCAATCTAGGTCTAACTAAAGCTTTATACAGTTTGACGATCACTTCCTTGCTCCTGTGTTTAATATTTCTTTTTATCATACCTAACATTGCATTTGCCTTTTTCACTGCTACCTTAACTTGCTCACTCACCTTTCCTGTATGATCTATTATAACCCCTAGGTCCCTTTCCTTATCTATCTTTCTAATATTGTTTTCTCCCATTCTGTAATTATGTTCCATATTGGATCTACCCATGTGGATGACTGTACATTTATCTACATTAAACTCCATTTGCCAGCTTACAGACCATTCTCGAATTTTATCTAAATCCGACATCAATATATCCACTTCCGCTTTAGATGAGACACTACTGCATAGTTTTGTGTCATCAGCAAATTTTGCAATCATGGATCTCATATCAATGTCCAAATCAAATCATTTATATATATCAAGAACAAAATTGGTCCCAAAACCGAGCCCTGTGGCACACCACTTTTCACTTCACTCCACTGAGTACTCCTTATTTATGCCCACCCTCTGCCTTCTTCCCGTTAACCAATTTTTAATCCATTTCGCAACTTTCCCACCTATTCCATGTGATTTTAACTTTCGAAATAATCTTTGATGAGGTACTCTATCAAAGGCCTTTGCAAAGTCTAGATAAATAACATCCACTGGCTCCCCTTTATCTATGATTTTAGTAACCTCCTCCATGAATTCTAATAGATTTGTTAAGCATGTTCTCCCTCTAGTAAACCCATGCTGACTATTTCTAATTAGATTAAATTTTTCTAAATGCATTACAATGTTTTCTTTGATTATTGACTCTAACAATTTACAGACTATGCTCGTTAAACTCACCAGTCTATAATTTTCAGGATCTGATTTTTTGCCTTTTTGAATAAGGGGATCACTCCTGCATCTTTCCAATCCCGTGGAACAATCCCTTTTGTAAGTGATTGAGAACATAATATAGCCAATGGTTTTGCTAGTTGGTCTCTAATTTCATACAGCAATTTTGGGTGAATACCATCTTGACCTGGACATTTATTCACCTTCAACTCCTCCAATTTTTTAAAAACCATTTCCTCTGTAATACATATTGAACTTAATCCCGCTGTATCCATGTCTCTTTGAAAAATATCTATAGGCTCTGGGATCTCGGAGCAGTCCTCCTTTGTGAAGACTGTGCCAAAGTACTGATTTAGCAGATTAGCAGCCTCCCTATTCTCACTTATTATTTTCCCTGTACTGTCTATGAGAGGGCCTACTTTGTCTTTCGTTCTTTGTTTATTTCTAACATAAGAAAAGAAGCTTTTACTGTCAGTCTTGATTCTCTGAGCAAGTTTTTTTTCAAAGTCTATTTTTGCTGTTTTATTCGCTTTCTGAGATATGTTCTGCTTGTCCAAATATTTTACATATGTTTCTTTTGATTTACCTGCCTCTATAATCAGAGCCATGAATGACAAAACAACATCAAATAAACAAATTACCATCAAGCAGGGTGACAACATGCTTACCGAAAAAAAAAGCAGCAAACGCCTTTATAGAACATTATGTCAGAGCAAACCACATTGATGTCCCTACAGACAGGAATACAGACAATAGTGAAGATCAAAAGAGCCACGACAACATCAAGATTGCACCAGAGGAGCACATGATGGCAAAACTAACGATGAATGAAATGAATGAGGCCATGAGAACTTTAAAGAAAAAGAAATCGCCCGGAAAAGATGGGATAACAAATGAAATGCTGATGGGGCTGGGCCAAACAGCAAAGAGGAAGTTACTGTCAGTCCTGGACCAAAGCTGGAAAAGGGGAATTGTACCGCGGGCATGGAAAGATGCTGTACTTATACCCGTACCAAAGAAAGAAAAAGAGAACAGATCCAAATGGATGCAGGCCTATCAGTCTACTGAGCTGTGTAGGTAAACTGATGGAGCGTATGATAAACACCAAACTGATGTGGCACCTGGAAGAAAAGCACATATTAATTCCACAGCAAGTAGGATTTAGACAACACAGATCCACTGAGGACCAGATCACTCTCATTGCACAGGAAATAGAGGATGCTTACCATGAAAAAAGCACACAGTAGCGGTTTTGGGTGGATCTAAAGAAGGCATTTGACAAGGTGTGGAAAGAGGGACTTAAAGTCAAGCTACGAAGAAGTGAACTATCTTGAAAAATGTACAGATGGATCAGCCACTACCTCAAAAAACAGAACAGCCAGAGTTCAAGTACAAGGGCAGATAAGTAAAAAAGTGACACTTGAGCAGGGTGTACCCCAAGGGGGAGTACTGTCACCCACACTTTGCCTGGTGTATATAAACAACATCACAGAGAATATACAATGAAGAGTCCACAACTCTATGTTTGCAGACGATCTGGCTATGTGGACCTCTGAAAAAAATCTCACCGTAGCAAACAATCGGATGCAGCAGGCCCTAACATCGTTGGAGGAGTGGGCGACATCATGGCTGATCAAAATAAATGAAGAAACAACAACATATACGATATTCTCGCTTTCAAATAAACTACAGAACACCAAAATAAGTCTTAACGGCAAATATCTGCGGCCAAATGACAACCTAAACTCCTTGGGCGTCACATTTGATCGGCGCATGACATGGAAAAGTCAGATCGAGAGAAACCGAATGAGAGCCAGACAAAGAATGGCAATCATGAGGAAACTTGCAGGCACAAGCTGGGGAGCAGACGAAAGAATACTCAAGAAACTCTACACTGGATGAGTGAGACCAGTTCTCGAGTGATGGCCACATTTGCTTTCTCTGATCCTCGTATGTCGGGCAGTTTTGCAGCAAATGTTCAGCGGTCATTTTCCCCGTACCACACGGGCATTCGTCGGTGCCACCTATCTTCAATTTGTTGAATAGGTGGTACCTCAGTCTATTGTGGCCAGTGCGAAATCTGAAAACCACGACCTCCTCTCTTCTGTTCAACTGGTAATAGGCATCGTTTTTGGTGTAGCCAGTATGTTCTGTTTCCCATTTGGTCATGTATCTAGCTCTAATAAGCCTTTTTGACTCTTCGTATGTCACACTAGTATCTGGTTGTTGTAGTCTTGCACCTTCTTTTGCCAGTCTGTCTGCCTCCTCGTTGCCTTGGATGTTACAGTGGGATGGAACCCACTGTACCACTACCCTTTTTGGTGCGGACTGCTGGCATAGTTGACAGAGTACTGCTCTTCAGTCATTAAGTTCAGTATTTTTCTGGCTTTTTAGTGCTGTGACTACGGCCAGGTCATCTGTAAGCAGGACTATATGGCTTTCATTCTTTACCTGTCACCATTTCTTCTACTGCAGCCCTCAGTGCATCTGCCTCCGCTCTGAAATTGCTTGAGAATTTTCCAGTTGCCACTGATAGTGTTATTTTTCTGCCATTTTGTAGGCTCAGGAAAACCCCTGCCCTTCCGTTCTGTGTTGTGTTTGTTACAGAACCGTTGGTGTATGCATGGGTCCAGTCCATGCTTGGGTAGTTTTTCGTTATGTACCTCTGGGTTGTATCTCTTCTTTCTTTTTCAGTCTGGCTGTTTTTGTTTCCAATACCTGGTATATTTTCTACCACCTCTGGAAATATATGCTGCTTCCAGGTAGGTTTTCGTACAGTAGGGATGGGCTTTGCTGTTGTTAGTGCGTTCATAGGGTCTTTATTCATCTTTGCTTTGGCTATTTATGCAAAGTTTCTCTTCTTTAATTTCCCATTTCCAAAATTTTTTAGTCTCTGATGCATTGGATGGTCAGTCAGTCTTCTGAGTTTCTCTGCTTGCTGCTGGGCTCTGCAGTCTCTTCTGTCGATCATGGATTGCAGTTTTGTAATCTTTTCAAGTTCTACAATTGGCGTTGACTTCATGCCTCCTGTTATAACTCTCATGGCTTGGTTTTGAAGTTTGCTAATTTTATCAAAGTTCGCCTTTGCTGCTGTTGTCCATGCCGCAATACCATACTCGAGAACTGGTCTCACTCTTCCAGTGTACAGTTTCTTTAGTATAATTTCATCTGCTCCCCAGCTTGTGCCAGCAAATTTCCTCATGATTGCCATTCTTTCTCTGGCTCTCATTCGGTTTCTCTCGATCTGACTTTTCCATGTCATGCGCCGATCAATTGTTACTCCCAGGTAGTTTGGGTTGTCGTTTGGCGCAGGTATTTGCCGTTAAGACTTATTTTGGTGTTTTGCGATTTGTTTGAAAGCAAGAATATCGTACATGTTGTTTTTTCCTCATTTATTTTGACAAGCTATGAGTTCGCCCACTCTTCCAGCGATGTTAAGGCCTGCTGCATCCGATTACTTGCTATGGTGAGATTCTTTTCAGAGGTCCACATAGCCAGATTGTCTGCAAACATTGAGCTGTGGACTCTTCTTGGTATGTTCTCCGTCATGTTATTTATATACACCAGGAAGAGTGTGGGTGACAGTACTCCCCCTTGGGGTACTCCCTGCTCAAGTGTCACCTTTTTGCTCATCTGCCCTTGTACTTGAACTCTGGCTGTTCTGTTTTTGAGGTAGTGACTGATCCATTTGTACATTTTTCCACAGACTTCACTTCTTCGTAGCTTGACTTTGTCCCTCTTTCCAGACCTTGTCAAATGCCTTTTCTAGATCCACCCAAACCGCTACTGTGTGTTTTTGCTCCTGGTAAGCATCCTCTATTTCCTGGGCTATGAGGGTGATCTGATCCTCAGTGGTTCTGTGCTGCCTAAAGCCTGTTTGCTGTGGAATTAGTATGTGTTTTTTTTATCCAGATGCCACATCATTCTGGTGTTTATCATACGTTCCATCAGTTTGCCTACACAGCTCAGTAGACTGAGAGGCCTGTATCCATTTGGATCTTTTTTGTCTTTTCCTTTCTTTGGCTCTGGTACAAGTACTGCATCTTTCCATGCTTGAGGTACAATACCCCTTTTCCAGCTTTGGTTCAGGACTGATAGTAACTTCCTCTTTGCTGTTTGGCCCAGCCCCATCAGCATTTCGTTTGTTACCCCATCTTTTCCGGGTGATTTCCTTTTCTTTAAATTTATCATGGCCTCTTCCATTTCATTCATTGTTAGTTTTGCTATCATGTGCTCTTCTGGTGCCATTATTGATGTTGTCGTGCCCTTTTGTTCTTCCCTAATGTATGTATGCCCTCTGCTGTTCAACATCTACATTGACAAAATCGTATCAGAGGCTAATCACACTGAGACATATGAAGTAGAACCGAACTGAATACAAACGATCTTTGCAAACGATCAGTGTCTGTTGTACGACGATGAAAATAACCTGCACAATTATATGAACGCGTAAGAAACAAGCCGTGCTAAATTCGATATAGGAATTAATGAGAAGAAGACAAAGACTACGTGGATCAGCAGAACACCTGGGCCACTCAACATAAGTGTAAATGGCTTGGCTTGGCTTCGTTCGTTCTCAATCTCCCGCTACCAAACCCTGAAAGGGCTTAAGTAGCAGAATGTAGTCCAGAGAACGGATTGTGTTGCGTCGTAGTTTATAGCTTGACTGCGATATTTGCACCTTTCGATCCAACACATCCGACTTCAGCAAGCATTTTTTGAGTACCTGGTTAGCATTCCCCCTTCGATCCCTTCTCCTTAGCCAGTAGGCCCTACTGCAGCCTGTTATCCAGGATCACCGTGTAGAGGTGTAGAAGGGTCTTGGCAGCTCTGGTTCGCAGGCCCTGACGCTAGCAGTCAGCTATGGGTCGCTGACCACTGCAGCTCATGCGCTGCTCTGCATCTTGATCCACACATAAGTGTAAATGAAATTTCTCTTCAATAGGCTCACGACTTTACCTATTTGGGCAGTTGTTTTTCGGGAGACGGTTGGATCAACAGAGAAATCGAGACTAGGTGTCCCAAAGCATCTGCTCCGACTTATCAATTGCCTCCACTGCTTAGGCACTCAAGCATTAGTGCTGCAACAAAGCTACAGCTGATAAACAGTGCATTCATGCTGACTAGTGCTGCCAGTGACAAAGATGGTGAGAACAGAATTTCGACTTGTGAAATGAAGTGTTTGAGGAAGGTCATCGGTGTTACCAGGAGAGATATAATGCGAAACAACGACATTCGAAGTATGGTCGGCACCACGCCGTGTACAGAATACATTTCCAGGCACAAGATAAGCTGGTCCAGTCATCTCATGAGAATGTACCCTCATCGACTTCCACTGATGACTTACAACGCAGGTTCTGGCTACATGGCAAGAGGATGGCCGCAAAGCAGGTGGATAGATCACAGAGTGATTGTGCAGAGACACGGGCTCACATTGACCCACACAATGCACCTGTCGTAAGACAGACGACTTAAGCGCCCCTCGATGCTCAATGGCACAAGTGGAAAGAAAACTAACTATACAACAGTAGATACAAAAGAAACACAATGGAGAATGGAGAATGGAGACTGACAGAAACTTTGCACCTCTGATAAGATCTAGGAAGCCTTGTAGAAGACTGTAGTTGCACGATTATTTCACAGACAACTAAGGTTTGCACTATTATTTCACAGACAACTAAGGTTTCCACTATTATTTCACAGACAACTAAGGTTTCCACTATTATTTCACAGACAATTAAGGTTTGCATTATTATTTCATCGACAACTAAGGTTTGCACTATTATTTCACCGACAGCTAAGGTTTGGACTATTATTTCCTCCACAACTAAGGTTTCCACTATTATTTCATCGTCAACTAAGGTTTGCACTATTATTTCATCGACAACTAAGGTTTGCACTATTATTTCACCGACAACTAAGGTTTGCAATATTATTTCATCGACAACTAAGGTCCACGAATTCATGCGTACAATAAAATTAATTCATGGATATGTTTTGTCGCAGGTCAAACCGACAAACGATATCTGGCCAGTATGGGGTACGTGGGTACCCGAAGTTCCTGCAGATTTGACTTATTCTATTTACGAGAACGCATCTGTGGGCACCAGCGTACTCACTGTCTATGCCTCTGATGCTGATTTGGACGTGGGAAATGATGTCACTTATTCTATGGTTGTCATAGCTACAGGTTTGTTTGCATGCTTATGTTTTTAACTTTGAATACATGTGGAGCCGCGTAGCGCAGTTGATAGCGAGCTGGCTTTGCATCTGTGGGGTCCTAGGTTCATTACCCAGTTGAGGCGGAAATGTTTTTTCAGGGTGCAACGTCCCCGGGTCGACCCAGTATTAGAGGGTCAGGGAAGTAAAAGCGTCCAGGGAGAGGAGATGGCTACCGCCCTCATATAGCCGAGCCTTTAAAATGTGAGATCGCTAACACCTCACACCCCTACGCCAGTAATGATATAGTTTACTGTACTTTACTTTTACCTGTGGATATATGAATGGGAGAACATGGCATTCTAAGTAAAAAGTCACGACACGCCTCTGTTTACCCAGCTGTATATTAGTACATGACAACGTGAGTTAAAGCAGTGATGAAGTGAAATCGTTTCTCCACCTCAAGATAAGCCTGTGCTTAAGTCTTAACACTTTTTCGCCGAAAGCAGATACTAGTATTATGGAACTACGGAGCCGTGTTCAAATTAAACCGTACCTAACTGCTACAAGTGAACATACGTACGATGCGCATGATCACGTCAGGTCTGATATAAACAGCACATACCAACCGTCAAGTTTGCAATATTTCATTATCCTCCGACTCATAGTTTCCTCAGTAGACTGTTGGTAACATGGCGAATGTGATACGGAATCCGTCCAGAGTTGATCAGCGAGCGGTGATTCGGTTTATATCCAGCTAAAGGATGTCGACCAGTTGACATTCATCGCAAAATGCAGGCAGTGTATGGGGGCAAACGTGTGGCGAACGTAATCTCCGGCCACGGTCCACCAGAATTGCTACATCAATTTCACGATGGCATCTTCTGACACAATAATATGCGCCTGACCTGGCCTCGGAAGATCTTTAGTTAAATCGCGTCCTTCTTTAAATATCGTTGTCCAGTTCTTCAAACATCGTTGTCCAGTTCTTCAAACATCGTTGTCCAGTTCTTCAAACATCGTTGTCCAGTTCTTCAAACATCGTTGTCCAGTCTTCACTGTTATCTTCGACACACTTTTGTCACCATACACTGACTGCATTCTGCGATGAATGTCAACTGATCGACATCCTTCAGCTGTTAGAAACCGAATTACCGCTCGCTGATCAACTCTAGACGGAATGCGTATCACACCCGCCATGCTTTCAACGGTCTGCTGAGAAAACTATGAGTCGGAGGATAATGAAATTTTGGAAACTTGACGGTTGGAATGTGCTATTTACACCAGAAGTGACGTCACCATGCATATCGTACGTATGTTCACTTGGTGCAGTTAGGTCCGGTTTCATTTGAACACGGCTCGTATAATCAGAGATTATATTTATTCTCATTCACGCTTCAAGTGAATCCTTGGGGCCACCACTAAAGTTGTAACCTTTACAGGAAGCATGTAACCAAGTACGACTCAAATCACTAAATAAGTCACAAATTTCCATTTTAAAAAAACAATAACTTAATAAGATACTAAGTTTAAAACCCTTTATTATTTCGCTTATATTGTTTCCTTTCTCAATATAATTTCCACCAAAATGAATACACTTATCACATCACGTTATCAGCGCAGCAAAATCATAAACACATAAGTCTTTGGTCTGCTGTCTCAGTCACGTTTGAACTTCACGTTCAACCTCTTTGTCAAACGGGAAATATCTCCCGGCAAATTGGAATCATACATTCTGATGTAGGCTAAACCATGCGAACACTTTACACTGCAGTTGCTACACTGTCTATCGTTACTAGCCCGAAAGTTCGAATCATCTCGCCACCTGCTGCAAATATGCTTCTGTTGCAATCTGAACAGGCCGACCATATCAGGCTTCGTCAGAAATTTTGCAATGTCCTTGAGACAATGAACAAACCTAGTTATACATCGTTTTAGGGATCAACATCCAGAGCAGCGCATGAGCTGCAGTGGTCAGCGACCCATAGCTGACTGCTAGCATCAGGGCCAGCGAACCAGAGCTGCCAAGACCCTTCTTCACCTCCACACGGTGATCCTGGATAACAGACTGCAGCATGGCAGACTGACTAAGGAGAAGGGATCGAAGAGGGAATGCTAACCCAGTACTCAAAAAATGCTTGCTGAAGTCGGATGTGTTGGACCGAAAGGTGCAAATATCGCAGTGGATAGCAGCCGCTGAGGCATCAAACCTCCAGGGGTTGACATGAATCTACTATCCTGGTTATTCTGGGATTCAGGGCAACGCAAGAGCAGACATCTTGGCTTCAAAAGCTCCCGTCATGGACACGTTAGTGATGGATAGGAAAGCCATTTTGAAATCAATCAATGACCGCCTGTTAGATGAGGACACTGCAATAGATGAACCAGTAATCCACAGGCTGCAAAGTGTTGACATCAAACGAGGTTCGAGTGGAGTGAGGCGCATGACAGGACAGAACAAGAGATTATACAACCAGCTAGCTACAGGGACCATCTGCAGCCATTTCGGGCGCCATTTGCTGAGAGAGACTGAGCACCTAGGGGTATGCCTAGAGTGCAGTGACGTCGATTCTTAGAAACAGAACAGGCAAATCAAATATTTCGGATATATAAACAGAGAGACGTGACACACTGCTGAAAACAATGCTGGTGTGATTTCGAAATGACTTCGAACCAGGTATGTTGGGATCGCAAACCAAGCCTGCGCTCAATTTAAGCTTTGTACATCTATAATTGTAGGCGGTGGCCCACAACCGGATGCGTTCAGCCTTGACCCAATTACTGGGCTGTTGAGCACACACGCTGTCCTGGAGCCGGACGGACCACAAGGTATTTCTCGTTACACCGTAATTGTACAGGTAAGTGGAAACAGGTTATGTGTAAAGTTTTCTAAATAGTCCCTAAATATTTAAATTACCACAGCAAAAGATAGCAGCATTTATCATATCTGTAAGTTAGTCTAGAACAAGTGAATCATTTTTAAGTGAATTTATTTGTTGTCATCTAATTCAACAAAAGAGACAGAAAATTAAATGAATTTTAAAATAAATTATCTGGTTGGTTGGTTTCTAATGCCCACAATGGGTTGGTAACCCTTTGTGCACCCTGAAAAGAACGGAACTTATGGCAGATTGCAGTAGTTTTTCTGACATCCCGAGCGTACTGATGAAGTGGACCGGGGTCCTCCAGGCGGTTATGCAATGTTTGGTTTCATCTGCGTGTCACTCACTACTACGGGGATCACGTTGAACCTCACCTTGTTAGCCATACTATTGTCCTCGTTTCCAGGATGACCAACGAGAAGGTCAGGTGAGGGTCTTAGCCAGTACATTTCTCCTGACCCTGGCTAATATTGTCTGATCGGTGTGCTTTGCCTGACCAGACGTTAGTCTCATCATCCCGTCAGGTGAGGGTCTTAGCCAGTACATTTCTCCTGACCCTGGCTAACATTGTCTGATCGGTGTGCTTTGCCTGACCAGACGTTAGCCTCATCATCCCGTCAGGTGAGGGTCTTGGCCAGTACATTTCTCCTGACCCTGGCTAACATTGTCTGATCGGTGTGCTTTGCCTGACCAGACGTTAGTCTCATCATCCCGTCAGGTGAGGGTCTTGGCCAGTACATTTCTCCTGACCCTGGCTAACATTGTCTGATCGGTGTGCTTTGCCTGACCAGACGTTAGTCTCATCATCCCGTCAGGTGAGGGTCTTGGCCAGTACATTTCTCCTGACCCTGGCTAACATTGTCTGATCGATGTGCTTTGCTTGACCAGACGTTAGTCTCATCATCCCGTCAGGTGAGGGTCTTGGCCAGTACATTTCTCCTGACCCTGGCTAACATTGTCTGATCGGTGTGCTTTGCCTGACCAGACATTAGTCTCATCATCCCGTCAGGTGAGGGTCTTGGCCAGTACATTTCTCCTGACCCTGGCTAACATTGTCTGATCGGTGTGCTTTGCCTGACCAGACGTTAGTCTCATCATCCCGTCAGTTGAGGGTCTTGGCCAGTACATTTCTCCTGACCCTGGCTAACATTGTCTGATCGGTGTGTTTTGCCTGACCAGACGTTAGCCTCATCATCCCTAAACTAAATGGTAGCTTGTGATTTTGAATCCTGGTATCACATTGATGATTAATAGTTTCTGACATACCATTCTTTTGTATACGTTGTTGTTGTTGTTTAATGCCCACAATGAATATGTTGACTCTTGTGTGCTCCCTGAAAAGGGTGTTTAGGGATGGGAGTAGTAGCATTCCTCGCATCGCGATCGTGCTGCGAAATATGGATAGTGGTTCTCCAGAACGCTCACTACTATGAGGATCACATTGATCCACATCTTGTTAGCCAGAGTGCCGTGAAAACAGCTTGTTTCTAGGAACGATACATTGAAGAGAGGTGGTGGTCTTGGTCAGTATATTGTGCCAGACCCTGATGCTGTGTCCTGGTCAGTATGTTGTGCCTGACCCTGATGCTGTGTCCTGGTCAGTATGTTGTGCCTGACACTGACGCGATGTCCTGGTCAGTATGTTGTGCCTGACCCTGCCACGATGTCCTGGTCAGTATGTTGTGCCTGACCCTGATGCGGTGTCCTGGTCAGTATGTTGTGCCTGACCCTGCCACGATGTCCTGGTCAGTATGTTGTGCCTGACCCTGCCGCGATGTCCTGGTCAGTATGTTGTGCCTGACCCTGCCACGATGTCCTGGTCAGTATGTTGTGCCTGACCCTGCCACGATGTTCTGGTCAGTATGTTGTGCCTGACCCTGCCACGATGTCCTGGTCAGTATGTTGTGCCTGACCCTGCCACGATGTCCTGGTCAGTATGTTGTGCCTGACACTGACGCGATGTCCTGGTCAGTATGTTGTGCCTGACCCTGCCACGATGTCCTGGTCAGTATGTTGTGCCTGACACTGACGCGATGTCCTGGTCAGTATGTTGTGCCTGACTGGACTATCGTCTCAGTGCCCTTCCTTATAAGTAAACACCTCGATAGCGATGTTTATCTATGTTGCTAGATGTATAGCAATATGAATCTTTCCAAGTGTAAACTTTACAACAAAAACTGTTTGTTCGACATATATTTTTTTGGGGTCACCATCCATCACCAGTAGTGAAGACCATTCTCTCTATTTATTATCCAACTGAGTTAAATTCAGTATGCCAAGGTACCTGAACAGCCCTGTTCGGGCGTAGAAAGACCTTTGGACAGTGTGTGCATGGAATGTTCACACAATGTTAATGCTTCATTTCATGAGCTTCTCTTACCTGCTTCCACTGTTCAAATGCTTCATGTCTCAGCTATTACATAGGCTTACAAAGGTCGGTCACCAATCTCCCACAAGTAGTGAAGTCCTGGGAGTTGATGGAATAAAGAAAAATATATATAAAGTATCTATGTCACTTCTCATCCTACCCCACCCCCAATCCCCTCCTCTCTCTCTTCTCTCCCCCCTCCTCACACTATCTCTCGGTCTCTCTCTCCAAACTGTGTTGTGTGTCACAAACAAAACTTCCATTTTTATTGCAGGCTTCTGATTGTGTTGAGAATTGTCTCCAACAGGAGATCTATCTGTCTTTCTCTTTCTTATATATTTTCTCTCTCTTCTCTTTCTATTTACCCTCTATTCTCTCTGTTTTCCCTCTTCTGTTAACATTCAATTCTGTCTGTTTTTATCTTTCTGTTATAATGTTGTTCTTCTCTTTCTATTAACACTCTTTTACTCCGTTTATCTCTTTCTGTTACCGCTCTAGTCTATCCGTTTTAAAAATTCTGTTAACACTATTCTTTTTTGTCTCATTCTGCATGCGTGTATAACACTCACCTAGCCCACGTTTGTAATGCAGGCTTCTGACGGTGCGGCAAATAGCCACACCATCAACAGAACAATCAACTTTGTTATCAAGGACATCAATGACAACGCCCCTCGTTTCGTGGGAGTGCCATTTCCTGTTGTCATTCTACAAGAAGAGCAGGCACGGACTGGCTTATTGATCACAAGGGTAAGTAGATAGTGTATTTGTCCTTTAATTCACTCCAAACAGAGATCTCTGGGTTTCCATCATACGTATTTGTCACTGATGACTGTAGTGGGACATTCCATTTCGGGTTTGCAGAGGACAGGTCGTTATAATTTTTGTTTTTAAATAAGTAAAAACCTAAATAAGGATAGACGGTAGAAAAGATAGTTAACTAACTTAACTTAACGTTGTTATAATGGTTTAGAAAACGCAGATTCTGTATACAACCAGTCTCATTGACATTACCTTGCTCTAAAAGCAAAGCGCATCCAATCTATTCTTAAATGCATTAATTGTCCATGCCTCCTACTTCATGTGACAATGTATTCCCAGCATTCACTACTCTCTGACTAAAAAAATATTTCCTAATATCTAATCTGGACCCATCTTTAGTTAATTTGTATCTGTGCCCTTTGTTCTTGTAGGTGGTTGTATTTTGAAAAACTTGTTATAGTCTAATTTATCGTTCCTTTGATTATCTCTTGTCTCGATATTGTAGGCCAGTTTTTCTTTTCTCATAATTGTTATTCTGGAATCCCACAACCAGCTTTGTTGCTCTTTTTTGTATCCTTTCCAGCATTTTATATCCCCTCTATGATATGTGCTCCACACCTGTACACAGTACTCCAATCTAGGTCTAACTAATGTTTTATACAGTTTGACTATCACTTCCTTGCTCCTATGTTTAATATTTCTTTTTATCATACCTAACATTGTATTTGCCTTTTTCACTGCTACCTGGACTTGCTCACTCACTTTACCTGTAGAATCTATTATAACACCAAGGTCCCTTTCCTTTTCTATCTTTCTAATATTGTTCTCGCCCATTCTGTAATTATGTTCCATATTTTATCTACCGATGTGGATGACTGTACATTTATCTACATTAAACTCTATTTATCAGCTTACAGACCATTCTCAAATGTTATGTAAATCCAACCTCAATATATCCACTTCTGCTTTAGATGAGACACTACTGCATAGTTTTGGATCATCAGCAAATTTTGCAATCATAGATCTCATATCAATGTCCAAATTATTTATATATATCAAGAAGAAAATTGGTCCCAAAACCGAGCCCTGTGGCACTCCACATTTTACTTCACACCACTCAGATTACTCCTTATTTATGCACTCTCTCTGCCTTCTTCCCGTTAACCAATTTTCAATCCATTTGGCAACTTCCCCACCTATTCCATGTGATTTTAACTTCCTAAATAATCTTTGATGAGATACTCTATCAAAGGCCTTTGCAAAATCTAGATCAATAACGTACACTGGCTTTATCTTTCATTTTAGTAACCTCCTCCATGAATTCTAATAGATTTGTTAAACATGATCTCCATGTAGCAAACCCATAATGATTATTTCTGATTAGATTAAACTTGCGTAAATGCATTACAATGTTTTCTTTGATTATTGACTAACAATTTACAGACTATGCTCGTTAAACGCACCGGTCTATAATTTGCTGCATCTGATTTTTTGCGCTTTTTGAATAAGGAAATCACTCCTGCATCTTTCCAATCCCGTGGAATAATCCCTTTAGCATGTGATTGAGAACATAATATAGCCAATGGTTTTGCTATTTGGTCTCTAATTTCAAACAGCAGTTATATTCAGTTGTGCAACCAATCTTCTGGAAGAATGTAGAACACTAAAAAGGAGCAGAAGGAAAATGTCCTGGCAGGCAGGTTGAAATAATTGGACGATCAAACACCAGACCTTCGATTATCGAGGTGGCCAGAATTGATAAATGTGGACAAGAATGGCAGTGAAAATGTACAAACCATTTTATTTGATGCGTTGAAGCCACACGAACTCGTACATCTACAAATCAAGCATTTGCCTGTGTGTGCCATTTTCTCTCCTTTGCTGTTTTCCAAGAACGTTTGAGGCCTTGAGTACGTATGCCTGTGGTAGGGCCAACAAAGTTGGCTGAGTCATTTACTGTTTAATGATTAATATATAGGTTGTTATCAATCCCGTTAAAGGCGCGATGTTTGACACCACCTCCACGGTTAAAAAGTGGACTATTCTGTAACGTCACTTCCTCCAAATCCGTTGCTAAAAATATATATTCCTATTGTTTGGGGTAAATTAAAACGCAAGTACCCTGGTCCCTTCATCTTGGGAAATCTTGTGACTTTTTCTCTTTTATTTGGGAGATATTATCTGCTATTTCTTTGGCAAACAGATATTCCTGAATTGTCTGCAGATCTGCTGACAAGTAGGGTAAGTAGTGCACTCCAGCTCCTCTTGAGATTTGATTCATTTGCTGTTTTTATTATTGCTCTATTAAACTTTTTTACAATTTCTTCTTTTTCTTTAGGGTTGTGGTGGCATGCTTTGAGTTGATTCTGTTCATTTTTCACAGCTTGCCTTTCTGTAGTTTCATCAGGACAGATACTTCAACTTTAGTTGTGTAATCTAGATTAACCTTAGGCACGCTACATAATTAGTGACAAAATTTGACCTAATTAATTTTCTTAATTAGTCGCTGTGGTAGTCGTCTTTCAAAATTTGTAACTTTTATGTTTGTTTGTCAATAAATATGTTTTTCTCGTGTGTAGATACACAATAGCATAACGAACATGTGGGTGTTATTGTTTTTGTTGTATGTTTGTTAGTTTTTGAGATTTAAAAAGATGAAGTTGAAAATTTATGAAAATCTCGGGAAAAAGTTGGACTCGACCACTAGGCCTAGTCGCTTCGATAGAAAACCATGGAAACCACAACAACGTATCGATACTGTGTTTACAATATCTACACAACTGTTAGTTTCCAATTCAAACGTAGTTCTTTCATTTAAACAAACAAAATAAACAGATCTACGCGATAAAAATCTTTCTCAACAACCTACTTCCCCTTTCGCAAAAAGTCGGCTTGCTCCAAACGGCGTATACAAAATTAAAACTGTTCAAAAGCCATTTGTAATCGCACATACGATACTTTAACCGGCAAAATATCGTGTATATATGGAGGGCGTAGTCAGCAGTAAAAAATGGCTGTCAGGAGTGACTCCGTTTAAAAAAAAAATTTTTTTTTCCGCACACCGTTTTTGCAGGCCGAGCTGGTTAGAAGAGACAGGACATTGGAGTGCTACAGGTTAAAAGAAAGAGACAGGACATTGGAGTGCTACAGGTTAACAGCCAGTTTGATTAGTTTGTGGTAACTTAGCATGAGTTGTTTTTTTTTACTGTATTGTGTTTGTTTTATCTTAGGTCTTCTGTTGTGAAGTTTGTTAGGTCTTCTGTTGTGAAGTATGTTATATGTTCGGTCTTCTGTTGTGAAGTATTTTACATGTTAGGTCTTCTGTTGTGAAGTTTGTTAGGTCTTCTGTTGTGAAGTTTGTTAGGTCGTCTGTTGTGAAGTTTGTTAGGTCTTCTGTTGTGAAGTTTGTTAGGTCTTCTGTTGTGAAGTATTTTACATGTTAGGTCTTCTGTTGTGAAGTTTGTTAGGTCTTCTGTTGTGAAGTTTGTTAGGTCTTCTGTTGTGAAGTATTTTACATGTTAGGTCTTCTGTTGTGAAGTTTGTTAGGTCTTCTGTTGTGAAGTTTGTTAGGTCTTCTGTTGTGAAGTATTTTACATGTTAGGTCTTCTGTTGTGAAGTTTGTTAGGTCTTCTGTTGTGAAGTATGTTAGGTCGTCTGTTGTGAAGTTTGTTAGGTCTTCTGTTGTGAAGTATGTTAGGTCTTGTGTTATGAAATATGTTATATGTTAGGTCTTCTGTTGTGAAGTATGTTAAATACTAGATCTTCTGTTGGTTTTCACTGTTAACTTTGTTGTTGATTTTTGTTCAGGTGTCAGCAGCTGATGAAGACTTGACCGCAGCTAATTTGACTTTTAGCGTGGGCGCAGTTCTTTCTGGAAATACCTCTTGTGAGTCAGCTATTTTTAATTAACATAATTACCGTTGTGCATTTTATTATAGTTATGGTGACTTACACTAGCAATAGGGCCTTTTGAAGACCTTTTGGCAACAGTCAAAAGTCAGAAACTTGATACTACCACATATCGAGATCAAACGCTCGTGCCAATATGATCCTGCATCGAAAGGTGGATGACGAAGAGGTTGTCCCAAGAAGAGATGAGAGGATATCATAAAAGAAAGGACCAATCTTTAACCACAGGAGGCACAGACAGTGGCGTCTGACAGAGAGAGAGGTGGCTCGGGGCTGTGGAGATATCTTCATGTGTGCCCCAATGACCTCACCAGTTATGGGATGACCGACCTGACTTGACATACACTGTATTGGAGACATATGGGGGGGGGGGGGGGGGGTGGTTGTGAAGAAATGCTTTTCACAGTAGACTTTGTCATCTTTACAACAAATTGAGGATTGCATTGATGTAGATGGCAGGTGTCTATTTTTTGGAGGATACCATGATTGTGAAACATGCATCGCTGTAAACTCAAACAAGAGGAGAGAGTACAGTACTGCGAGTCAGATGAGAGACAAAACCTGAACAGAGAGAAAAACAGTCCTGCAAACTTGGCCTTTGTAAGAGAAACTGAGACCTGAGCTGGTAGCAATTGCCTATCACATCAGAAATGTGTGAGCAGATGTATTTGGATCTGCAGTCTGATACTGGATCTGCACGCCTTTCCACTATCGCAAGATGGTGTTGGTAGCTGGGACATCCTGCGTGGCGGCCCCTTTCCAGCACCTTGTGTGAATGCAGAGCGTCAAGCATAAAATACAACATAGGATTGCTGTCTCAAAAAATAGATTTGGTCCTGTGATAGATTCCGGCTCACTGTGGGATCCCTGGAAACCGGAGAAAGTAGACGAGCTCGCAAAAGCCGGAAGTGGTGGAAAAGCAGATTCCCCATCTGCAGAAGAATAGAGAAGCAAGAACACTCATCAGGCGATCCATAGGGACAGGGTGCAGAGAGCAGCACAGGGAATATAAGCCAGAAAATGACAGCATAGACAAACTTGGCAGAGATGGCAGACAAAGATCTTCTGACTCCGAATGGGACATTTTAGACGCAATGCCCACCTCCACAGAATGGGTCTCAGAGACACTGCCACGTGCGATTGTGGAGCGCCCAAGCAAATGCCAGAACATATTCTGCATGAATGTTCTGCCTATGCAGACCAAAGTGAGGCAGTCTGGCCTGGGGGAGCGACTATTCTTGAAAAGCCGCGGGGGACCGGTGATGACCAAACACACAGTCTTATCCGTGAATCTCACCAGAAAAGAAGCACAGCATCAGTTGATCGATGAAGAAGAAGAAGATCTGCATGTGGACCTGCGGTCTGATACTGGATCTGCATGTGGACCTGCGGTCTGATACTGGATCTGCATGTGGACCTGCGGTCTGATACTGGATCTGCATGTGGACCTGCGGTCTGATACTGGATCTGCATGTGGACCTGCGGTCTGATACTGGATCTGCATGTGGACCTGCGGTCTGATACTGGATCTGCATGTGGACCTTCGGTCTGATACTGGATCTGCATGTGGACCTGCGGTCTGATACTGGATCTGCATGTGGACCTGCGGTCTGATACTGGATCTGCATGTGGACCTGTGGTCTGATACTGGATCTGCATGTGGACCTGCGGTCTGATACTGGATCTGCATGTGGACCTGCGGTCTGATACTGGATCTGCATGTGGACCTGCGGTCTGATACTGGATCTGCATGTGGACCTGCGGTCTGATACTGGATCTGCATGTGGACCTGCGGTCTGATACTGGATCTGCATGTGGACCTGCGGTCTGATACTGGATCTGCATGTGGACCTGCGGTCTGATACTGGATCTGCATGTGGACCTGCGGTCTGATACTGGATCGGCATGTGGACCTGCGGTCTGATACTGGATCTGCATGCCTTACCAAACCAGGGGCACATGTGGGCAGTGCTGGTAGCTGGGACATCCTGCGTTTACGACCTTTCCAGCCCCTTGTGTGAATGCAGAGCGCTAAACTGAGCAATCAGATGCAGTCGACTCCCAAGAGGCATCTTCAACTTGGAGATACTCCAAAATGGCTCTTAGTGGATTTTTGATCTCTTCCTCTCCCTTCCCCGATTAACCCTTGCCTGTCTTGAGTGCACCGTAAAGGAGTCGCCACGGCAGGTGGTAGTGTGACATATTAACAACATGCCAAGTCAACTTAAGTCAGGTGTTCTGCAACAGTGTGGATACTAAGAGGCTTTGCCCTAATCAGCACGAACAGACAGCCTATGTGGAAGTGATTAAGCTGTCTGGCATAGATACCATCCAAGTCTCTCAAGCATATAAGAGGGTGGTATGAGCAATATCATGATATACTTGGACCATGGTCAAAAGAAGAGGAAAAAGAAAATGAAAAAGTAGAAAATATGAGAGAAATTTTTTTTAAAGAATCAAAAGAAAAAAGAAAGGAAAAATAAAATGAAGAAAATTAAAAAGAAGAAGAAGAGTAATAAGCAGAACAAGAAGAAGAGGAATAAAGAAGAAGGATATGAAAAATAAGAAGAAGAAAGAAAAAAAAGAAGTAAGAGGAAGGAGGAAGGAAGAAAAAGAAGCTAGTGGACGGAAGAGGAAGAATGAGAAGGAATAGGACGAACAAACGAAGAGGAAAGTTTAATAAGGAAGAAGAAGGAAGAGGGAAAATAAGAAGGAACAGAAAAGAAAAAATAACAAAGTTTAAGAAGGAAGAAGGACAAGGAAAGAAGAGGGAAGAGGAAGGATTAGTGAGGAGAAGAGAAAAAAAGGTAAACGAAGAAATAATACCACTAAACTCTCTTTAATTTTTGGTAGTTGTTCCCTTAAAAATGGTAATAGTTTATCTTCTTCTTCTTCTTCTTCTTCTTCGTACGCTGTCAGACGTCAACTTGAATTTGTTCAAAGAAAGCAGCTGTCATTCTGAGGCTGTCGACACTGCCATAGAGCTTGTCTAGTGTTGGCACTGGTGATGGCCACATATGCTTTCTCTGGTCCTCGTATGTTGGGCAATTTTGCAGCAGATGTTCAGTGGTCATTTTCCCTGTACCACAGGTGCATTCGTTAGTGCCACTTATCATCAGTATATTGAATAGATGGTACCTCAGTCTGTTGTGGCCTGTGCGGAGTCTGAAGACCACGACCTGCTCTCTTCTGTTCAACTGGTAATAGGCATCATTTTTTGTGTAGCCAGTATGCTCTGTTTCCCATTTGGCCATGTATCTGGCCCTAATAAACCTTTTCGACTGTTCGTAGGTCACACTAGAATCTGGTTGTGGTAATCTTGCACCTTCTTTTGCCAGTCTGTCTGCCTTGAATGTAACAGAGGGATAGACCCACTGTACCACTACTCTTTTTGGTGCAGACTGCTGGCATAGTTGACAGAGTACTGCTCTTAAATCATTAAGTTCTGTATTTTTCTGGCTTTTTAGTGCTGTAATAGTTAATAAGTACTGCATTTGTTGCTATTTCACCAGCAAATACCTGGAGGTTCAGCAACTTTCTATCAGGCCAGCTAGAACTTGCTGCTGATCTAGATCTGGATATAGACAATTCACCATCCGCTGTTTCAGTGATTAGGGTCAGTATTATTTCAGTAATATTTTCATTATTTAACTTATTTGTTAGTGTCACTGTTATCAAAATGTTATGAAAATGTTATCACATATAATGTGAATAATAATAATTGTTAATTATAAGCGGAGATGGCGGCATTGCCAGATTATTGTTTACTCAGATGTGATTGCATATGACTGTACAGTTTGATCCGAGCATGACAAACTCCACTGCATGCTGGGCATGCCTTGGCAGCATCAGTAATTGGGTGGTCTTGCATTCTGTCCTTTCATGCAGCTTGCTTTATCATCGCCACAGTGATGATTCTCTCCTTACCTATGTGAGCAGGATGTATTATGGTAGTGAGCCAGGCTGAGCAGTTTGGAGCATGCAGCTTCCAGGAGGTGACATTAATGAGATAGCTACCATATCAGGGGTTGCTTTTTGAAGGCTGCAAGGGAATGTCTGGAACAGGCCGAGAATCAGGGATGCCACAGGGATCAAGGTTTGTCCCACTGCGTTGCTGGTCAACCTTCTATTTGCATGTGAAACGTGATGTTCATCCATCACATGTGATGAATACCACTCTCTTTGTTCATCCGCGTGGACAGTCTTTTCTCTTGCTATGCTCGCTGAAATGGGGGACTTGCACTGTGATTTGAATTAAAGTGAGGAAGAAACTGCGCCTTTTGTCAATTTAATTTTCTGGTCCTAAGCTACCTTTGGCCAGTGGCAAGATTTTATCGAGACAACTGGAGATAGAACAGGATGCATATTTGTCCACAGGGCTTACTTCCAAAGCCTTTCTTGTAAACAGGCATCACGCAAAGCAGCGGAGGAGGGATGACATCTAGCGTTGTGTGTCGTGCATTTCCCATAACAACAACAGGTCGTAGGGATATCACTCAGAGTGTGAGTGAGTTGGGCCTCTGTCCCGGGCTGTGTTCAGACTATTATAGTCGTGTCTAAATTTTGCACACCAAAACCGACACTGTTTGCAGCTAAGGCAAAGGGTGCCAATCTCGTGAAGTTGAGCCGTGTGAACTAGACCGTGAAATATGAAACAGGTTTAAGAGTAGTACTATTCATATAGCTGATGTCTATTCCAGGATAATCGGACGGAAGTAATCACAAAAAACAAGCGAATTAACCAGTCCGAACTGAAAACAACAACACGTTTCTGTGAAGATAAGTTTAAGTCGTTGACTAGTATGAATTTCAGGCAAATCCGTGATCTGGCGGAATCCATAATGAACTAAAACACCAGAGCAATTCAGACCTGCAGTCGGTTACAACGCCATCTTTACTACACATTGCAGACATGTCAGGAAACTCAACCATTTCCATGTGAGCCATCTATACAGACTGCTCAAGATTGACTTAAAATGGTATTTTTGTCCCTTCAAACAGTCAATGAATTAAAAGATTGTTAGGTCCATGTAAAGTACATGTCTTCAGCAAGTACACACAGAGTCCATCTGCCCTAAGTCATCCATTCTAGAGCTATCAATGTCTGCTTTATTTATTTATATTTTACAAAAGCTATTTTTTCCAAGTGTGTTTTGGTCTTCCTCAATATCTCATGTTCTTTGTAGTTCTAGAACAGAGACTGCCTTGTAATCTATCAATCAATTCAAGTGCTATCTCCACAACGAAGGTCGATTGCAGCGGAGCTCCAATATCCTCTGTCTCTTGTCTTGATGGTACACTCTGCCAGACTGACGTTCGTCCATCTTTTGATGTTGCTGTCCCACTTATAGCGCTGCCCGCCTATTAACTTAACTTAACTTAACTTAACTTAACTTAACTTAACGTATTTATTCTGGTTTAGAAGACTTTACAAAGTCTGTATGCAACCAGTTTCTTAATAGACCCAAACACTAGAGCTAAGTAGACCCGCAGCCAGTTAAGCGCTATCTATAGCTGCTCTTAACAAACCACCTGGGGAAAGGTACAAATAACTTGGATGGAATTTTAACTTGAATTTTGTCTGGCCAGCAACCGTTAAGCCTATTCTTTTCAATTTCCAACTGTCACTGTACACAGGAGTACAATTTTACTGCCCAGAGATCAGGGGAATTTTTACCAGAAGATGCATGTGAAAAAAATATAAATCTTCACCGTGATTCTAACCCGCGACCTCCGGCACACGAGGCCCACATCATACCTCGATACCACCGAGTCTCGTCCGCTGACCTTCAACCTTACCCTCCAGTATTGTTTTCAATAACGTATCGTGTCTTTTTATGTGACCAAAATATTTGACTTGTCTAATTTTAATTTCTGTCAAAAGCTCTCTACCCATGCCTACTCTCGTTAGGACGTTGTTGTTTCTCTTTCCACAAAATGCAACACATTCTTTTGTATAACCACATTTCGAGCAAGGGTCTCTAATTTGTTTTTCAACTGTTTGTTCATAGTCCATATGTTTCTGCACCATAGAGTGTAATATTATCACCTGATTTCCATAATGTATGTCTTGCAAATATCAGGATCTTCTCCTCATCTGCAGGGTTCTTTCCAACAATTTTAGTGGTCTTATCATATCATCTTTGGTGGGACGGCGTGGCCTAGTGGTTAAGTGGCACGGCTCACAACCAGAAGGTGCTGGGTTCGATCCCCATCACAGCACCGGCCGTTACCCCGGGGAAGCAAACCCTTAGAAAATGCAGGAGGAAGCAGACCCTTACATAAAATGCTTGCTGAAGTCGGATGCACTGGGCCGACAGGCGCAAAATAAAAACCACAGTGTAACGCACATCCGCCTTGGGGAATAGAGAAATAAGGCGAACGCAAAAAAAAATAAAAAAATATCATCTTTGGTCTATTCTGTGCAAACACCCATTTTTGAAAATCTTTACCTTTTCCATACAAAATGCTGCATCACATATTTGGGCAGCACCATTGATATGTTCAGGGGGCACAGAGGTAGATACAAGGGCTAGAATTGGAAAAACAAGCACAGCACTCCTGTTACTGAATCTTCTTCTTCTTTTTTCATCTCACTTTCTATGTGGTTGTAGCCCAGTGTTGTGGTATGTATTTGTCTTTTGCCTCCCACATGACCCGAGAAACAATTTTCCCCATTTTACGGCCTATTCTCGTTTACACTATCTATCCATCTTTTCCTAAGCCCACCTTCTCCTCCTTCATCCTGATGTTCTCCTGTAGAAGGTTTCATGAACAGTGTGGTCTGGTTGCATTCTCACAATGTGGTCAAACCATTTCATTTCATCTTACTGAATGATATATGTAAATCCAGTACTTTAATAGAGCAGTAACTTGGAAAATGGCAAAGACAATACAGATGAATTTCCAGTTCTTTATCTGGGAATACTGGGGATAATACGTATATGCTGGCAAGACATGCGTAGGAACAAAAACATATGGGAAAGGAGCCGCCAACAACTAGGGGAGCAAAAAATAAAATGTAGGAAAATGGGTTGGATATGATACACGCTACGGAATGCATCATCGAACGTGGCCAGACAGGTACTGAAATGGTATCCACAAGGGAAATGGAAGAGGAGTAGACCAAGAACCACCTGGAGAATAAACTTTGAAAATAAACTTTGGTCTCTGGACCTCAACTAGAGGCAAAAAGGGCAACATGATCAAACCTGCTGGAGGAGGGTTGTCAATGGTGTCTAAACAGCAACAGGAGCGATGAGCATTGATAATTGATGACACAAAATGTTAGTGTTTATCATACATGCCCAGGGAGCTGAGACGCTAGTCCAATCAGACACAACATACTGACCAGGACGTCGTGTCAGGGTCGGGCACAATACATTGACCAAGACCCCAATCTCCCTTCCATGTAGTGTTCCCTGGAAACAGGCTGTTTTCAAGGCAGCCTGGCTGATGAGATGTGGATCGATGTTATCCCCATAGTGAGCGTCACACAGATGAAGCCAAGCATAGCACAACCACCTGGAGGATCGCAGTCCACTTTCATCAGCACGCTCGGGATGTGAGGAAAGCTACTATAACCCACCACTTAACATCCTTTTCAGGGCGCACATAAGAGTGAACTTACTCACTGTGATCATTAAACAATAACAACAACCATACATGCCTGTATTGAAAGTCGAAAAAAACCATGCACATTACGACTGAGTTATAATTATTGCACATTCCAGCTTCTGGTGAAAGATAACGGTGTTCCTGAACTGACAGGTACAGCAACTCTGACAGTCAGTCTAGTCCCTGATAATGAGTTCAGTCCCACTGTCATCTCCCAGCCTGGAGCAACTCCTGTTCAGGTTGGTATACACTTTATAAAGTAATCCCTGAAAATTCTACTGGACCAGAACATTTCAAGACTTCACAAATGGTTGGACACCAAACAGCTGTCTTTATTTTGATTTATTTTGTGTTTAATGATGTATTTTTGGTGTAATGTTGTATCTTGAGTGTAATGATATATTTTGTGTGTAATGTATCTTGTGTGTAATGATGTATCTTGTTTATAATGATGCCTACGAAGAGTCCAAAAGGCTTATAAGAGCCAGATACATGGCCAAATGGGAAACAGAACATACTGGCTACACAAAAAATGATGCATATTACCAGTTGAACAGAAGAGAGCAGGTCGTGGTCTTCAGAGTCCACACAGGCCACAACAGACTGAGGTACCACCCATTCAATAAACTGAAGATAGGTGGCACTGACGAATGCACTTGTAGTACCGGGAAAATGACCGCTGAACATCTGCTGCAAAACTGCCCGACATACGAGGATCAGAGAAAGCACATGTGGCCATCACCAGTGGAAACACTAGACAAGCTCTATGGCAGTGTCGACAGCCTCAGGATGACCGCTGCTTTGTTCGAAAAAATACAGGTTGACGTTTGACAGCGTACGAAGAAGAAGAAGAGCATGTAATGATGTATCTTGTGTGTAATGGTGTATTGTGTGTGTAATGGTGTATTGTGTGTGTAATGGTGTATTGTGTGTGTAATGATGTATCTTGTGTGTAATGATGTATCGAGTGTGTAATGATGTATCGAGTGTGTAATGATGTATCGTGTGTGTAATGATGTATCTTGTGTGTAATGATGTAGATGTATTTTGAGTGTAATGATGTATCTTGTGTGTAAAGATGTAGATGCATTTTGTGTGTAATGATGTATCTTGTGTGTAATGATGTATTTTTTGTGTAATGTATCTTGTTGGTAATGTATCTTAGATGTAATGTATCTTGTGTGTAATATATCTTGCATGCAATGCAATAATGTATCTTGTGTGTAATGTATTTTGTGTATAATTCATCTTGTGTGTAATGTATTGTGTGTACAATTATGTTTCTTGGGTGTAATGTATTGTGTGTACAATTATGTTTCTTGGGTGTAATGTATTGTGTGTACAATTATGTTTCTTGGGTGTAATGTATTGTGTGTACAATTATGTTTCTTGGGTGTAATGTATTGTGTGTACAATTATGTTTCTTGGGTGTAATGTATTGTGTGTACAATTATGTTTCTTGTGTGTAATGTATTGTGTGTACAATTATATTTCTTGTGTGTAATGTATTGTGTGTACAATTATGTTTCTTGTGTGTAATGTATTGTGTGTACAATTATGTTTCTTGGGTGTAATGTATTGTGTGTACAATTATGTTTCTTGGGTGTAATGTATTGTGTGTACAATTATGTTTCTTGGGTGTAATGTATTGTGTGTACAATTATGTTTCTTGGGTGTAATGTATTGTGTGTACAATTATGTTTCTTGGGTGTAATGTATTGTGTGTACAATTATGTTTCTTGGGTGTAATGTATTGTGTGTACAATTATGTTTCTTGGGTGTAATGTATTGTGTGTACAATTATGTTTCTTGTGTGTAATGTATTGTGTGTACAATTATATTTCTTGTGTGTAATGTATTGTGTGTACAATTATGTTTCTTGTGTGTAATGTATTGTGTGTACAATTATGTTTCTTGGGTGTAATGTATTGTGTGTACAATTATGTTTCTTGGGTGTAATGTATTGTGTGTACAATTATGTTTCTTGGGTGTAATGTATTGTGTGTACAATTATGTTTCTTGGGTGTAATGTATTGTGTGTACAATTATGTTTCTTGGGTGTAATGTATTGTGTGTACAATTATGTTTCTTGGGTGTAATGTATTGTGCAGATAGCAGAAGACACGCCTACACAAACTCAGCTGACTCGGATAGAGGGACGTGATCGAGACAAAGGACAGGAGGGTATTCTTATGTACTCTATAATTGGTAAGCTTCTTATCGTCTTCATAATAATTGCAGAATAAATCAAACTGAAGAGAACAACTATAACAGAAGAACAATTGTTCTCTTCAGAAATTGTATCAATTTAATTATTCCTCGCTTTATGCGAGAAAGACTTCTCGCCATTAACAGAAAACATTTCCTTATAAAAATCCTTGTGTATATTCTTTGCAGGAAGTAATTTTGGCCACCAAAAAACACAACACCATGCGGTTCTTTAACTGTACACTGTGTGAGCATGTACGCCATTTAGCAATTGCACTGCGCATGTGCATGCGACACCTATCTCTGAGTGCGGTACCTGAACTGCTTTTGTCCATGCGACACCTATCTCTGAGTACGGTACCTGAACTGCTTTTGTCCATGCGACACCTATCTCTGAGTACGGTACCTGAACTGCTTTTGTCCATGCGACACCTATCTCTGAGTACGGTACCTGAACTGCTTTTGTCCATGCGACACCTATCTCTGAGTACTGTACCTGAACTGCTTTTGTCCATGCGACACCTATCTCTGAGTACGGTACCTGAACTGCTTTTGTCCATGCGACACCTATCTCTGAGTACTGTACCTGAACTGCTTTTGTCCATGCGACACCTATCTCTGAGTACTGTACCTGAACTGCTTTTGTCCATGCGACACCTATCTCTGAGTACGGTACCTGAACTGCTTTTGTCCATGCGACACCTATCTCTGAGTACGGTACCTGAACTGCTTTTGTCCATGCGACACCTATCTCTGAGTACGGTACCTGAACTGCTTTTGTCCATGCGACACCTATCTCTGAGTACGGTACCTATACTGCTTTTGTCCATGCGACACCTATCTCTGAGTACTGTACCTGAACTGCTTTTGTCCATGCGACACCTATCTCTGAGTACTGTACCTGAACTGCTTTTGTCCATGCGACACCTATCTCTGAGTACGGTACCTGAACTGCTTTTGTCCATGCGACACCTATCTCTGAGTACGGTACCTGAACTGCTTTTGTCCATGCGACACCTATCTCTGAGTACGGTACCTGAACTGCTTTTGTCCATGCGACACCTATCTCTGAGTACTGTACCTGAACTGCTTTTGTCCATGCGACACCTATCTCTGAGTACTGTACCTGAACTGCTTTTGTCCATGCGACACCTATCTCTGAGTACGGTACCTGAACTGCTTTTGTCCATGCGACACCTATCTCTGAGTACGGTACCTGAACTGCTTTTGTCCATGCGACACCTATCTCTGAGTACTGAACCTGAACTGCTTTTGTCCATGCGACACCTATCTCTGAGTACGGTACCTGAACTGCTTTTGTCCATGCGACACCTATCTCTGAGTACGGTACCTGAACTGCTTTTGTCCATGCGACACCTATCTCTGAGTACGGTACCTGAACTGCTTTTGTCCATGCGACACCTATCTCTGAGTACGGTACCTGAACTGCTTTTGTCCATGCGACACCTATCTCTGAGTACGGTACCTGAACTGCTTTTGTCCATGCGACACCTATCTCTGAGTACGGTACCTGAACTGCTTTTGTCCATGCGACACCTATCTCTGAGTACGGTACCTGAACTGCTTTTGTCCATGCGACACCTATCTCTGAGTACTGTACCTGAACTGCTTTTGTCCATGCGACACCTATCTCTGAGTACGGTACCTGAACTGCTTTTGTCCATGCGACACCTATCTCTGAGTACGGTACCTGAACTGCTTTTGTCCATGCGACACCTATCTCTGAGTACGGTACCTGAACTGCTTTTGTCCATGCGACACCTATCTCTGAGTACGGTACCTGAACTGCTTTTGTCCATGCGACACCTATCTCTGAGTACGGTACCTGAACTGCTTTTGTCCATGCGACACCTATCTCTGAGTACGGTACCTGAACTGCTTTTGTCCATGCGACACCTATCTCTGAGTACTGTACCTGAACTGCTTTTGTCCATGCGACACCTATCTCTGAGTACGGTACCTGAACTGCTTTTGTCCATGCGACACCTATCTCTGAGTACTGTACCTGAACTGCTTTTGTCCATGCGACACCTATCTCTGAGTACGGTACCTGAACTGCTTTTGTCCATGCAACACCTATCTCTGAGTACGGTACCTGAACTGCTTTTGTCCATGCGACACCTATCTCTGAGTACTGTACCTGAACTGCTTTTGTCCATGCAACACCTAGTGTCTACTACCTACGGTAATCACAAAGCTGGATGTTGCTGGGGTCTATTGATACCTTTATAAAGGACCAACTATACTTTCCAACTATTCCATATCTGTTTGTGACTTACTTGCTGAATCGCTTGTGTACTTGTTCTATTTCTGTATATTCTTTTAAAAGAAATATAGAAGTGGCTTTTTGACTTGTTTTATGAAAAACATGCCAGTGATAAATGCTTTTAATGTAATGATATTCTTCTTCTTTGATTAACTAATGCTATGCTTTTAGGCCTGTGAGGGTCACGAAGAAGACTGCGTTTCAGGTCTTCACCAATCCCCGACAGCTTGTCAAGTATGCTTGCTCCTCTGGGCCAGACTGCCTCTCTTTCATCTGTATAAGTAGGACAGTACTGCAGAATATCTTCTGGTGTTTGCTTAGGTGCTCTACAATGCTACGTGGCGGTGTCTCTGAGACCTATTCTGTGGAAGTGAGCCTTGAGTCAGCTTTATCTGCCAATCTCCGCCAAGTTTTTCTATGCTGTAATTTTCTGGCCTGTATTCTTTGTGCTGGTCTCTCCATTCTGTCCTCATGGATCGCTTGATGAGTGTCTTTGCTTCTTTATACCTCTGTGGATGGTGAGTCTGCATGCCGCAGCTTCTGGCTCTTGCAAGCTCATCTCTTTTCTCATTTTCAAGGATACCACAGTGGGATGGAATCCATTGTATGACTAGTGTTTTTGGGAGAGCATCCTTATGTTGTAAGTAATTGACATTAAAAATTGATTTTATACAGGTGGAAACACAGGACAAGCCTTTGGCATAGACACTAATGGGTGGATCAGTATACAGAGGGCATTGGACCAAGATACATTAAGCCAGTACTTTCTGACTGTGCTCATATCTGACTCAGGAGTTAATGTTCGGTATGTTAAATGTTTCACATGTGCAGGTTTACTATTGTGTGCGCCCTGAAAAGGACGTTAAGTGGTGGGTTGTCGAAGCTTTCTTCACATTTCAAGCCTGCTGATGAAAGTGGACCGGAGTCCTCCAGGCGGTTGTGCTATGCTTGGTTTCATCTGCGTGTCGTTCACTATGATCATCACGTCGAACCTCACCTTGTTAGCCAGACTGTTGTCCTCAACAACAGACCTTTCCAGGATGACCAATGAGGAGGTCAGGTGAGAGTCTTGGCCAGTATACTTTGTATTTTTCCTGACTCTGGCTAACATTGTCTGATCAGTATGTTTTACCTGACTCTTGCTAACATTGTCTGATCAGTATGTTTTACCTGACTCTGGCTAACATTGTCTGATCAGTATGTTTTACCTGACTCTGGCTAACATTGTCTGATCAGTGTGTTCTACCTGACTCTGGCTAACATTGTCTGATCAGTGTTTTCTACCTGACTCTGGCTAACATTGTCTGATCAGTGTGTTCTACCTGACTCTGGCTAACATTGTCTGATCAGTGTGTTCTACCTGACTCTGGCTAACATTGTCTGATCAGTGTGTTCTACCTGACCCTGACTAACATTGTTTGATCAGTGTGTTTTGCTTGACCAGACATTATCCTCATTGTCCCTCACATGTCCATTTAGCTACTATGTAAGTTACACCTGAGTGGTACCTGGGGTAGAGAAAATGAGGCGGCTGTTTCCTTCCTTGTATATCATAAGAGACTAGAGTAGGGTAGCCATAGAGTTGGCAACCTTATCTCTTAAACACATTGCACCCATCTACTAAAAAAAAATATGCATTCACACATTGTATAGGGTCAATCGATTGACCTCCTCTAACACTGATCAGTTCCAAACATGGGAACAAGATGCTGAACAGTGTATGAACTGCAGTGGTCAGCGACCCAATGCTAAGTGCTAGCACTAGGATCAGCGAGCAGAGCTGCCAAGACCCTTCTACACCTTCACCTGGTGATCCTGGATCAGGCTTCAACCGAGCAGACTGGCTAAGAAGAAGGGATCGAAGAAAGATGGCTAGCCCGATACTTAAAAATGTCTGCTGAAATCAGATGGGTTGGACCAAAAGGGGCAAATATCACAGTCGAGCTGTAAACTATAGCACAACACATACTATTCTCGGGCCAACCTCTCGTTATTTGCAAAGTCCTTTTGAGGACTTTGTTGAGGGAGATTAACCTTTAGCACGCTAATGTTAGAAGAAAACCACCCTTCCTGGCCAACAAAAACGGTGTGCGGAAAAAATTTTTTTTTTTTGAACGGAGTCCCGACAGCCATTTTTTACTGCTGAGTACGTCCTCCATATATACACTATATTTTGCCGGTTAAAGTATCGTATGTTCGATTACAAATGGCTTTTGAACAGTTTTAATTTTGTATACGCTGCTTGGAGCAAGCCGACTTTTGCGAAAGAGGAAGTAGATTGTTGGGAAAGATTTTGATCGTGTAGATCTGTTTATTTTGTTTGTTTAAATGAAAGAACTACATTTGAATTGGAAACTAACAGTTGTGGCGATATTGTAAACACAGTATCGATACGTTGTTGTGGTTTCCATGGTTTTCTATCGAAGCGACTAGGCCTAGTGGTCGAGTCCAAATTTTTCCAGAGATTTTCATAAATTTTCAACTTCATCTTTTTGAATCTCAAAAACTAACAAACACACAACAAAAACAATAACACCCACATGTTCGTTATGCTATTGTGTATCTACAGGCCAGAAAATCATATTTTTTGACAAACAAACATAAAAGTTACAAATTTTGTTGGCGTCTACCATAGCGACTAATTAAGAAAATTAATTAGGTCACAAAAGACTGAAATTTAAAAAAAAAATATATTGGAGTACTAAAGGTTAAAAACGGGCGAAGAAGAAGAAGAAGCTCCAAACATGGACACATACACACTAAGAAAAATGGCACCACATGGCATACAAAAAATTGAAAAACAAACATTTTGTTAATATTAATTAACTCAGGGATACAACGATGCGGCAAGCTGAAAATAGTTGCATTGACCTAAACTTTTCACACAAAATGAGCCGCGCAAATTTAATTTCTCTAGAGCTCACTGTTCTAACGTTTCTGGAGGATTGGAAAACAGATATATGTATTTTCCTGTTTTATATTATAATTCTATCTGAACTGTTCTATTCTCTATTTCTGAACTCTCAATACAGACCAAGGTTGCAGTATACAATGCCTGCATCACCAGTGTATTTCTCTATAACAGCTGGGCTTGGACAATCTACGCACACCAGAAAAGGAAGTTCCGCGTCTTCCACCTACAATTCCTGCATCACATCCAAGGTGTCACTTGAGAAGACAGGATGACAAAGGTCAAGGTGCTGACCCACATTGACCTCCAGAGCATGTATACATTGCTAAGACAGTGCAGATTGCAATAATTCGGCCATGTTCAAAGCGTGGACGATGTGTGTATTTTCAAAGATATTCTCTACAGCCAACTGGCAATAGGACAGCCAGGAGACCAAAGTTGGGATTGAAGGATCTGTGCAAGAGAGACATGAAACCACTGGAAATAGATTCCGAATCGTATGACGTACGAAGAGTCAAAACGGCTTAACAAAGCCAGATACATGACCAAATGGGAAACCGAACATACTGGTTACACCAAAAACGATGCCTATTACCAGTTGAACAGAAGAGAGCAGGTCGTTGTCTTCAGACTTCGCACTGGCCACAATAGACTGAGGTACCACCTATTCAACAAATTGAAGATAGGTGGAACCGACGAATGCCAGTGTGGTACCGGGAAAATGACCGCTGAACATCTGCTGCAGAACTGCCTGACATACGAGGATCAGAGAGAGCAGATGTGGCCATCACCAGTGGAACCACAAGACAAGCTCTATGGCAGTGTCGACAGCCTCAGGATGACCGCCGCTTTTTTTGAAAAAATAATGGTTACTGTCTGACTGCGTACGAAGAAGAAGAAGAAGAAGATTCCGAATCCTGGGAAGAAAAAGCTGTTGAGCACACCAATCGAAAAGTTTACTGCAACTTCACATCAAATAATTACAACAAGCAGAGGAGAAAAGGAAATGTGGAAGAGTTAGAAAATATATATCACCTCAAGGACGCTTTCGTTTCGCTTATCATGTTATGCCTTTCAGCATCAGGTCATGAAGAGATCTTTAGAACGAGCCCGTCTGTGTGCCTCATGCACAGTGGTATTCACCGCCTCAGATATTTCTGTAAGCCACCTTTTTCGTGGTCGGCTTTGACCGTGAATCCGTTTTATCTAAATAACGTTGCTTGTTGGGGGGTACTGTGTGGTGGTAGGCTTGTTATATAGCCAACCCATTTTAGTTGCTGTCTTTTGATGTAATCTAATACTGGGGTTGTTCCCACCAGAATCCTGATGTCATCGTTTCTGATCATATCTCTCCTTGTTACAGCCAATATTTTTTGCAAGCATTTCATTTCTGCTTTTATGAAGTGTCGTTTTTCATTTGATGTTAGTGTCCTGTTTTGAAAATGATAACATAGTGTCGGGATGAAAATCATATTGTATAAAGCTCTTTTGGTAGTTATTGTCATGTGCTTGCAATTAAGTATTGGAGTTAATTGTCTTATTGCATTTTGTGGGCATTTTCTACCATAATTCTTCCGTCTCCTGATAACGTGCTCCCTAAGTATGTGAAATATTTCACCTGTTTGATTTGCTGCTTTTCAATAAAGATATTGATGTCTCCGGCTATTATATATATTTTCATGATCATTTTTTTCCACATTGATTTTCATGCCGTATTCTCTCCATGTTCTATTTAGTTATCAAGGTTGCATCATTTGATAGTCAGCAATGACTAAAGAGGCTTTTCAGATTCGAGCTGCACCTCCAGCTTTTTTATTTTGTCAGACTGCCTTCGTAATTAAATTCCCAGAGTGAATCCTGGAGCACTTACTAGTGAAGAAAGAATAAACTAACTTAACATTTTTATACTAGTTTAGAAGACTCTACATAGCCTGTATACAACCAGTATTTTGGAGGGTGTTTTAATGGTTGGTTGTTAATGCCAACAATGGGTCGGTAACCCTTTTATGCGCCCTGAAAAGGACGGAACGTGTGGCAGAATGTAGTAGCTTTCATGACATCCCGAGCGTGCTGATTAAGTGGACTGGGGCCCTCCAGGTGGTTGTGCTATGATTGGCTTCATCGGCGTATCACTCACTACTACGGATCACATAAAACCTCACCTTGTTAGCCAGACTGTTGTCCTTGACACCAGCAAATTTCTAGGATGACCAATGAGGTGGTCAGATGAGGGTCTTGGCCAGTATATTTCTTCTGGCATTGTTTGATCAGTGTGTTTTACATGACCAGACATTAGCCTCATCGTCACGGAGGGTGGTTTAATAAACTAGACTTAAGTAGACCCACAGCCAGTTAGGCGCCATCTATAGCTGCTCTTGAGAAACCTTTTGGGGAAGGTACAAATAAAGTTTTTGGTAGATTTTTAGCGAGAATTTTGAATTTTGTACAGGCAACAGCAGTTAAGCCTACTCTTTTATATTTCCAATTGCCAAGGGATTTTTAACGTGCTCAACACTGAGCACAGGAGTCCGATCTCACTGCCCAGAGATCATGGGAATTTTTACCAGAAGATACGCGATGAAAAAATCCCGGTCTCCACCGTGATTCAAACTCAAAATCTCCGGCACCCGAGGTGGGCGCTTTACCTAAAACCATGTGTCATAAAAAGCGATTAAAGAGGGTTGTGCCTAGTGGCTAACAACCTCATCATGTAACACAGATTGCTGCAGAAACCACCATTGCAAAAGCATGTAAAATTCAAAAATAAACTGGATGCTTAAAGTTATTTTTAGGATTGATGGAGTGCCATAAACCAATTGTATATAGACTCTGTAGAGCCTTCTAAACTAGTATAATGAAGTTAAGTTCGGTCAAGTTCAAGAAGGCTAGCTGTAGAGGTGGTCCTATTCTCTAGCTGTAGAGGTGGCCATATTTTCTAGCTGTAGAGATGGCCCTATTCTCTAGTTGTAGAGGTGGCCCTATTCTCTAGTTGTAGAGGTGGTCCTATTCTCTAGCTGTAGAGGTGGCCCTATTCTCTAGCTGTAGAGGTGTCCCTATTTTCTAGCTGTAGAGGTGGCCCTTTTCTCTAGCTGTAGAGGTGGCCATATTTTCTAGCTGTAGAGGTGGCCCTATTTTCTAGCTGCAGAGGTGGCCATATTCTCTAGCTGTAGAGGTGGTCCTATTCTCTAGCTGCAGTGAAATATAGACAAAAGGAATGCAATTAAAAATGTGGATTGTTGAATTTAACCACTATCATTTATGTTACCTTTTTTACATATTTAGCTCAGTGACAGCCAGTGTGACGATTCTAGTGACAGATGTCAATGACAACAGTCCAACCTGCCAACCTGAGCTTCAGTCTGTCGCAGTTCCAGAAAGTTCCACTGTAAACACCGTTGTAAGTTTTATACATTCCTTAACACTGACAGTTTAACCTTTTGCTTTCCAGATGACAAAATTACATCTATTTCCTGTATCAGCATCATTTTTCAGCAGGTCATGCCCGGACATGGTTGTTGATTTTAAGGGAAAAAAAATACATTAAGCGAGGGCTCGATTTCATCGCCTTGGGTTTTTCCCATTTAGCTCGGTCTCTCGGCAGATAGGTACCCCATCTGTCGAGAGCATTGCACAAAACACAAACTCCGTAGCTCCAGCGATGAACCCAGGTATCTTTGGAAAATATTTACATCATGGACTGACCGTCGCAGTTCGAATTCGAACCCGCAGTTCAAATTCGAACCCCGATCGTCTGAACACATGGCAAATAGCTTGACCACTTTGCCACATAGACCCCCAAGGTTGTTGATTTTGAGAACCTCTAATTATAATTTTTTTTTGGTGTGTCTAGAGACATATATTAATAAAGCACTTAACTTAATGTCTTTATACTAGTTTAGAAGACCCTGCAGAGTCTGTATACAGCCAGTTACATCTACATCACCTTGCTCTAAAAGCTATACACATCCAGTTTATTCTTAAATGCATTGGTAGTGTTATTGTTGTGATTGTGTGTATGTTAGTTTAGACATTATACGAGGTTCGAGCAGAGTGGGGCGCATGAGAGGACGGCGCAGGAGAGTGAACAACAAGCGAGCTACAGGGACCATCGTTATCCGTACCTTACGCCATTTGATGAGAGAGAGAGAGAGACTGAGCACCTATGGGTATGCCCGGAGTGCAGTGACGTCGATTCTTAGAAAAAGAAACAATTTCTGAGATACAAATAGATGGTGATAGTGGTGAATAATAGCACTAACATATAGACTCCACTGATAGAGGCATCCCTTGATTAGAATTTTTTTTTTTATTTGCCGAAAAACGTACTAATACTACTATTGATTTTTATCGTAATGGTTATGTCTGTCACTTCGACTATAACACAATTATTGTATCTACATAAACAAACTAAATATATCTACCTCAAAAAAATATGTTGCAGAAACAAAAAATCCCCCATTATCAATAATGGGTGCATCTTCAAATCCAAGCAAAATACAGAAGAAATCATTTTCAAAATCTAAAACAGGTTTTTAAATCACTATTGTTTTCATCTAACCACACATGACAGAAGTTAAAACTCTCTACAATCAAAAGAGGAGTTTGTACAGCCGTTTCTGTGACATTAACCCATTAGTTTATATATGATAAAGCGATGACCCTGGAGCTGGTAACGTGCAACCCAGTGTAACGGACCCAAGTTGTCGTAATCTCAGACTGTAGGAACAGAAATTGTTAACACTGACTGTTTAATGAATGAGTAAAATGTTTTTACCTCTTCATTGACTGTCATCATGAAAAGGACATTATGAAGCAGTTTGCTTGGCTTGGCTTTGCTTCGTTTGTTCTCAATCTCCCACTACCAAACTCTAAAAGGGCTTAAGTAGCAGAATGTAGGCCAGAGAACGGAATGCGTTGTGTTGTAGTTTACAGCTTGACTGCGATATTGACACCTTTTGGTCCAACACATCTGACTTAAGCAAGCATTTTTTAAGTACTGGGTTAGCATTCCCTCTTCGATTCCTTCTCCTTAGCCAGTCTGCCCTGCTGCAGCCTGTTATCCAGGATCACCACGTGGAGGTGTAGAAGGGTCTTGGCAGCTCTGTTTCGCTGGCCCTGACGCTAGCAATCAGCTATGGGTCGCTGACTGCTGCAGCTCATGCGCTGCTCAGCATCTTAATCCCATGATGAAGCAGTTTACAGCAAGACTGCGATATCTGCATCTTTCGCCCCAATACATCCGGATTTAGCTGGGTTTTTTAGGTACCTGATTTGCCTTCCCACTACAATCCTTATTCTCTTAGCCAGATTACACTAATGCGGCCTGTTCTCAGAGCCACTGCTTGGAGCATAGCCCGAAGCACGAACCCGTAGCTTCAGGTATCTCCTGAAAAAATTGCCATGAGGAACTAACCATCACAGCTCAAATTCGAACCTCGACCATTTGAACATAAGGCAAACAGCTTGACCACTTTGCCATGAATATAGAGCAACAAGGATAATGTCCCATGATTTTGTTTTTGAACTCTTCTTGAATGTCGCCCGTGGCACTTCAACGGCCTTGACTTATTTCACCATTTTTAACAAAATGCTCTTGCTATTCCCATTTTCTTTTCCTCTGTGGGTTATTATTGCATGTCTTGTTATGTTGTTAGGTTTCTTTCTGAGGGTGTGTCCTATCAATCTTTCTTTTCCTCTGTGGGTTATTATTGCATGTCTTGTTATGTTGTTAGGTTTCTTTCTGAGGGTGTGTCCTATCAATCTTTCTTTTCCTCTGTGGGTTATTATTGCATGTCTTGTTATGTTGTTAGGTTTCTTTGTGAGGGTGTGTCCTATCAATCTTTCTTTTCCTCTGTGGGTTATTATTGCATGTCTTGTTATGTTGTTAGGTTTCTTTCTGAGGGTGTGTCCTATCAATCTTTCTTTTCCTCTGTGGGTTATTATTGCATGTCTTGTTATGTTGTTAGGTTTTTTCTGAGGGTGTGTCCTATCAATCTTTCTTTTCCTCTGTGGGTTATTATTGCATGTCTTGTTATGTTGTTAGGTTTCTTTCTGAGGGTGTGTCCTATCAATCTTTCTTTTCCTCTGTGGGTTATTATTGCATGTCTTGTTATGTTGTTAGGTTTCTTTCTGAGGGTGTGTCCTATCAATCTTTCTTTTCCTCTGTGGGTTATTATTGCATGTCTTGTTATGTATTTAGGTTTCTTTCTGAGGGTGTGTCCTATCAATCTTTCTTTTCCTCTGTGGGTTATTATTGCATGTCTTGTTATGTATTTAGGTTTCTTTCTGAGGGTGTGTCCTATCAATTTTTCTTTTCCTCTGTGGGTTATTATTGCATGTCTTGTTATGTTGTTAGGTTTCTTTCTGAGGGTGTGTCCTATCAATCTTTCTTTTCCTCTGTGGGTTATTATTGCATGTCTTGTTATGTTGTTAGGTTTCTTTCTGAGGGTGTGTCCTATCAATCTTTCTTTTCCTCTGTGGGTTATTATTGCATGTCTTGTTATGTTGTTAGGTTTCTTTCTGAGGGTGTGTCCTATCAATCTTTCTTTTCCTCTGTGGGTTATTATTGCATGTCTTGTTATATTGTTAGGTTTCTTTCTGAGGGTGTGTCCTATCAATCTTTCTTTTCCTCTGTGGGTTATTATTGCATGTCTTGTTATGTTGTTAGGTTTCTTTCTGAGGGTGTGTCCTATCAATCTTTCTTTTCCTCTGTGGGTTATTATTGCATGTCTTGTTATGTAGTTAGGTTTCTTTCTGAGGGTGTGTCCTATCAATCTTTCTTTTCCTCTGTGGGTTATTATTGCATGTCTTGTTATGTTGTTAGGTTTCTTTCTGAGGGTGTGTCCTATCAATCTTTCTTTTCCTCTGTGGGTTATTATTGCATGTCTTGTTATGTTGTTAGGTTTCTTTCTGAGGGTGTGTCCTATCAATCTTTCTTTTCCTCTGTGGGTTATTATTGCATGTCTTGTTATATTGTTAGGTTTCTTTCTGAGGGTGTGTCCTATCAATCTTTCTTTTCCTCTGGGGGTTATTATTGCATGTCTTGTTATGTTGTTAGGTTTCTTTCTGAGGGTGTGTCCTATCAATCTTTCTTTTCCTCTGTGGGTTATTATTGCATGTCTTGTTATGTTGTTAGGTTTCTTTCTGAGGGTGTGTCCTATCAATCTTTCTTTTCCTCTGTGGGTTATTATTGCATGTCTTGTTATGTTGTTAGGTTTCTTTCTGAGGGTGTGTCCTATCAATCTTTCTTTTCCTCTGTGGGTTATTATTGCATGTCTTGTTATGTTGTTAGGTTTCTTTGTGAGGGTGTGTCCTATCAATCTTTCTTTTCCTCTGTGGGTTATTATTGCATGTCTTGTTATGTTGTTAGGTTTGTTTCTGAGGGTGTGTCCTATCAATCTTTCTTTTCCTCTGTGGGTTATTATTGCATGTCTTGTTATGTTGTTAGGTTTCTTTCTGAGGGTGTGTCCTATCAATCTTTCTTTTCCTCTGTGGGTTATTATTGCATGTCTTGTTATGTTGTTAGGTTTCTTTCTGAGGGTGTGTCCTATCAATCTTTCTTTTCCTCTGTGGGTTATTATTGCATGTCTTGTTATGTAGTTAGGTTTCTTTCTGAGGGTGTGTCCTATCAATCTTTCTTTTCCTCTGTGGGTTATTATTGCATGTCTTGTTATGTATTTAGGTTTCTTTCTGAGGGTGTGTCCTATCAATCTTTCTTTTCCTCTGTGGGTTATTATTGGATGTCTTGTTATGTATTTAGGTTTCTTTCTGAGGGTGTGTCCTATCAATTTTTCTTTTCCTCTGTGGGTTATTATTGCATGTCTTGTTATGTATTTAGGTTTCTTTCTGAGGGTGTGTCCTATCAATCTTTCTTTGCCTCTGTGGGTTATTATTGCATGTCTTGTTATGTTGTTAGGTTTCTTTCTGAGGGTGTCCTATCAATCTTTCTTTTCCTCTGTGGGTTATAATTGCATGTCTTGTTATGTTGTTAGGTTTCTTTCTTAGGGTGTGTCCTATCAATCTTTCTTTTCCTCTGGGGGTTATTATTGCATGTCTTGTTATGTTGTTAGGTTTCTTTCTGAGGGTGTGTCCTATCAATCTTTCTTTTCCTCTGTGGGTTATTATTGCATGTCTTGTTATGTTGTTAGGTTTCTTTCTGAGGGTGTGTCCTATCAATCTTTCTTTTCCTCTGTGGGTTATTATTGCATGTCTTGTTATGTTGTTAGGTTTCTTTCTGAGGGTGTGTCCTATCAATCTTTCTTTTCCTCTGTGGGTTATTATTGCATGTCTTGTTATGTATTTAGGTTTCTTTCTGAGGGTGTGTCCTATCAATCTTTCTTTTCCTCTGTGGGTTATTATTGCATGTCTTGTTATGTATTTAGGTTTCTTTCTGAGGGTGTGTCCTATCAATCTTTCTTTTCCTCTGTGGGTTATTATTGCATGTCTTGTTATATATTTAGGTTTCTTTCTGAGGGTGTGTCCTATCAATCTTTCTTTTCCTCTGTGGGTTATTATTGCATGTCTTGTTATGTTGTTAGGTTTCTTTCTTAGGGTGTGTCCTATCAATCTTTCTTTTCCTCTGGGGGTTATTATTGCATGTCTTGTTATGTTGTTAGGTTTCTTTCTGAGGGTGTGTCCTATCAATCTTTCTTTTCCTCTGTGGGTTATTATTGCATGTCTTGTTATGTTGTTAGGTTTCTTTCTGAGGGTGTGTCCTATCAATCTTTCTTTTCCTCTGTGGGTTATTATTGCATGTCTTGTTATGTTGTTAGGTTTCTTTCTGAAGGTGTGTCCTATCAATCTTTCTTTTCCTCTGTGGGTTATTATTGCATGTCTTGTTATGTATTTAGGTTTCTTTCTGAGGGTGTGTCCTATCAATCTTTCTTTTCCTCTGTGGGTTATTATTGCATGTCTTGTTATGTATTTAGGTTTCTTTCTGAGGGTGTGTCCTATCAATCTTTCTTTTCCTCTGTGGGTTATTATTGCATGTCTTGTTATATATTTAGGTTTCTTTCTGAGGGTGTGTCCTATCAATCTTTCTTTTCCTCTGTGGGTTATAATTGCATGTCTTGTTATGTTGTTAGGTTTCTTTCTTAGGGTGTGTCCTATCAATCTTTCTTTTCCTCTGGGGGTTATTATTGCATGTCTTGTTATGTTGTTAGGTTTCTTTCTGAGGGTGTGTCCTATCAATCTTTCTTTTCCTCTGTGGGTTATTATTGCATGTCTTGTTATGTTGTTAGGTTTCTTTCTGAGGGTGTGTCCTATCAATCTTTCTTTTCCTCTGTGGGTTATTATTGCATGTCTTGTTATGTAGTTAGGTTTCTTTCTGAGGGTGTGTCCTATCAATCTTTCTTTTCCTCTGTGGGTTATTATTGCATGTCTTGTTATGTTGTTAGGTTTCTTTCTGAGGGTGTGTCCTATCAATCTTTCTTTTCCTCTGTGGGTTATTATTGCATGTCTTGTTATGTTGTTAGGTTTCTTTCTGAGGGTGTGTCCTATCAATCTTTCTTTTCCTCTGTGGGTTATTATTGCATGTCTTGTTATGTTGTTAGGTTTCTTTCTGAGGGTGTGTCCTATCAATCTTTCTTTTCCTCTGTGGGTTATTATTGCATGTCTTGTTATGTTGTTAGGTTTCTTTCTGAGGGTGTGTCCTATCAATCTTTCTTTTCCTCTGTGGGTTATTATTGCATGTCTTGTTATGTTGTTAGGTTTCTTTCTGAGGGTGTGTCCTATCAATCTTTCTTTTCCTCTGTGGGTTATTATTGCATGTCTTGTTATGTTGTTAGGTTTCTTTCTGAGGGTGTGTCCTATCAATCTTTCTTTTCCTCTGTGGGTTATTATTGCATGTCTTGTTATGTTGTTAGGTTTCTTTCTGAGGGTGTGTCCTATCAATCTTTCTTTTCCTCTGTGGGTTATTATTGCATGTCTTGTTATGTAGTTAGGTTTCTTTCTGAGGGTGTGTCCTATCAATCTTTCTTTTCCTCTGTGGGTTATTATTGCATGTCTTGTTATGTAGTTAGGTTTCTTTCTGAGGGTGTGTCCTATCAATCTTTCTTTTCCTCTGTGGGTTATTATTGCATGTCTTGTTATGTATTTAGGTTTCTTTCTGAGGGTGTGTCCTATCAATCTTTCGTTTCCTCTGTGGGTTATTATTGCATGTCTTGTTATGTTGTTAGGTTTCTTTCTGAGGGTGTGTCCTATCAATCTTTCTTTTCCTCTGTGGGTTATTATTGTATGTCTTGTTATGTTGTTAGGTTTCTTTCTGAGGGTGTGTCCTATTAATCTTTCTTTTCCTCTGTGGGTTATTATTGCATGTCTTGTTATGTTGTTAGGTTTCTTTCTGAGGGTGGGTCCTATCAATCTTTCTTTTCCTCTGTGGGTTATTATTGCATGTCTTGTTATGTTGTTAGGTTTCTTTCTGAGGGTGTGTCCTATCAATCTTTCTTTTCCTCTGTGGGTTATTATTGCATGTCTTGTTATGTATTTAGGTTTATTTCTGAGGGTGTGTCCTATCAATCTTTCTTTTCCTCTGTGGGTTATTATTGCATGTCTTGTTATGTATTTAGGTTTCTTTCTGAGGGTGTGTCCTATCAATCTTTCTTTTCCTCTGTGGGTTATTATTGCATGTCTTGTTATATATTTAGGTTTCTTTCTGAGGGTGTGTCTTATCAATCTCTAATTTCTCTTTCCAAACTCAAGTGGTATTGACAGTATCATATTGACCATCCTCATCTTCTTTTGCGTTTGTTCTAAATCTCCTGCTGTTAAAAACCTGCGACCTTTGGCACCCATGGCGGACACCTTACTTCAAGACCACTGAGTCTATATACTGTATTCTGTTTAATAAAAATAGAACTCATTTTGTTTATAAACTTCATACTTTTAAACTAAGTTTAAAGATGTATGTTTTGTTTCATGCCTTGTGATTGTATCTTTTATATATACAGGTAGCAAGTATTTCTTGTACTGATGCAGACACTAATGATGTTTTAACCGCGACCATCAAGTCACCTTTAAACTCCCTTTTTGGATTTAATACACCTAAAAGTGCATCCAGAAATACTACTTCACTGTGGGAGATTAAACTTCTACAAGGTATGCTACGTTATATTAGGTTGTTGTTTTGAATGCAGACAATGAGTAGGTTTACTCACTACTACGGGGATAACGTCGATTCCTCACCTCATCAGCTAGGCTGCCATGAAAACAGCCCATTTCCATGGAGGTCTACAAAGAGGCCGAGGTGAGGATCGTGGTCAGTATATTTTGTCTGACCCTGACTAACATGTCTGATCAGTATCTTCTTCTTCTTCTTTGCGGGTTTCGTATGCTCGTTTTATGCCACCAGATGGGCTGCCTCCATGAAGTGACACGCCAGTTGCAGGTCTTCAATGGATTCGCCACAGTTTGTCTTGTATGTTTATTTCCTTGAGCCAGGTCTTCTCACAGGAGCCTTGGTGACATGTTTGCAGGATGTGTTCTGGAGTCTGGGGTCATCTCTGACATGTGCATTGTGCAGTCTGTGCTGTTTTCATTTTATGCATGTGTGCATTTAGTTTGCAATGACCTGTTCTGAGGCGGAAAATTGTGGTATAGATCAGTATATTTTTCCTGACCCTGACTAACATGTTTGATCAGTATATTTTGCCTGACCAGACGTTAGTCTTCCTCCTCGTTATATTAGGTTAAACAGAACTGATATCGTTGTTCTGTAGTGGTGAATGCTTGGAATGCATTGCCACAGGAAGTAGTGGAGGCAGAGACAATTAATGCATTTAAGAATCAATTGGATGCGCATAGCTTTTACAGCAAGGTAATACAAATGAAACTGGTTGTATACAGACTCTGGGGAGTTGCCTAAACCAGTATAAAGACGCTAAGTTAAGTGAAGTGAAGCTGCGCCTGTCGAGCTGACACATTCCGTTTCAGCTGACTTGTTTTAGTACCAGGTATTTCTTCCAACTGCAGTCCATATTACCTTAGCCAGGCTACATTAGTGCAGCCTGTTTCCAGGGCCGTTACTTGGAGGCAGAATAGGGTCTTGGTCAGCTCTATTTTTATTGATTTATGTTGCAAGCAGTCAGCTGTGAGTCGCTGGTGTCTGTCAGTTCATGCACTGTACTACATCTTCTGCTCCAAAAGTGGGTACAGACGAATCTTTTCTATGTTTTGTGTCATATTGCACTGCTCCAGATCTTTATACATAGTGTAATGTAAATGCTAACACCGGCTTCCTCTCCTGTTTGTATGGATTCAGTTGGTATATCGTCGCTTCCTGGTGATTTTTTCCTTTCTTCAAGCCTTGAGTTGCTGAGTGGACTATTGTATATATATATATATATACTACAATATCTATTGTAGGTTCTTGCTATCTCCTCTCATTCTTATGCATTAGGTGTATCTTCATATATTTCTCTACAGTAATAAGTCAACATAAGGATTACAAAATAAATCAGATTTACTTTCTGTTATTACAACCTCTTGTTTAAATTCTTTTGCTATACATGTGAAATAAATTGTGTCCATTCAACAGTATTGTTTAATGAGACAAACTCTGTAACTCAGAATGATAGTCCAACCATTCAATCAATCAATAAATGCCCGTCACTTCTTTGGGGCACATGCCACTGACAACCCTCCTTCAGCACGTTTTATCTTAAGCTGCCCTTTTCTGTCTCTGTTCAGTTGGGACCAAAGTTTATTTTCACAGTCTCTTTTCATCATGTTTCTTGGTCTATCTTTCTTCCTCTTCCCCTGGGGATACCATATCAGGGCATCTGTGGTCACATTTTATGGTACTTTAAATAGAGTATGTCCTATCAGCCCCATTTCCTCCTTTTGATCTGTTGCTCCACTGGTTGTTGTTGGCTCCATTTCCATAGTTCTTCAATCCTCAATTTCCATTGTCCTCTGAAGATATTTATTAACAAATGACTGGAGTTTCCTCTGTTTTGTCTTTGTTGTTTTAAAAGTTATTGCTCCATACAAGAGAACTGATTTGTAATTGGAATTAAACTTGGTATTAGTCTTCATTTCACTGGGTCTTTATATATTATTCAAATAACAGGAATGCTGTCTTTTATTGTCTAACCACTAAGGTCTTTCATTGTTTCTTTTTTGGCATGCAAAAATTCCCTGGTAGCTTGCCGGACCAATCTCAAGTTAACATAACACAAAATACTGTTTTAGAAGACTGTGCAGAGTCTGTAGACAACCAGTGTCTCATTTCAGTCATGCAGATTTGTCACAAAGTGACCGACACACAATTTTAAAGTTCATGCCTGTCAAAGTTGCAGTCAAGCTGGCGCTAGAGGGGCCTGGACTGTTGATTCTGGGATTGGCATATGCCATCTGTTTTCTGATCAACTGGCCAGCCTTGACCAGGGTGGTTGGTTTCCCTACATTTGTCCGACTGCTGCACCGCTTCTTCTATCACCTATACTTGAAAATTGGCTGTCCCTTGGGTAAGTGTACTGATGAATAATTCAGAACAGGGTATTCTGCGTGATATTCCAATTAAAACTAGATGTGTATAGAAAATTTATAGTATTATTGACATCTAGGCTAGCATAATTGTTGAGGTCACAGCGGCCTGCGACTGTCAATGACGTTGAAATCAAACCAATGTGAACGCATGATTTGGACAGCTGGGTGGATATAAATTAGCGCTCAAAATAACTAGCAGAATGAGTAAATTGGTGAGTTCTGATGCATGAATCCAATGTTAATAGCTTTAGTTAGTAACGTTGTACTGAGTGGTCTCGAGGTAAGACGACGGCTTTGGATGCTGGAGGTCGTGGGTTCAAATCACTGTGAAGACCGGAATTTTTTCACGTGGACTTTCTGTATTTTCCTGGATCTCTGGGTAGTAAAGATCGGACACCCGTGTGCATTATCACGCATATTAAAAATTTCTCGGCAGTTGGAAATTGAAAAGAGTACACTTAACAGCCACTGGCTGGAAAATATTCAATATTATATTGAAAATCTGCCCAATCTATTACGGGATCTTTGCGGGATCTTTGCGGGATCCTTTGTGCTTTGTGCTTTGTCTCCAAAAATATGGAGAAGAACTGAGCACTTATGGGTTAAACCATGTGCAATGATGTTGATTTTTCAGCTAAACTAAACTAAACTTTAGAGTTTAACAAAATAACATTTTCTTTCACAGAAGTTGATTACGATTCAAGTAATCAAAGTTACACAGTTGAGATTGAGGTCAGTGATGGAAAAAACACTATTTCAGTCAAGGTTCAAGTCAGCGTGACTGCAGTTAATGAAGCCAGACCAACTTTTCAAACCAACCCCACCGTTGGGGTGTCAGAAAATGTGGTCCAAAACCCAATTTTTATCTACCAGGCGACAGATACAGATTACAGTCCACATGATATTGTCTCATATAAGATAAATTCAGGTTGGTATTGATTTACAAACACTGTAAGATTATATTTCTTTAGGAGATGGTATACGGGTGTAAGGTTTGGAGTCTGTGCAAAGAAGCAAAGAAATGATAGTCAAACTGTATAAACCGTTAGTTAGACCTAGATTGGAGTACTGTCTACAGATGTGGAGTCCTTTTCGTAGAGGGGATATAAACATGCTAGAAAGGATACAAAGACGAGCAACAAAACTGGTAGTGGGATTCCAGAATTACATAATTTAGGAAATACTCAGAAAAACCGGCCTAAAGTGTCTAGAAAAAACAATTCGAGGTGACCTAATACAGGTCTATAAAATAATCAACAGAAAGGATAAATTAGACTATAACCAGTTTGTAAAAATACAACCACCTACAAGAACAAAAGAGCCCAAGTTACAAATTAATTAAACAGCGTTCCAGATTAGATATTAGGAAATATCTTTTTAGTCAAAGAGTGATGAATTCTTGAATTGCATTGCCACCAGAAATAGTGGAGTCAGGGTCAATTAATGCATTCAAGAATAGATTGAATGTGCATAGTTTTTAAATCAAGGAAATGTAAAAGAAACTGGTTAAATACACTCTGCAGAGTCTTCTAAACCAGTATGAAGAGCAATGGAATGAAGAGTCCTAAATAAATTTCTAAGAGACTATTTTCTAAATCCGTGACCAAACAGATTTCCAGGATCTTATCAATTCCACATAAATGCGAAAGTAATGATGGGCCAGCCCCGTGGTCCACATGACTGATAATAGATGGACGAGGAGGATGTCTTTCTGGTAGCCATGCAACTACAACCACCTGTGTGGTCGTGTGCCAATGAGATGGAAAGATGATCTGAACAACGCCAGAGATGATCTGCACCATGCCCTTGGACCATCATGGAACTCCAGGGCAAAGGACAGATACAGATTACAGCAGCTTTTGGCTACCTGGCATCGGACAACCTTGTCTGATTCAAGTTTTCAAGTAATTCAGTGTTGATTTTGTTGTTTTGCTATAGCCAGAATAGCACAGACAATAGCGGCGCTTGCACGGCTTAACAAAATCTGGCAAGATAAATGGTTAGCAGTATGCACGAAAATAAGATTAATACGTACACTGGTCCTGTCAATATTCCTCTATGCGTGTGAGACATGGATAGTTACAGCTGACCTTCAATGAAGGATACAGGCCTTGGAGATGAGATGTTTCCGAAAACTTTTAAACGTCACATACAAAGATCGAGTTACAAATGAGGAAATACGAGATAGAATTACAACAGTAATAGGGCCTTTTGAAGACCTCTTGGCAACTGTGAAAAGAAGGAAACTCGCTTGGTACGGTCACATATCGAGATCAAATGGTCTTGCAAATACAATTCTCCACGGGAAGGTGCATGGCAGACGACGAAGAAGCCGGCCCAAAAAGAGATGAGAGGACAACATAAAAGAATGGACCAGTCTCCGACCAGAAGAGTCACAGGCAGCGGCATCTGACAGAGAGAGGTGACGTGGGATTGTGAGGATGTCTTCATGTGTGCCCCAACGACCTCACCGGTTACGGGATGACCTGACCTAACCTGCTATAGCTGAGAGAACTACTTATTCACTAGTTTATGATTGTTGTCCTTGCCATTGATGAAATGACCTGTAACTTTGGTTTGCGAACATCATTATAATTTGGCTGGATTACCTCTGCTGCCTACTGTGGGTTTCAGGCAAGCTGGATTAATCATAGTGCATCTGTCACTATGTGGGTGGCTTTGACTTTCATTCTGTAACAACACTTTGTGAATATGTGGAGCATTATTTGGTACATAAATTTCCTTTTTGTTATGAACATGGAGTTATTTGCCTCGGTCTTTCTGTATGACACAGAAAGTGTTTTGTAAGAGGTGACAAACTGTGTGACATGGCATAACACCCGCCATGGTTAGGTTGTTTGTTAAGAGCAGCATAGATGGCACATAACAAGCTGCGAGTCTACTTTGCTCTAGAGTTTGAGTCTATAAAGATAGACTTGCACATCGGTTAACCACCCTCTACAGCACTTGTCCCAATGCAGCGGAGTAATAAGTTGTTTGAGACGAGCTTGCTAAGCACAAAATCCTCCTCACAGTTACATTGAGCTCCCGCCATAGCTGGGACTTGCACAGTAGCATTTGTTAATGGAGAAATACAGGTCAACTAAGACTAAGAGATTCAGTACTGGTCATTCTACATTCTCAACCTATTAGATGTCACACCCCCGTTGTCTTGCGGAAAACCTGTTTACAGGAAAGGCTTCAGGAGTAAACCCTGAGGAAAATTTTTTATCCTGTGCATCCATTTGTCTCAATAATGTCTTGCCACTGGCCAAACGTAGCTGAGGATGAGAGAGTGAGGTTGACAAATTGAGCGAAACTTCATCACTTTAATCCAAATCTCTGTGCAAGTCACTCTTTCACCTCTTTCAGCGGATGCAGCAAAAGGACAATACGAGAAGTGTTCAAATATAACCAGATCTAACTGCACCAAGTAAACATGCGCACGATGTTGTCACTTCTGATGTAAACAGCACATACCAACCGTCAAGTTTGCAAAATTTCATTTTCCTCCGACTCATAGCTTCCTCAGCAGACCGTTAAAAAAATGGCGGGTGTGATACGGAATCCATCCAGAGTTAATCAGTCATGAGCAGTGAAGAACAATGAAGAACTGGACAATGATGTTTAAAGAAGGATGTGAGTTAACGAAAGATCTTCTCAGACCAGGTCAGGTGCATAATGTTGCATCAGAAGATGCCATCACCAAAATTGATGCAGCAATTTGGGTGGACCGTCGCCGGAGCTTACATTTGCCATACTTTTGTCACCATACACTGCTTGCATTGTGTGATGAATGTCAACTGGTCAATATCCTTCAGCTGCTAGAAACCGAATCACCGCTCGCTGATCAACTCTGGACCAATTCCGTATCACACCCGCCATGTTTTCAATATTCTGCTGAAAAAACTATTGGTCGGATCATAATGAAATTTTGCAAACTTAACGATTAGTATGTGCTGTTTACATCAGAAGTGATGTCATCATGCGCATCGTACATATGTTCACTTGGTGCAGTTAGGTCTGGTTTCATTTGAACATAGTGAGCTGTCATCATCAGAGTTGACGGACGAACATCATCACTATATCATTGCACTGGGCCGCCAGGCACAGAAGATAGTGCAACATATCCAGCATCACAAAAACAATTAGAAACATGATTCTGTGCAAGCTATTGATGTGTCTGTCTGATGGTAAATGAGGAAGAACATTTGCTCAGTATATTGTTAATTACAGTTTCTTTATGAATTTAGTACTTGAGGGGTTGATTAATTTTGTTTAGAGTTTCACTGGTTTCAGCATTTGAGTGATTGAGTACTTTTTGTGTGCATTTGAGTGATTGAGTACTTTTTGTGTGCAACATTTGGCAGACTTTGTTGTAAGGTGTGGGATAGATGATGGATCAGAACTCTTTACCGATGCCCTGGCTGTAGTCACAGCACTAAAAAGCCAGAAAAATACTGAACTTAATGATTTAAGAGCAGTACTCTGTCAACTATGCCAGCAGTCCGCACCAAAAAGAGTGGTGGTACAGTGGGTTCCATCCCACTGTAACATCCAAGGCAACGAGGAGGCAGACAGACTGGCAAAAGAAGGTGCAAGACTACCACAACCAGATTCTAGTGTGACCTACGAAGAGTCCAAACGGCTTATTAGGGCCAGAGACATGGCCAAATGGGAAACAGAACATACTGGCTACACAAAAGATGATGCCTATTACCAGTTGAACAGAAGAGAGCAGGTCGTGGTCTTCAGACTCCGCACAGGCCACAACAGACTGAGGTACCACCTATTCAATAAACTGAAAATAGGTGGCACTGACGAATGCACTTGTGGTACCGGGAAAATGACCGCTGAACATCTGCTGCAAAACTGCTCGACATACGAGGACCAGAGAAAGCACATGTGGCCATCACCAGTGGCAACACTAGACAAGCTCTATGGCAGTGTTGACAGCCTCAGGATGACCGCTGCTTTCTTCGAAAAAATACAGGTTGGTGTACGAAGAAGAAGAAGAAGTAATCTAGACCTGTCTTTAAACAATTTGTAGGTGTGCCTCTTGTTCTTTGCAAGATAGCAAACGGTCGAATTGCCACTAATTGTACAGACTGGCACAGAACTACTGTTGAGGGTGTAGAGAGACATGAGGCATCAAGAATAAATGAGGCTATACAAAGTCGATCACGTCATAAGTCGGCTCGCATCAACCCTTTTTCAACCCTAGTGATAGGTTGGTGTCCTATTTTCTTGTACTAAATGTGACAGAAAATTTTGGGCCTGAATTGGCCTATTTAGCCATCTGTGAACTCACGTCAACAATGAATGTTAACAAAGTGGTCCTCATCAATTATGATAGACAAACAACACACTATTATGTAATATCACTGGTTAACACTTGAGCTGCTGCAGTATGAACATAGTAGTTATTCTAGAATGATCCTAATCTAATGACTCGGGTTTCTCTGGCTTTCAGTGTCCAATGGTGGGTCATCACTGTTCAACATTGACTCTAAAACTGGTAGGCTACTGCTTCTGTCAGCTCTAGACTATGAGACACTGCCTGCTGGAGACAAGACATACAAGATTGTAGTTGTTGCTGAGGATGGAGGCGGACTAACGGTAAGGTTTTAGGATCTCATAAAATCTGGAAGATATTGGCAGTTCAATATTTGATAACTAATTATTTACAAAGGCAACTAGTCTGGAAGATATTAACAGTTCAATATATAATAACTATGTATTTACATAAGGGACTGAATAGCCTAGTTGCTATTGTTGTTGTTGAGTGCCCCCAATGAGTATGTTTACTCTTTTTTTTGCGCCCTGAAAAGGACATTAAGGGATGGGTTGTCGTAGCTTTATTTCACTTCTCAAGCATGCTGATGAAGGTGGACCGGGGTCCTCCGGGTCGTTGTGCTATGTTTGGCTTTATCTGCATTTGTTGCTCACTACTACGGGGATCACGTCAATCCCTCACCTTGTTAGCCAGGCTGCGGTGAAAATAGCCCGATTCCAGGAAGAGCTACAAGGAAGGCAAGGTGAGGGTCTTGTCAAATATGTTTTGCCTGAACCTGACTAACATGTCTGATCAGTATATTTTGCCTGACCAACCGCTAATCTTTCTTTCTGAATAGCCTAGTGGATATACAATAATTATGCATTTATATAAGGAGTCGTGAGGCGCAGTTAATGTGTGAAAATTAAGTATTTACATAAAGGGCTGTGTAGCCTAGTGGATGTACAATAATTATGCATTTACATAAAGGGATGTGTAGCCTAGTGGATATACAATAATTGTGTATTTACATAAAGGGCTATGTAGCCTAGTGGTATGATAATTATGTATTTACATAAAGGGCTATGTAGCCTATTGGATATACAATAATTATGCATTACATAAAGGGCTATGTAGCCTAGTGGATATACAATAATTAAGTATTTACATAAAGGACTATGTAGCCTAGTGGATATACAATAATTAAGTATTTACATAAAGGACTATGTAGCCTAGTGGATATACAATAATTAAGTATTTACATAAAGGACTATGTAGCCTAGTGGATATACAATAATTAAGTATTTACATAAAGGGCTATGTAGCCTATTGGATATACAATAATTATGCATTACATAAAGGGCTATGTAGCCTAGTGGATATACAATAATTAAGTATTTACATAAAGGACTATGTAGCCTAGTGGATATACAATAATTAAGTATTTACATAAAGGACTATGTAGCCTAGTGGATATACAATAATTAAGTATTTACATAAAGGACTATGTAGCCTAGTGGATATACAATAATTAAGTATTTACATAAAGGACTATGTAGCCTAGTGGATATACAATAATTAAGTATTTACATAAAGGACTATGTAGCCTAGTGGATATACAATAATTAAGTATTTACATAAAGGACTATGTAGCCTAGTGGATATACAATAATTAAGTATTTACATAAAGGACTATGTAGTTTAGTGGATATACAATAATTAAGTATTTACATAAAGGACTATGTAGCCTAGTGGATATACAATAATTAAGTATTTACATAAAGGACTATGTAGCTTAGTGGATATACAATAATTAAGTATTTACATAAAGGACTATGTAGCCTAGTGGATATACAATAATTAAGTATTTACATAAAGGACTATGTAGCCTAGTGGATATACAATAATTAAGTATTTACATAAAGGACTATGTAGCCTAGTGGATATACAATAATTAGGTATTTACATGAAGGACTATGTAGCCTAGTGGACATATATTGTTTTATTGATGAATGTCCACAATAAGTAAGTTTGCCCTTTTGTGCGCCCTGAAAGGGGCGTTGAGTGTCGGGTTGTAGTAGCTTTCCTCACATCCCGAGCATGCTGAAGGTTGACGGGGTCCTCCAAGCGGTTGTGATATGCTTCGCTTCATATGCATGTCGCTCATTACTATGGGGATCATGTCAATCCCTCACAACCAGGCTGCTTTGAGATATCCCATTTCCAAGAAGAACTGCGAGGAAGACAAGGGGGAAGTCTTGGCCAATATATTTTACCTGACCGTAACTAACATGTCCGATAAGTAAGTATGAATATGTGATAATTAATATTTACATACGGGACTGCATAGTTTAGTGGATATATGAAATTTAAGTCTATAAGTAGGAGACTTCGTGGCCTAGTGGATATATTAAAGTTAAGTATTTACTTAGGGGACAGTGTGGCATAGTGGTTGATGGCATGTCTCACAAACTATACTTACTTGTATTCAGGTGTATGAACCAGAAAGGTTGCATCCCTCTGGAAAGCTAACACATCATAAAAACATGTGCTGAAGTCAGTCACTTGGCAATAAGGCACAATACAGAGTACAATGCGTTCTGCCTTAAAAACAAGACGACAAAATAAAAACAAATCCAAAATATTTACATGTGCTGAAAAATTAATTATCATACATACATGTCCTATCAACATACTCGCTTACTTAAATACTTGAATGCTGGTATTCATTCAGGCATGGTTGCCAGGTAGCCAAGCGCAGCTTGAATCTGTGTCTGTCCTTTGCCCTGGAGTACCAAGGTAGTCCAAGGGTGTAGTGCAGATCATTTCTACATCTCGTTGGTGCGTGGGCCGTTGTAGTTTTATGGCCACCAGAAAGACACCGTTCTCCTTTATCTATCATCATTCATGCAGACCACATGGCCAACCCATCTGAATTTTTGCATTGACGCAGAGTTGACGACATATCGGACTCTGTATGGTTGCAGATGTTGGTACTTTGGATATGGTCTCTAAAGGAGATATTTCAGTAATTTGAAGCTTCTCTGCGACTGTTTTGCGCTCCAAACCTCACACCTGTATACCAGTGCTGGGATAACCATGCTATTGAAGATGTGAGTTCTGGACTTGACGCTCATTATCTGCTGGAGTATCGGTTTAATGCGGTTGAACGCATTGCTCTCCTGTGGGAGATCTCCTTATCAATGTTGTGGTTGTTATTGATTTCCTGGCTTAGATAGACGTAAGCATTGACATTTTTGATGTGCTCATTTTCCAATCGCAGCTACCTCGTAAGGCAGAAAGTGTTCAGTAGAAACTGAATCTTCGTTCTATTTATGTTCATGACAACTACCTTCCCTGCTTCATTCCGCTCATTTAGGCTTTGTTTGACTGCTGAAATGATGTGGCTGAAGATCACTATGTCGCCCGCAAAACGTAGGTGTGAGAAAGCTCGCCATTTTTGTTGAGGCCTCAATTCTACAGTTTAGAGACCTACAAATTTCAAATAACATGCCAACTTATACTCAATAATTACCTGTGCATGACAGAAATATAAACCAACCATTCTCAGCCTTTTTATATTTGAGAAACCTTTGAAAAAATGTAATGGATACCTGAGTCAGTAAAACAGAGCTGACCAAGACCCTGTTCTGCCTTCTGGTCCTGGAAACAGGCTGCACCAGTGTAGGTCCACACTGGTGATAAAATGATAGAGTACCAGAGAGTCATCATAACCTTAGGCAAGGAATCCAGAGAACGGAACAACAAGAGAGCAGAGCACGAGGTAAATCAGCTAACTGAGAACACCCAGGAGAGGGACACTGTCATATACACCAACGGATCAGTCGTGCGCAGTGGGACATCAGGCTGGGGTTTCTTGGCTAGAGTGAGAGGAGAGGTCGTTGCTGAGCGCAGTAGGACATACATGTCAACAACCTCCAGTATCAGAATGGAGACGGAAGCAGTGACCTCAGCACTGAAATGGATATCTGAGATTTCTATAACAAAGGAAGTCATTGTGATAGACACGCAAGCCATACTTCAGAAAGTACAGAAGGGATGGCTTAGGTACGAGTGGATAGCTGCTGTTGAGGCCTTAAACCTCCAAGCGCTGACCTGGATCTACTGTCCTGCTCATGCCGATGTTCAGGGCAATGAAAAAGCTGACATCTTGGCTTCACAAGCTTCCTTCATGGGCACATTGACCGCCTGCTGGATGAGGACACCGCAATAGATGAAGCAGCAATCGACAGACTGCAAAGTTTCGACATTAAACGAGGTTCGAGCGGAGTGGGGTGCATGAGAGGATAGCGCAGGAGAGTGTACAACCAGCAAGCTACAGGGACCATCACCATCCATACCTTACGCTATTTGATGAGAGAGACTGAGCACCTATGGGTATGCCCGGAGTGCAGTGACGTCGATTCTTAGAAACAGAAACTCGATACTAGAAACAAATTAGCTGAAACTGTATTTGTTGGCTCAAAAGCAGCAGATGTCAGAGCTTCACGGTAAACACAATATCCTTTTCAGGATGAATACAGAAGAAAGAAGACACACCACTTCCTAACAAAATTGACCTAAAGTGATGCAGTAACTACCGAACCATTAGAAATTTCAGAGTCGTGACGGGAGTTTGTGCTGTTGTCTCTACATTTTCAACAGTGAAAGAGAAAAATGGGGGCTCCCAGGTGCTATGAAGTCGGTTCTGTGAGTCATTTTCCTTTTTAAGTTTGGCATTCTTGAATACTTCTTACAGGGAACTGGGTCAGTTACTGTGACGGTTAAGGATGCCAACGATAACCCTCCCGTATGCGGGCAATCATTGCATTTTCTTCAAGTCAATGAAAAACACAGTAAGTCATTTACATCTTTTTTTTTCTTCTCTTTTCATTCCTTATTGTACTGCACTATCATCGCCAGAATTTTACATTAACAAACTAAGATTTAAAAAAACATTGCAGGAACAGAGATTAAATGCCTACGTAGAATACTTGAAGTAACAATAAAGGATAGAATCAGAAACAAAGAAATTAGGAAACAGGTACGTACAATACCAGTGCTAGACCTCATCAAGAGATAGTAAACCAAATATTTTAGTCATGTGATGCAACAAACACCAGAGGTATTTCTCAGAAAGCAATGCTATACAGATACAATGGATACAAACCAAAGTGCCGACCGCACAATAGATGGATAGCAGAAATAACAGAAGCAGTAAAGCTCCCCATTTACGAAGCACATACTGGGACCCAGTCAAGAAACCTCTTCATAACCTGATGTTGAAAGGCACAAGCAGGAGAACAAGCAAAGAGAAGAAGCAGCAGACCATTTCTTGTTTGGTACATTCTATTTCATAACTGGCATACCAAGTCTCACACTTTCCTGGCACATTTAAATATTACAAAATTTAACTTAACTTCCATTTATTACTTAAAGATGGAAGTGGACCTTACACTGTCCTGTCTGACCTCGACTGCTCAGATCAAGAAGATGGAAAGAATTTGACCTACATGTTAACTCAGACACCAGGTGACCATTTTGCCATCGCAGATCATAGCATCCAGCTGAAGACAGGTGAGTAAGCAAACATTTTGAAGCCTATCGCTCCAGTGACGTTACTACTTCTTCATCTTTCTTATTATGTCCTACTGCTCTTTCCATGAGGTGTTGCATAGTGATGGGGTGCATAGATTTCTTGTTATCGCCAGGTGGGAGCCTTGTGCTGACGTTAGGTGAAACTTCCAGAATGTGTCAGAAACACAAATAGTAAGGACCAAGATTGACATTGGTAATACAATATAGGAATTAACAGTGCATTAATCAGCCTCCTCTTAGTTGAAAGAAGGACTCTATTTTAAAATTGGTGCAATTTGATAGTGGACACCGTTTGTCTTCTGATTTCTATGTGTGAGCTCTCTGTCGTCATCACTTAACATACTACCTAGGTATTTGAACTCCTGTACTTGCTTGATACTTTTGTCACTGCTGTGAAAACATTTTTTTCACATATTCACGTAATTTCATTATAGTCTCTGTCTTTTCTGTGTTGATCTTTATGTCATATTTGTTACAAGTGAAATTGAGATCGGTTAGGTGACACTGTGGATCATTTCCATTTTGGTAAAAGATTACCAGCAAACAACAGCTTATTAAAGGACTCCTCCAGGGGGGGTAGCCATCTGTGTAATTTTATCCATATAAATTATGAATAAAAGTTGAGAAAGAATACACCACTCGTCACTGGAAACCAATTTATGATACCGGCATTTGTTCATACTACATCTTTGCTGTTTTTGTGCAAGGCGGGATATGCCATTGAGTAATTAGGTTACTGAAGTAGATTAAAAGTCTTGCAGTACAGAATCCTTAAACTAGTTTATTTAAACATGCCTACCTTATGTCTCAAATGAAAATACAGTGTGTTACTTCATGTACCATACAATTAAAATTCTGAAAAAATAATAAAATGAAACAAATTTCAAAGTTTCCTGTTCCATCTGTTATTGTCCTGTTCTTTCCCATGGGCTTTCATTTGTAACCATAGAGGAGCATGTGATGTAGGGGTGTAAACTGAGTGCAAGATTGGTTGGCAATCACAACTCAGTAGTCTCAAGGTTAGGTGACCGCCTCATTGTGAAGACTGGCATTTTTTTAACATTTATCTTCTGTTAAAAATTCTCCTGATCTCTGAGTGGTGAGATCGAGGATGTTAAAAATACCTTTGCAATTAGAAATTGAAAAGAGTAGGCTTAATGGTCGCTTCCCAGACAAAATTCAAAATTTTAGTTAAAAAACCTGCCCAAATTATTTGTCCCTTCCCCATGCTTGGAAAGCTGCAGGAAGTTTTAAATACCTACTACGGATAGCCTTTTGGCTACCTGGCAAAAAAACATTAACAATATGCCTGTTTGAATACCATGATTCCAAGTATTCCATGTACACATACCAGGTTCAAAATAATTTCATGCTCAGTTTGGCTGGACATGTTCGGGATTTCTCATGGTATGACAACTTCTCCATGTACAGAAAGGATTGACTGAACTGCTGGACTGCAGAAATGCCATATGGGAACACATTGCAAACAGATACACACACAAACATCCAAACACAGGCCAATTCACCTGGATATAACTTAAAAGATTTGGCCTGGAGTTGTAATGGGCTTGCCTTCTCCATGGGAATTCAGAAAGATAAATCTTTAACAAAAGCACACAAATATACAGAGCCATACATGCATATATATACATACAGACACACACATATATATATATAGATACATAAATAAATGTATTTACATAAAGAGAGATAGCAGGGAAAGTTGAGAGAGAGAGAAAAGGGGAAAAGTGAGAGAGAGAAAAGGGGAAAAGGGAGAGAGAGTAAAAGAGAAATATCGACAGGAGAGCATATGCAATGGCAACTGAGTCGTAGCTGTTTATGTTATTATCAATTTTTGCCTTTTAGCACCATCACAGCTTTGATTTATTGTTTACTTCTGTGGGACTCAGATGAATTGAGGTAAGTTACAAGTTGACAGGTGTGCATATTTGGTTTCCTCAGACTCGCTGGACTACGAGAAGTCCTCAACTCATACACTGACTGTCGCAGTGATGGATTCTGGAAATCCACGTCTGACATCTACCGTCACAATTTACATTGCTGTGGTTAATCAAAACGATGGCGTTCCAGTGTTCCCTACGACAAGCCCTGTAAACATTTCTGAAGACGTGAACATTGGGCAGTTTGTTGTAGGTATGTTCTGAGTCATATTTCATTAACTTATCTATTTTGTTGCAACAGAAGCATACATTTGTCATACAAGCAATGTTAAAGATCAGATTTGGCCTAATGATAAATTAGACTATAACAAGTTCCTCAAAAGTACAGCCAGCTACAAAAAGAAGAGGACACAACTATAAACTAATTACAATAAGTTCCAAAATAGGACATTTGTTAGTCATAGTGGAGTGAATGCTTTGAATGGATTGCCACAGGAAATAATGGGGACAGGATCAGTTAATGCATTAAAAAATTAATTGGATGCATTTAGTTATTTTTTTGACGAAGTTGAAAAGAAGAAACTGGTTGTATGCAGACTCTACAGAGCATTCTAAACCAGTATAAAGAAGTTAAGTCAAGTTAAAATGCCTTTATAAAATATTAGTCAAACAAAAACAATGGAAATAAACAGTGAAACAAATAAATAAATAGTAGTATTAATACGTAGAATATCTTTGTATCCTGCTTTTCAAACAGACAGGTGTATGCCTGCAGGCTAGGTAGCTGAAGGCTATACATAGTTGGTTCTTTTACGGTTTTACTGGGTGGTTAACACTCCTCCAGAGGTGTCTCGGATGTTGTTATAGCCGGCAAGGGCGTCTGACCAATTCATTAGAGGTCTTTCCTGTGGTCACTTTTTGACTTGGGGGGAATACCAGATTACTGTCACTGTGCTCCATCAACCATCATTTTGTCACAACATGTGACCTGCCCATCTATGTTTTGCCTTGTCTGCATAAATTACCACATCATTCACCAAGGAAAATCGCTGCATGTCAGAATTGTGGAGATTTTACATACATGCCCCTAACAGAAACTACTTATTCTCATAATGTGATTCATATCAACATGAATTTTACAGGAAAACCATTAATGCGAACAAAGGAAGCAGCCATTTAGCTGGACACCAGAATTAGCTGGTGAATTGGTTAGAAATTTCAATATTTTTCTAATGTTTTGCCCAGACAGCATCTAACTGCTTCCTCTTTTCTATTTTCAACTGTCAAGAGTTCTGTTATGTGCATAGCATTTACATGAGAAAGAACACACATTACAAAAACCAACTAATGGCATTGCAAGACAGTCACTGTTCTGGAATCCTCAGGATAAAAGAAATAGGGGCAAACCTGAATAATAAATGAAAAAGCGAAGTCGAGACAAACCTAAAAATGAGAAGAAAGACGTGATGGGGGCTGGAAATGATGAAATTTGACAGTAAGACTTGGCGAGCATTTGTGGACAACTTTGCTCTGCATGGAATTGAAAGATTTTGATTGATTGATTGATTTATTGATTTAATTTCTTTTTGACCCGGTGTCAAAGTGCTTTTGTTTCAAATTATTTAAGTAAACAATTCTATAAAATAAAAGGGGACTCAGTAGTCTTGAGGTAAGATGTCCACCTCTGGTGCCGATTCAAATTACGGTGGAGACCGGGATTTTTTTCACGTGGATCGTCTGATAAACATTCCCCTGATCTCTGGGTAGTTTTTTTTTTTTTTTTTTTTTTTTTTTTGCGTTCGCCTTATTTCTCTAATCCCCAAGGCGGTGTGCGTTGCACTGCGTTTTTATTTTGCGCCTGTCGGCCCAGTGCATCCGACTTCAGCATGCATTTTATGTAAGGATCTGCTTCCTCCTGCATTTTCTAAGGGTTTGCTTCCCCGGGGTAACGGCCGGTGCTGTGATGGGGATCGAACCCAGCACCTTCTGGTTGTGAGCCGTGTCACTTAACCACTAGGCCACGCCGTCCCCCTCTGGGTAGTGATATCGGACTCCGTGTTCAGTGTCGAGCACATTAAAAATTCCTTGGCAATTGGAAATCGAAAAGAGTAGGCTTAACGGCCACTGCCTGGACAAAATTCAAGTTAAAAATCTACCCAAGTTATTTGTAACTTTCTCCAGGTGGTATGTTAAGAGCAGCTATAGATGGTGCCTAATTGGCTGCTGGTCTACTTAGCTCTAGTGTTTGAGTCTATTAAGATGAGCTCGCACATCAGTTAAACCACCCTTCAAGAAACTAGTTGTATACAGAATCTGTAGTCTTCTAAACCAGTATAAATAAGTTAAGTAAGTTAAATTAAGTTAAGTTAGGTGAAGTTAAAACTATCATCTTAAATGTCAAAATAAATGAAATATTGGGCCACAAAGAGGCTTAAATGTGTATTTACTCTTCAAGATGTGGTAGCCACAGATCCAGATGGGAGCGATTCGGAGTTTGGCGATCTTCAGTACAGCATCATAGCAGGAGACAATCAGAATCAGTTTTTCGTAGATGTTCGCTCTGGTCGTGTATCTACCAGGAAAAAGCTGGACTTTGAAACAATTCCAGTTTACAGATTAGTAGTACAGGTAAGAAATAATCTGTCTTCTTTTTTATTTTGTCCTACTACTCTGCCAAATAATGTCACAGAGAGGTTGGATATGTAGATTTCTTGTTATCGCCAGGTGGGAGGCTTGTGCTGTCGTTAGGTCTAACTTCCTGAGAGTGTCAAAGACACCCTCGATCCATCGACATCGTGTTCTACCTCTTGCTCATGGATCGGAGACCTACATATGATATGCTCTTGATGCTGGATGGTCATAATTCATTCTGACTAAATGACTAAAGCACTTGATTTGTTGAGAGTCAAAATAGGCAATAACTGTTTTACCTGGCTACCTCAGCATGGTGTTGTGGATTCAGTCACGGATTATCTTTCTGGCTGCACTTCTCATACAGCGCATCTCACAGCTCAAGATCTCACTCTCAGATTACTAGTAAGAACCAGGATTGACATTGGTAACACATGATTGGAATTAGTAGTATATTTAGCAGCCTTCTCTTAGTTGAAAGAAGCACTCTAAAGTGTTTCAAAATCAGTGTAATTTAATAGTGGACACTGTTTGCCTTCTGAATTCTATCTGCAATCTCTTTGTCTACTCTGCCATCATCAGTGAACATACTACCTAGGTATTTGAACTCTCGTACTTGCTCAATACCATTGTATTTATTATTACTAATTATTTACTTACTTCATGACCGTTCCTCTGTTATGGTTGTACCCTGCAGGTTCCAACTTAATCTCCGTTATCTGTTCTGTGTTAAAAAGCTTTCCTTCTGACATATCGTGAATGTTCTAGTGAGTGCAAGGGAGTTTAACCAACATGGTAATCATATTAAAACATGAGACAGCATGGGCTAGTGGTTAAGTGACCCAGCTCACAATTTAAAGGTGCTGGGTTCACTCCCCAGTCACAGCGCCAGCCATTACCCCGAGGAAGCAAACCCTTAGAAAATGCAAGAGAAAGCAGACTCTTACATAAAATGCATGCCAAAGTCGGATGCACTGGGCCAACAGGCGCAAAATAAAAACATAGTGTAACGCACACTGCCTTGCGGAATAGAGAAATAAGGTGAATGGAAACAAAACAAAAAAATATTAAAACATTCGTATTATTATATCAATATCATTTCATTGTTTATTTCCATATTGTTTCTAGTTATATTCAACAAGAAAAGTGTTTGTTCAATTTCTTTGTTATAAATGTTTATTTTCGTCAATTAAAAATTGATTTATTTAGTTAATTTAGTAGATATTTTTAGTTAAAATTATAGTATAATAGCCCCTTTCAGTCATGACTGACTATAGGATGTTATGACTTGTAGTGATATACAAAAAAAGATATACTTAGCTTGTATTTTTGGCTTTCTCCTTGCGGCATTGTCTTTTCACTTTTCTGTGTTGCAAGAGCTTCTCTTCACCAAGTGTGAGGTGGCTCTTCAAGGTACATCTCCACTTGGATCGGTCTGCAGCTTTGTCTTCCCAGGATGTTAGACTCATGTCAGGGCCTTCATATCACGCATACACACATCTTTGAACCTCAACTGTGATTGTCCGACTGTTCTTTTGCCATCATAGAGGATATCTTTGGGAATGCAACCATATTCCATGCGACAAACATGACCAAGCCATCATAGTCTTCACTGCATAAGTTAAAATTATCTAAATATACTAAACTAATTAATCACTTATATTTTGAAATAAATACAGTCTGCATTTATAGTTTGTAACAGCAGCAGTCTCAAGAAACAATTTTAGCTTTTACTTTGTAACTAATGTTTACTCTGCAACAATCATAGGGTCAGAATTTCTGTATTGTAACATTCCCATTGTCAAATTTTATAAAATATAGTAATCTCATGGTCATACTATTTGCATTGCATCAATTTTATGATAATAATTTCTGCTTTGTAACAAATCTCTTGGTCATAATTTCTGAATTGTAACAATCTCATTATAACATTTTTTACTTTGAAACAATTTTATTGTCATAATTTCTGCTTTGTATCAATCTGATGGTCATACTGTTTGCATTAAAATGATTTTCATAATTATAATTTCTGCATTGTAGCAATCATACTATCATAACTTCTACTTCGTAACAATCTCATGATCATTATTTCTGCTATGAAACAATTTCATTGTCATTATTTCAGCTTTATAACAATTTTATGATCATAATTTCTTCTTTTTAACAATCTCATGGTCATACTTTCAGCTATGTAACAACCTCAAGTTTACAATTTCTGCATTGTAACAATCTCATGGTCATAATTTCTGCATTGTAACAATCTCATGGTCATAATTTCTGCTTTGTAACAATCTGATGGTCATAATTTCTGCTTTGTAACAATCTGATGGTCATAATTTCTGCTTTGTAACAATCTGATGATTACAATTTCTGCTTTGTAACAATCTGATGGTCATAATTTCTGCTTTGTAACAATCTGATGGTCATAATTTCTGCTTTGTAACAATCTGATGATTACAATTTCTGCTTTGTAACAATCTGATGATTACAATTTCTGCTTTGTAACAATCAGATGGTCATAATTTCTGCTTTGTAACAATCTGATGATTACAATTTCTGCATTGCAACAGTCCAATGAGGAGCAGGTGGCAGATGATTTAGAATAATGGTCTCCTTATCAGAAGTACATGAGTTTGAATCCCAGTAAAAGTCTGACCTACGTTTTGTTCTTTTGAAAGTGAACATAATAATTGTATCCTGTACACTGCTTGGTCACCACAAGGACAGGCAACTTTTATTCCTTAGTCCTAGAAGTCCCATCCTGAGGACTTCAGTAATAGTAACAATGCAGCAATTATAGTCTCTAAATATCTCAATCCTGCTATTCAATCAGACATGTGTGTCTGATGCGAGGTAGACAAATGTAGCCAATTATAGTTTTAAAAAAAACTATTTTCAGCTTTGTAAAAAATTTTAATTTCTTATTATTTTTATAGGCCAAAGAAAAGAAAGGACCCTATTCGGCTTCAGCGACACAGCTAATAAACGTGCTAGATGTCAATGATGAGAAACCTATTTGTGCTGTCACTGGCTTCTTCGTGACTGTTCCAGAAAGTGCACCTGTCAATCACACAGTCGTTGATTTAATTTGTGATGATGCTGATGCTGGTTCACAGTTGACATATACAATTGTATCAGGCAATACGACTTTATTTAAGGTAAGAAAAAAAATCTAAGATGGAGTGAAATAAATGACAGGTCACAAAATTTTTGCCATTAAAGTGATTTCATTCAACGCTGTTTAGTTATAACATCCAATTTGCCTGCTACAGATAATATGCAAGATTTTGACTAGAGTCTTTGCCAATAGAATTGGCACCAACCTTGAGAACAAGCTTGATTCAGAAAAGAGTTCTCCACCCCCAAACACTTCTGGTGTAAACATCACATACCAACTATCAAGTTTACAAAATTCCATTATCGTCCGACTCATAGTTACGTCAGCAGACCGTTGAAAACATGACGGGTGTGATACGGAATCCGTCCAGAGTTGATCAGCAAGCTGTGAATTGGTTTCCAACAGCTAAAGGATTTCGACCAGTTGACATTCATCACAAAATGCAGGCAGTGTATGGTGATAAAAGTGTGTCAAAGACAGCAGTGAAGAACTGACAACGATGTTTGAAAAAGGACGTGAGTTAACGAAAGATTTTCTCAGACAAGGTCAAGGGCACATTATTGTGTCAGATGATGCCATCACCAAAATTAATGCAGCAATTCTGGTGGACCGTCGCCGGAGCTTACGTTTGCCACACTTTTGTCACCAAACACTACATGCATTTTGCGATGAATGTCAACTGGTCGACATCCTTCAGCTGTTAGAAACCAAATCACCGCTCACTGATCAACTCTGGACAAATTCTGTATCACACCCGCCATGTTTTCAACGGTCTCCTGAGGAAACTATGAGTCGGAGGATAAGGAAATTTTGCAAACTTGACAGTTGGTATGTGTTGTTTACACCAGAAGTGACGTCATCATGTGCATCGCATGTATGTTCACTTGGTGCAGTTAGGTCCGGTTTCATCTGAACATGCCTCATAGATACAGGTCTTCTTCAGTTGTTTCACTACTTCATACCGTGTGTTGGCAATTGTCGGCAGTGCTTGTAAGAATCTTTTCCTCATTTCCGCAAGTTCCTTGCACTTACATTTAATATTTTTCTTTCAGATGGATGGCAGCTCAATAAAGTTAAAGTCACAGTTGGACTATGAGGTGGCTCCCCCCAGTAATGACTTAACTATTCTGGTCTCAGACTCAGTAACCATTCATGACGTTTCCGTTTCTGGGACTGTCGTCACTGGAAGTATAGACGAAGGTCCCCCAAGATTTGACAGAAGTAATATACTTGTCTTTGACCATTGTGTCTGATAATTTGTTAACTCTTTCAGGATGTAGCGAAATTCCCATGTTTTGTGAAGCACATTTTCCCTCCCTCTAAGATTTGAATAAGGTTATAGTTAAAGTGTCACTGGGTTTTATATTATAATGTTATGTGGTCATACAGTATTTGGAATGAAAGAGGATTATATGAGCAATAAGAAAAAGTAAATGATATAAATAGTACAAAAAGTAAGAAACAGTCAAGAAAAGCACAAACTCAGCAACAAAAACAATTAACATGTCAGATTGAGCCAGTATAGACTGCTAATCTTAATTATTTTGTCTTTTGAGAAACACTTGTTTTAAAAGTACATTTATGAAAATATCTTATGTAGACCTAACATGACATTGGTCTAGTACATGACAATTAACTAAACCTAATGTCTTTTTACTGGTTTATAAGACTCTGTAGAGTCTGTATACAACCAGTTTCATTTACATTTCCTTGCTCTAAAAAACTATGTGCATTTAATCTATTCTTGAATGCATTAACTGTTCCTGCCTCTACTTCTTCCTGTGGCAATGCATTCCAATCATTTACCACTCTCTGGCCACAAAAATATTTCCTAGTATCTAAACTGGACATTTCTTTAGTTAATTTGTAGCTGTGCCCTCTTGTGCTTGTAGATAGTTGTATTTTGAAAAAAAAACTTTCTATAGTCTAATTGATCCTTTCAGTTGATTATTTTATAAACCTGTATTGTCACCTCAAATTCTTCTCTTTTCTAGACACTGTAGGTAAATTTTTATGAGTTTTTCCTCATAACTGCAATTCTGGAATCCCACTATCAATTTTGTTGCTCTTCTTTGTATCCTTTCCAGCATTTTTATATCCGCTCCATGATAAGACTCCACACCTGTACACAGTATTCCCCCAGGTCTAACTAATGCTTTATACAGTTTGACTATCACTTCCTTACCCCTATGTTGAATATTTCTTTTTATCATACATAACATTGCATTTACCTTTTTCACTGCTACTTGGACTCACATTACCTGTATGATCTATTATAACCCCTAGGTTCATTTTCTTTTCTATCTTTCTAATATTGTTCACTCCCATTCTGTAATTATGTTCCATATTGGATCTACCCATGTGGATGACTGTTCATTTATCTACATTAAACTTTATTTTCCAGTTCTCTGACCATTCACAAATTTTATCTAAGTCAACCTAAACATAGTAGCAAGGAAGTGATCGTCAAACTGTATAAAGCTTTAGTTAGATCTAGATTGGAGTACTGTGTACAGTTGTGGAGTTCTTATCATAGAGGGGATATAAACATGCTGGAAGAATACAAAAAAAGAGTGACAAAGATGATAGTGGGATTCCAGAATGACAGTTATGAGGAACGACTCAGAAAAACTGGCCTACAGTGTCTCGAAGAGAGAAGAATTCATGGTGACTTAATACAGGTTTATAAGATGATCAGAGGAATGGATAAATTAGACTATAACAAGTTTTTTAAAATACAGCCATCCATAATAACACGAGGGCATAGCTACAAGCTGACTAAAGAGAGGTCCAGATTAGATATTAGGAAATATTTTTTTAGTCAGAGAGTGGTGTCTGCTTGGAATGCATTGCCAGGGGAGGTAATGGAGGCAGGGACAGTTAATGCATTTAAGAATAAACTGGATGCGCATAGCTTTTAGAGCAAGGTGATGTAAATGTAACTGGTTGTATACAGACTCTGCAGGGTCTTCTAAACCTGTATAAAGACGTTAAGTTAAGTTAAGTTAACCTCAATATATCCATATGATAGATAAGACTTTCATATTTGTTACTAATGTCTGCCACATTGAATATTTTCTTTTCATATTGTTGCAGAAACCTACACAGTTAACGTACTTGAAAATCAGACAGTTTACAGCAATATCTTTACACTGACAGCAACAGACCCTGATTCACCACGTGACCAGAATGGACAAGTGAAGTACTCATTCAAAATCCCCAATCCATTGTTCTCCATAGACACAACAAGTGGGCAGGTTCGAGAGTATAATAGTTAGCACATTAAGTTAAGTGAAATAGCTGTAAGGTAGAAAGTGGTCTAGCTTATAGCTTTGTGCACTCTGTCATTAACACATACCAACATTTTTGTGAATTCCAGGAATGCATTGCCACAAGATGTGGTAAGGACAGGGTCAGTTAATGCATTTCAAAATAAATTAAGATATAGATTGCATGCTCACATTTATTTTTAGTATCAGAGTGGAATAAACTGGTTGTATACGGGGTGTGTTCAAATGAAACCGGACCTAACTGCACCAAGTGAACACACGTACGATGCACATGATGACGTCACTTTTGGTGTATACAGCACATACCAACCGTCAAGTATGCAAAATTTCATTGTCCTCCGACTCATAGTTTCCTCAGCAGACCATTGAAAACATGACGGGTGTGATACGGAATCCGCCCAGCCCAGAGTTCATAAGCGAGCTGTGATTCGGTTTCTAACAGCTGAAGGATATTGACCAGTTGACATTCATGAAAGAATGCAGGCAGTTTATGGTGACAAAAGTGTGTCAAAGACAACAGTGAAGAACTGGACAACAATGTTTAAAGAAAAACGCGAGTTAACAAAAGATCTTCCGAGACCAGGTCAGGTGCATATTGTTGCATCAGAAGATGCCATCGCCAAAATAGATGCAGCAATTCTGGTGGACCGTCATCGGAACATGCGTTTGCCACACTTTTGTCACCATACACTGCCTGCATTCTGTGATGAATGTCAACTGGTCGACATCCTTCAGCTGTTAGAAACCGAATCACCGCTTGCTGATCAACACTGGACGGATTCTGTTTCACACTTCCATGTTTTCAACAGTCTGCCAAGGAAACTATGAGTCAGCGGATAATGAAATTTTGCAGACATGAAGATTTGTATGTGCTGTTTACATCAGAAGTGACATCATCATGTGCATCATACATTTATTCACTTGATCCAGTTAGTGCCGGTTATATTTAAACACACTTCATCTATATAGACTCTGAACAGCCTTCTAAACTAGTGTAATGAAGTTAAGTTATGTTAAGTTAAGTTAATTTAAGTAAATTGCATATAGACCAATAATGGACTAGCATATTGCATGAAAGAGATTGGGGCCTGCCTGTTAGCAACATCACTCACACGCTGAGTAATGTCTTTAATTCTTGCTGGCCCTATCCCAAGTCAGCAGAGTACTCGGCTCCCCTCAAGAAGTCTGCAAGGATGTCAGTTGACACACTTACCATGAAATCACAAGGTGACAGGACTTCATCCGCAGATATTAATAGCTCAATGAGAATTGCAACTTAGTGTCCTTTTTTGATGCAGCATGTAGCCATGAAAGTGGTCGATCAAACGAAAAGGCTACAGATGCCTAATAATAATGTTCGCCTAGGCATCTAGGGCCCGTTGCATCGATCGACCACTAATATGTTCAACTGCTGAGGCTTGTAGCCAAACCTTTTTCACTACCGAAGGAGAGACTGCCATCTGTCGGAGCCATGTAGAACGGGGATGGCCCTCCCACGCCTCCAGCCGGCCGGTGGGAGACTGGGACATTATCTAGTGGGCCGGAACTTCCTGCTTCAGTCAAATCACGTGACCAAACAGAAACAGGTGGCGGCAAACTAGAGTGCTTCTTCTTCTTCGTCGTTCGTTCTCAATCTCCCACTACCAAACCCTGAATGGGCTAAGTAGCAGAATGTAGTCCAGAGAACGGAATGGGTTGTGTCGTAGTTTACACCTTGGCTGTGATATTTGCACATTTCGGTCCAACACATCCGACTTCAGCAAGCATTTTTTGAGTACCGGGTTAGCATTCCCTCTTCGATCCCTTCTCCTTAGCTAGTCTGCCTGCTGTAGCCTGTTATGCAGGAGGTGCAGAAGGGTCTTGGCAGCTATGGTTCACTGGCCCTGACGCTAGCAGTCAGCTATGGGTCACTGACCACTGCAACTCATGCGCTGCTCAGCATCTTGATCCCAAACTAGAGTGTTTGAGATGGAGGAAAGACTCGTCTTTGCAGACACCTTGACATTACGGATGAGATCAAATCAATGGATACAGAGGATGCATCGCTGGTTGCGCATATAAAAGGCATCGAGTCTGGATATGTCCTGTTTAAGTAGGGTCCAAGTTTCTGAATCATACAAGAGAACAGGAATCACACACATCTGATAAATACAAATTTTGGATCCGAGAGAGAGTCTGCCATTGTTCCACACCTGGCAAAGGTTGTTCATTGCAGAGGCAGCAAGCCCAATCCACCTTAACATGTAAGGCGCACAGCATCCATCAGATAAAAAAAACTCCCCACGTTTGTAAGATGCCTAAGCGAACATTATTATTATATAACAAAACAGTAACAGATGCACTTGCACATATTCTTGAGGGAATATTGACGTGATCTCTGACAAATTTATTTCAGATCTTTCTAGCTGGTATGTTAGATAGAGAAAAAGAAGCAACATACTTGCTGGGGGTGATAGCCAAGGATGTTCTGGGGTCAGATTCCGTCAATGTGTCAATAGTAGTTGATGACGTCAATGACAACAGACCACGCTTCAGATCATCTGTCTACAGGTAATACTTATTACATTCTTGTTTTTAAAGTAATTCTAATTTTAGCCTATTGTTAGGACGTAGTTTATATGGATAAGTTTACACAGTTAGCTAACTCTAATGAGTAGCCCCTAAATGAAATGTCTACCAAAATGAAGGCTACAGCAGGTGATCCTGGATAACAGGCTACAGCAGGCAGACTGGCTAAGGAGAAGGGATCAAAGAGGGAATGCTAACCAGGTACTCAAAAAATGCTTGCTGAAGTCGGATGTCTTGGACCAAAAGGTGCAGATATCACAGCCAAGCTGTAAACTACGACACAACGCATTCCGTTCTCTGGACTACATTCTGCTACTTAAGCCCTTTCAGGGAGATTGAGAACGAACGACGAAGAAGAAGAAACACTCTAGTTTGCCGCCACCTGTCTCTGTTTGGTCACGTGGTTTGACTGGAGCAGGAAGTTCCGGCCCACTAGATAATGTCCCAGTCTCCCACCGGCCGGCTGGAGGCGTGGGAGGGCCATCCCCGTTCTACATGGCTCCGACAGATAGCATTAACCTGTCTTTTGCTTGTAACAAGTATGACGTGAAGACAAACATGGACAAGATTGAGAATATCACGTGAATAATTACAAAGACATTTCCAGAGCAGTGACATAAGTATCAAGCAAGTACGGAAGTTAAAATACCTAGGTAGTATGTTCACTGATGACTGCAGAGTGGACAGAGAGATTGCACATACAATTTAGAAGACAAACAGTGTCTGCTATAAAATTATATCGGTTTTGAAACCCTAGCGTGTTTTTTTCCGTACAGAGGAAACTGATAAATACACTATTTATTCCTACATTGTGTTACCAAAATCAATCTTTGTCCTTACTAGAAACACATAAGAGTAAAATCCAGAGCTGTGAAATGTGCTGTGTGAGAAGCGCAGCCAGAAGGACAATCAGTGACCATATCCGCAACACCACACTGAGGCAGATAATGGTGACAGACCCAGTTAGTGTCTACATTTACAACCAAAACATCAAGTGGTTTGGTCATTTAGTCAGAATTCATTATGAACAGCCTGCAGTGAAAGCATATCATATGCAGATCTCCAGTCCATGTGTAAGAGATCGACCTCAACGTTAATGTATCAAGGGTGTCTGTGACACTCTCAAGAAGTCACACCTAATGGCAGCACAAGTCTCTCACCTGGCAATAACAAGACATCTATGCATCCTGCCTCTTTGCAATGCCTCATGGTAAGAGCAGTAAGACAAAAGAAGAAGTTAAGACATCAACATCACTGTTGACATGTTTCATATGTAGGGACAAGGGCGGTCGACCAGTAACATGTTCTCCACATGACAGACCCTTCACGAACACCTGCATCATCAGGGGCACAGCGCAAGCCCCATTTTGCTGGGTGAGATTGTACAGGAGAAGGCTTGAAGACTGGATACTCCAGAGCTGCACCTTTCTCAGGCCTAGTAAGCCGCACAAAGGTCTCCATCCACAAGCTTATTACAAATAGACAAATGTGGGCCAAAAAGACTGGCTAGCAGTGACTAGAGACGCTTGATTACGGTTCCAATGTAAATAAACCTCATCTGTAATACCGACATCCGCGACCAAATGGAGTTCTGGGATTACGTCGACACTGCAACAATGTAAGGGTGTAGATGGGCTGGCCTCATGGTCCGCATGGCTGACGATTGATGGACGAGGAGGGTGTCTATCTGGTGGGCTAACAACTATAACCACCCGCATGGCTACCTGCCAACAAGATGGAAAGACGATCTGCACCTCGCATTTGGACCATCAAGATACTCAAGGGCAAAGGACATTCAAAGATTGAGGCAACATTTGGCTACCTGGCACCAGGCAACCTTGCCTGATTGAATACCAGGATTCCAGTATACTTATCACATCATGGTGCTAGTAAAAAATGTCATACTTTGTGTTCATCAATGGGAGTAACCAAATATAGAACAGAGGTTCCCAAAGTTTTTTAGACCAGGGACCCCTTTATACCAGTGTTAATATGCAGCAGTCCCCACAACTCTTCTCTACAAAACAAGATGAAATTAAAAAGCTAAAGAAGGAATGAAAGCCATATAGTCCTGTTCACAGATGCCTTGGCCGTAGTCACAGCACTAAAAGGCCAGAAAAATACTGAACTTAATGATTTAAGATTAGTACTCTGTCAACTATGCCAGCAGTCCGCACCACAAAGAGTTGTGGTACAGTGGGTTCCATCCCACTGCAACATCCAAGGCAACGAGGAGGCAGACAGACTGGCAAAAGAAGGTGCAAAACTACCACAACCAGACACTAGTATGACATACGAAGAGTCAAAACGGCTTATTAGAGCTAGATACATGACCAAATGGGAAACCGAACATACTGGCTACACCAAAAACGATGCCTATTACCAGTTGAGCAGAAGAGAGCAGGTCGTGGTCTTCAGACTTCGCACTGGCCACAATAGACTGAGGTACCACCTATTCAACAAATTGAAGATAGATGGCACTGACGAATGCCCGTGTGGTACAGGGAAAATGACCGCTGAGCATTTGCTGCAAAACTGCCCGACATACAAGGATCAGAGAGAGCAGATGTGGCCATCAGCAGTGGCAACACTAGACAAGCTCTATGGCAGTGTCGACAGCCTCAGGATGATCGCTGCTTTTATCGAAAAAATATAGGTTGATGTCTGACTGCGTACGATGAAGAAGAAGAAGAAAAAGCTAAAGACACAATAATATTGTACTACATTTGGTCCTGTCAATATTTCTTTATGCTTCTGAGACATGGACAATTACAGTTAGCTGTAATGGAGGTTACATGCCTTGGAGATGAAATGTTTCCAGACTTCTAAACGTCACGTTACAAATTAGTAAATTCGGCAAAGAATTACAACAGCATCGGGGCCTTTTGTAGACCTCTTGGCAACTGTCAGAAGAAGGAAACTCGCTTGGTACGGTCACATATCGAGATCAAATGGTCTTGCAAATACGTTCCTACATTGGAAGGTGCAAGGCAGACGATGAAGAGGCCGTCCCAAAAAGAGGTGGGAGGACAAAATAAAAGAATAGACAAATCTCTGACCAGAAGAGTCACAAGGAGCGACTGCTGACAGCGATGATGTGGGGTTGTAAGGATTACTTCATGTATGCCTCTGGGGTTGTAAGGATTACTTTATGTATGCCTCTGGGGTTGTAAGGAATACTTCATGTATGCCTCTGGGGTTGTAAGGATTACTTCATGTATGCCTCTGGGGTTGTAAGGATTACTTCATGTATGCCTCTGGGGTTTTAAGGATTACTTCATGTATGCCTCTGGGGTTGTAAGGATTACTTCATGTATGCCTCTGGGGTTGTAAGGATTACTTCATGTATGCCTCTGGGGTTGTAAGGATTACTTCATGTATGCCTCTGGGGTTGTAAGGATTACTTCATGTATGCCTCTGGGGTTGTAAGGATTACTTCATGTATGCCTCTGGGGTTGTAAGGATTACTTCATGTATGCCTCTGGGGTTGTAAGGATTACTTCATGTATGCCTCTGGAATTGTAAGGATTACTTCATGTATGCCTCTGGAATTGTAAGGATTACTTCATGTATGCCTCTGGGGTTGTAAGGATTACTTCATGTATGCCTCTGGGGTTTTAAGGATTACTTCATGTATGCCTCTGGGGTTGTAAGGATTACTTCATGTATGCCTCTGGGGTTTTAAGGATTACTTCATGTATGCCTCTGGGGTTGTAAGGATTACTTCATGTATGCCTCTGGGGTTGTAAGGATTACTTCATGTATGCCTCTGGGGTTTTAAGGATTACTTCATGTATGCCTCTGGGGTTTTAAGGATTACTTCATGTATGCCTCTGGGGTTGTAAGGATTACTTCATGTATGCCTCTGGGGTTGTAAGGATTACTTCATGTATGCCTCTGGGGTTGTAAGGATTACTTCATGTATGCCTCTGGGGTTGTAAGGATTACTTCATGTATGCCTCTGGGGTTGTAAGGATTACTTCATGTATGCCTCTGGGGTTGTAAGGATTACTTCATGTATGCCTCAACAACCTCACTGTTTACTGGAAGACCTGATATTTTCCATTTATCTGTAGCATTCTTCTTAAAACTGTTTGGTACATTGCCAATGTTTGGAAATGTGCTCTCTATCTTGCGTGACAGTGTATGTCCCCCAACGAGTCAGTGGAACCGCATTTGGTAGTGTCGTCTGGCAAATCTGGCACTTTATGTCACATAACGAGCAATTGTGCAGAGAGATGAAAGCATGCAATATAGTAAAGCTTGATAACCAACTCGATTAAGGTTTCTCTCTGTCTCAACAAGTTGGGGACTGATAAATCTAAATGAGACTACTGCTGCGGACAGATGCTTGCTTCCATATCATGACCGGTAGTGCAGTCACCTCTCTGTGAGTTGTTGACACTCATCCTTAAACCTGTAGATATGTTTGCAAAACAGATGAACATCTACTTTACATGCAGACCAGAGGAGCTTAGTTTTCATTTTGTGTTTGCTTTATTTCTCTATTTCCCAAGGTGGTGAGCGTTACACTACGGTTTTTATGTTGTGCCTGTCGGCTCTGTTCATCAAACTTCGGCATGCAATTTATGTGAGGGCCTGCTTCCTCCTGCATTTTCTAAGGGTTTGCTTCCCCTGGGTAACAGCCGGTGCTGTGATGGGGATTTCATAAAAATCTCTTGTTATTTTTGAATGCCCACAATGGGTAAGATTACTCTTTTCTGCACCCTCAAAAGGGCATTAGGTGGTGGGCTGCAGCTGCTTTCCTCACATCCTGAGCGTGCTCATGTAGTTGGATCCGGGTCAGCCAGGTGGTTATGCTTTACTTGGCTTCATATGCGTGTTGCTTACTACTATTGGGATCCCATTAATCACCCACCTCATTAGCCAGGTTCTACCAAAGAAAGATGTGTCAGACTAAAAGGTGCAAAAAGTCAAGCTGTAAACTAGCCACACAACGCATGTTTAGGGCTTGGTAGCAAGAGATTGAGAATGAATACAAAAAAAAGAGAGAAAAAATATTAACCAGGTTGCAATTAAACAGCCCATTTCCAATGAGACCTGCTTTGGAACGCTGAGAAGGTCTGAAGGTATGACAGTAAAACATGACAGAATTGTTAACTGGAAAAAATCTGCCATAATTATTAACAGAAAAACACCTGCCAGTGTTATTACAGGACAAAACCTGCCCAAAATGTTAACAGGAAAACTTGCCAGAATTGTTAAAACACTGCATTTTATTTTTCTTGTTACTGTCCAGAGGTGTGATCTCAAAGATGGATGCTGCTGATACACCGATTGTGACAGTCCAGGCTACGGATTCTGATGATCCACAATTTAACAATTATGGAACAGTCCGATACCAATTGTGTAAGTCTGCTTTAATTTGTTAATAAAATAATTAAAATCAGATCAACAAGTTAATTCCCTCCAGAAAATAAGTTTTGCCTGCTCAATTTCAGTATAAAATAAGTCCTACTGTTTATCTTGGATTTATGACCTGTTACTCAGTGTACTTTATCTTCTTCTTTGTTCCTCAAACTCCCACACCAAGCCCTGAATAAGGAATATAGAAAAATGAAAGAAAAGAATATAATTTACAAAAGAAATAGAAAAATCAAAAGACACTTGGTTGATGATGTCAGAATCACAATCTTGATAATTTGGCTCTTATAATCACCAAGCAGACAAGCCATTTTCTGTAGGTACATACAGGATTGATTGAATATATTCTTTATTCATTCTCAAACTCTTGCTACCAAACCCTGAAAAGGGCTTTGTAAGTAGCAGGATGTAGTCCAGAGAACGGAATGTGTTGTGTCATAGTTTACAACTTGACTGTGATATTTGCACCTTTCGCTTCTGACACATCCGACTTCAGCATTGTATTTTTGGGTACTGGGCTAACCTTCCCTCTTCAATCCTTCTCCTTAGCCAGTCTACCCTGTTGCACCTGTTTCCAGGATCACCATGTGAAGGTGGAGAAGGGTCTTGGCAGCTTTGGGTTGCTGACTGCTACAGTTCATGAACTGCTCTGCATCTTGATCTCCTCCCCCCTCCTAAGCGCTTGAAGGTTAAAAAAAGCTGGAAAAAGCAAATTAACTAATCCATCCTGTTTATAACCTTATCCCATTTGAAATAGTTCCCTTTCTGAGTTAACATACTACTTCTTCTAGCTGTGCTTCTAGTGCTGGAAGCATTTACTGAAAGTCATGTTTTTTTAGATCACCATCTGGTGCTTCATTGCATTTGTTTGATTTCTTCAATGTCCTGAAATCTCACCTCTTTGGGTGGTACCTTCAGACTTGGAAAGAGTCAATAGTTGCAGGGAGCCATGCCTTTGGAGTAGGGGAAAAGCTGAACATGCTTCAGCAAAAGATCCAGATGAGGTGTAATGTCTGGGCTAGAGCAATGTCGTGGTAGATCTTCTAGTTGCCAAGACTATAGAGAAAGTCTGACCTTGAAAGGTTCTATTTGTGTCTGTCAGAACTGAGGAAGGATATACTAGATGGCAAAAATGTTGATATGAATACAACACTCATCTTTAAACTTAAGTTCCACAGCAGCATTTCTTGGTGCCTGGGATTTGTCACCAACTTGATTATGTAGACTAAACTTAAACAGAAAACAAGATGCTGAGAACAGGAAAGCAGAACTGGACATGAATGTCTCAAATACCAAAGTGTTGCCTAACAGTTTCACCAACTTTAATCCAGTCTTCCTTGGCTGGATGCAGCTAGAGGATGTCAACGAATACATCTATCTTGGGCACCTCCTCAATATGGAGAATTGTCTGAAACCTGTTTGATAAGACGTTGCCGTGCTGGCTGTGCAGCCTTCTTGTCCTGGACAGCTGCAAAGACCAGATCCTACGAGTCTCTCTCTTTAATTCCACTGTGCTCCCTGTGATGTGCTATGATGCTAAGACATGGACACTAACAAATTACTCGAGGACAAATTAAATGTGACCCAGTATTCTCTTGAAAGATGCTTGGTCAGAATCACTTTCAGGAACCAACGTATCCAAAATCTCCACAATTCTGACATGCAACAATTTCCCTTGGTGAGTAATACAGTAATCCATGCAGACAATTTAAAACATAGATGGGCAGGTCACATGTTGCAACAAAGCGAAGGGCAATGGAGCTTGGCGACAGCAATCTGGTACCCCCAATGTAAAAATAGACTGTGGGGAAAACCTTCAATGCATTGGTCAGACCACTTGCTGTACACAACAACTTACGAGGCATCTATGCAGAAGGGCTTACTATGCACTGGTTTTCCGTGGCTCAAGACAGGGTCTGCTGGAGATGAAGTTGAAACCAGCAGCTAAGCTGAGAAAGGGGTCATCAAGATCAAGAACTTAAACAAAACTACTGGTAAATAACGAATGCACTTACTTAACTTTTTGTGTCCATATCTGGCAAAGATGGCGCTGTAACTGGCTGCGAGTCTACATTTCTCTACTGTTTTGGATCATTATGGATGCCGCCAGACCACGGATTTGCCTGGAATTCACACTAGTCGACGACTTACACTTGTGTTCACGGATACGTGGAGTTGTTTTCCGTCTGGACTTGTTATTTCGTTCTTTTTTTGTGATTTCTTCCATCCGTTTATCCTGGTCTGGACGCCGGCTGAATGGCGCTACGCTTAAACTAGTAATACCTGTGTCGTATCTCACGGGTTAGTTCTGCCGGTTCACCTTCACGAATATGGCGTGTGGGAATTTTAGATGCTACTATGATGAACTGAATCCAGCTGGGAAGAGATGCCAGACTCACTCACACGCTGAGTGTTGTCCATACGACCTCTTGTGGTTATCGAAAAGGCACGACAAACTGCGTTAGATGCCTTCCCACCTTTCTACCCTGCGGGTTACATGTTTCGGGAAGGCTTCGGTGGTAACCCTGAGGCAAAATCTGCATCCTATGCTATCTCCAGTCGTCTCGATGAATGTCTTGCCACTGGCAACAGGTAGCTTAGGCTCTGTGAGTGAGGTTGACAAAAGGCGCAGTTTCTTCCTCACTTTAATCCAAATCTCCGCGCAAGTCACCCATTTCAGCGGACACAGCAAGAGATACGACTGTCCACACGGCTGAACAAAGAGAGTGGTCTTCATCACTTGTGATGGACAAAACTATCATGTGTCCATAGCACCGTGTCATACAGCAGAGATTCAGTGTTCTGACCCACTGACCACCTTGTTGTTTCGCTTTAGCAGGTCTTCCATTGTACCTGCATGTAATAGATTTCTCAGGTCATGATGTATCTATTGAAAAAGTAAAAATATTTTACAAATTTTTGTTCATATTTTCCTCACTTTAAACCAAATCACAGCACGACTTACCCATTTCAGCGGACAGAGCAAAAGGACAATTAATGCATTTAAGAATAAATTGGATATGCATAGCTTTTAGAGCAAGGTAAAGTAAATGAAACTGGTTGTATATGGACTCTGCAGAGTTTTCTAAACCAGTATAAGATCTTTTAGAGGAGGTTCACCCTGGGGGCAACTCTTCCCCTTCTCTCTCTTCTCACCTGACTCAGTTTCACTTGACTCTGTTTCACTTGACTCTGTTTCACTTGACTCAGTTTCACCTGACTCAGTTTCACTTGACTCTGTTTCACTTGACTCTGTTTCACTTGACTCTGTTTCACTTGACTCTGTTTCACTTGACTCTGTTTCACTTGACTCTGTTTCACTTGACTCTGTTTCACTTGACTCTGTCACACAGTCACACTCCTGCACAACTTTCACACGTGCCATCATGGTGAGGCCCTTCCATTGCACTTTCGTTGTGCTAGCTTCTGAGGGCGGACAAACCTAGCTTAGGTACATACAGACGTGCACATGCACCCAATCACTGGTTTATGCATCCTGATATCGCCCAATGGACTATGGTCTGTAGAAACTAGTGAGGCAAATATCTAAGCAACAACAAAAAATAAACCAGTTTAAAGATATTAAAGTCTGACATGTCTATTTTCTCTTTTGTCCAACCTCAATTACAACTCCTCCTTGTGTCCACACACATTCTACTTATGTCCAGAGTTCATTTTCATTATCCTCTTTAATTCAGACTGCATGGTATCCATTTCATTTAGTTCTTCAATAGAAGTTGTTAGTTTGCATCATTTTAAATAATCTGCATTGAATCTCTTATATTTGATTTGCAAGTTCTAATGTGCTCTTTTTACGATTTTTGTATGATCTAAATGCTTTTGCCAGCTAAAAATAACTGTTTTAACTTTCACCTTTTTTTTTATTTACATCTAAGCTCTCACAAAAGAACAAAGTTTTGCTGTAAACCAATTTTTTAAATGTGTGGTGAAGTAGGATACACTGGCCATTTTGAGGTCACCACCTGAGAGATGCTTGCACATAACTGAACCACATGGTAGCCCTAGTATCACTGAAGGTGCTCAGATCGCAGAGAGTATAGTCATTGCTGAGGCTCAGCAAAATTATACTCTCCGAAAAAACAAAAAGCACGGCGATTCCAGTCGACAACCCCACATCTGATGCTCTCGCCATCTTTGCTTGCAATTTGCAACTATTAATTATTAACACTGGCCATTAAGTGCAAAAAACGGTACACTGCACTTTGCCTTAGGAAACAAAATAAACAACAACAACGATTAAACAAATAGTTTCACTACCATAACCTCTACACAGAAACAGATCACGTTGTGTCTTATGGATAGAATCTGCCCATTTTATTTAATTATACTTCACTTTGACTTTTGTTACAGCTGGAAGTTCAGATTTCAAAATCAATGCAACGTCAGGACTCATTACTAACACAGTTGTACTGGGCATAAATACTGCAACCAGACTTTACTCACTGACGGCAACTGCCACAGGTAATTTTGTATTTCTTTGCAGTCTATTGTATTGGGGGTCGCTGTGGTCGAGAGGTAAGGCACTTGTTTCTCAAAGCAATAAACGGAAGCCGTGGGCAATAAAATCCCGCACATTTTCAAGTGAAGATCTCAAGGGAGATGGGACCAGATTGCCTGCATCCAGAGTTACCTCCAGTAGTCTCGACTTAAGTCTTGGCATTGGACCAAGGTAACTCTGGACCAATATAATCAGCTATTTAACCAACCTAGCGAGCTAGTTAGCCAACTTAGCCAGACAGTTAGCCAACTTAGCCAGCCAGTTTGTCAACTTAGCCAACCAGTTAGCCAACTTAGGTAGCTAACAATTGTACTGTCAGCTTCCTACGTCTTGAGTGTTTATGAACTAAAAAAATTAAAAATTAGTTTAACTCTTTGAACACCATGACCATGCTGAACCGGTGTGTGTGTGTGTGTGTGTGTAAATACCCCACTTTCTGAGCTACCCATGATTTAGTGTGACGGTGGACCATCGTTCTGTGGATCATCATTCTGTGGATCATCATTCTGTGGACCATCATTCTGTGGACCATCATTATGTGGACCATTATTCTGTGGATCATCATTCTGTGGACCATCGTTCTGTGGATCATTATTCTGTGGACTATCATTCTGTGGACCATCATTCTAAGGCGGTGCTACTTGGGTTTTGGCCACAATATCATGACAACTACACAGTGCACACATTTTTGGAGATAACAAATATGGCGGCATCCGCAAACTTAGGAATTTTATTGACGATTTGGTGATTTTTGGGATGGAAAGTAGTTTTGAAAATTAATAATTCTCCAAAAAGTTTAACAACAGAACAAACCGTTGAAAGTATTCTCAAGAATTTGGAGGCTGATAAATTGGATTTAGATGGTGATTGTTCTAAAAGGAAGAAGAGATTATTTGAATGACAACATTATCATGTGTGATTTGGAATATGATCAAACTAGAACTACTCCTGTCCCTTAAAGGATCATACTGCGGGTAGGGGGGGGGATTATATCTCACATAATGTCTCAAGTAAATTTGATACAGTATGGTCTTCAATAAATATATTTCATCATCTACTGGTTATAACATGTTGGAATATTGGAGATGATCAGGTCAGTCAATTTGAGTTTTTAAAAAAAAAGTAAAGTATCCCATAGCATTACTGCCGTAGGGGTGTGAGGTGTTAGCGATCTCACATTTCAAAGGCTCGGCTATATGAGGGCGGTAGCCATCTCCTCTCCTTCGCCGCTTTTACTTCCCGGACTGAACCGGTACCCATTTAAGGCTGGGTCGACCCGGGGGCGATTGCGGTCTGAAAAAAACATTACCGCCTCAACTGGGGAATGAACCCAGGACCACTCAGATGCGAAGCCAGCACGCTAACCACTGCGCTATGCGGCTCCACAATATTAGGGCATTAAAAAAGGAAAGGGACTTAGGTGTTAGGATAATTAAATTAGAGCACAAAGTTTTGTCATAGTACATAGCTTTCCTCAGATGTCTACCTTGTGCATATTTTTTGGGGAGCTCAAAGGAATGGATTTTACAACCTGGGACACCAGGGTTCATTGGGTTAAATTACACACGTGCATTTGTGTAATTTTGTTTTTAACTTAACTTAATTTAACTTAACTTCAACCTAACTTGACTTGACTAATTAACTACCAGTTTAAAAAAACACTCTGTAGCCAGATTAATTTTTGTGTACATTTTTCAACTAGAAATGTGTCTATAATTTCAGCTGCAGTTTTATCAATTTTATACAGATTTTAAAAAATGATATATTAATTTAATGATAAATGAAAGTGCTGTTCAAGTAAATATATTGGAAAATATAAAGGATTTTGTAGATATTATATTTATAATATGGTCACAAAAGTGTGTTAACAGTAAAGAACTGGACAAGATTTTTACCAGATTCTAGTGTGACCTACGAAGAGTCAAAAAGGTTTATTAGGGCCAGATACATGGGCAAATGGGAAACAGAGCATACTGGCTACATAAAAAATGATGCCTATTACCAGTTGAACAGAAGAGAGCAGGTCGTGGTCTTCAGACTCTGCACAGGCCACAATAGACTGAAGTACCATCTATTCAATAAACTGAAATTAGGTTTCTGTTTCTGTTTCTAAGAATCGACGTCACTGCACTCCAGGCATACCCATAGGTGCTCAGTCTCTCTCATCAAATGGCGTAAGGTATGGATGCTGATGGTCCCTGTAGCTCGCTGGTTGTACTCTCTCCTGCGCCGTCCTCTCATGTGCCCCACTCCGCTGGAACCTTGTTTAATGTAGAAACTTTGCAGCCTGTGGATTGCTGCTTCATCTATTGCGGTGTCCTCATCCAGCAGGTGGTCATTGATTGATTTCAAAATGTCAAATCTGTCCATCACCAATGTGCCCATGATGGGAGCTCGTGAAACCAAGATGTCAGCTCTTTCATTGCCCTGAACCTCGGCATGAGCAGGACAATAGATCCAGGTCAGCGCCTGGAGGTTTAAGGCCTCAACAGCAGCTATCCACTCGTACCTAAGCCATCCCTTTTGTACTTTCTGAAGTACGTCTTGCGCGTCTGCCACAGTGACTGCCCTTGTTATAGAAGTCTCAGATATCCATTTCAGTGCTGAGGTCACTGCTTCCGTCTCCATTCTCATACTGGAGGTTGTTGACATGTATGCCCTACTGCGCTCAGCAACGACCTCTCCTCTCACTCTAGCCGAGAAACCCCAGCCTGATGTCCGACTGCGCACGACTGATCCGTCGGTGTATATGACAGAGTCACTCTCCTGGGTGTTCTCAGTTATAAGCTGATTTACCTCATGCTCTGCACTCTCGTTGTTCATTTCTCTGCATTCTTTGCCTATGGTTATGATGACTCTCTGGTACTCTATCATTCTATCACTAGTATTCTTCCCCTTTTGGCTATCGTCTCAGCTGGAGTGACGTGTCCAATTGTTGTCTCAGCCTGTGCCATCCAAGACGATTCTCTCTTGATTCTTGATCGCTTGATGTCTGAGATACTAATGTGCAGAGGGTGTCAAGTGTCTATGGTGACACGCATTTATGATTTGACTTGTGCCAGTTTATGTCTGGATGTCACCGATACCAATCCCAACATGTACCGCATCATCACAATCGGGGTATCTCTAGTGCAGCCCAGAACCAGACGCATACCTTCATTCTGGATACGGTCCAACCTTTCACACTGTGTACTTGATAGTGAGGATGCCTAGTCCGTAATCTATGACAGACAACACGACCTGATGAAATAGGATGAACAGGAGGCGTTGTTCCAAGTCAGCAGCAGCTACTAATGAATGCACCTGTGGTACAGGGAAAATGACCGCTGAACATCTGCTACAAAATTGCCCGACATACAAGGACCAGAGAAAGCACATGTGGCCATCACCAGTGCCAATACTAGACAAGCTCAATGGCAGTGTTGACAGCCTCAGGATGACAGCTGCGAACAAATTCAAGTTGACGTCTGACAGCGTATGAAGAAGAAGAAGGACAACAATGTTTAAAGAAGGACGTGAGCTAATTAAAGATCTTCTGAGACAAGTTCTTCACTGTTGTATTCAACACTTTTGACACCATACACTGCCTGCATTTTGCGATGAATGTCATCTGGTTGACATCCTTCAACTGTTAGAAACCGAATCGCTGCTCGATGACCAACTCTGGACGGATTCCGTATCAAACCCACCAGGTTTTCAGCAGTTTGCTTAGGAAACTGAATCAGAGGATAATGGATTTAAAAAAAATTGACAGTTGGTATGTATTGTTTACACCAGAAGCGATGTCATCATGCGCATCGTACGTATGTTCACTTGGTGCAGTTCGGTCCGGTTTCATTTGAACACGCCTCGTACATATTATTTAACCTATATGTGTTTTATAATTTTGACACCCACGTATTACCGCCCTGTCAAATGAATGACAGCAAAACTAATAATGGAAACTTTCATGATTGACAGATAGTGATGGTGCTGATGGAGCCCTGTCCAGTACCTGTGTGGTTAATATCCAGGTCACCACTTCGAACAAGTATGATCCTGTGTTTGTTCCCCCCAATTACCGCGTGACGTTGCAAAAGAACCAGTTCACAATTGATGATATTATACTCAATGTAGGTGATACTTGACTAATGTTCACTGCATTTGTCTTTTCTAGCTTCACTTTCTCTTATTAATCTTCAGCTATACTAGTTGTTGTGGAACTGCAATTACACCATATCAACTTTATTTCAAAAGGCATTTTTGGGGTTGTTTTGTTTGGTGTGCGTTTACCGTATTTATCTACTTTTCAAGGCGTTGTACGTTGCACTATGTTTTTATTTTGCACCTGTCGGCCCAGTGCATCTGACTTCAGCATGCATTTTATGTTTCAGTATACTTCCTCCAGTATTTTCTAAGGGTCCTAAATGGTTTGTGATGGGGAGCAAACTCAGCACCTTCGGATTGTGAGCTGTGTCACTTAACCATTAGCCCAGGCAGTCCCTGAAAGGAATTTGATAGTCTGCATCATCCAGCACTTTGAAAAATTCTCAAGACATGGGTTCCCATTAGTATAAATATCTTAAAAGCTGAGTGGTCTTGAGGTAAGACATTGGCCTTAGGTGCTGGAGGTCGTGGGTTCAAATCACAGTGGAGGCCAGGATTTTTTCACATGTACTTACTATTTCCCCAGATCTCTCGGTAGTAGAGATTGGGCGACCGTGCACTCGTTAAAAATCCCTCGACAGTTGGAAATAAAAAAGAATAGGCTTAGTTGTTTTCTTTTTTAGTGGTCGCTGCCCAGGCAAAATTCAAAATTATATAAAAAATCTACCCAATCTATTACAGGATCCTTGCTAGTGCTACGGAGTTCGTGTGTTGTGCGGATATTCTCACAACAAAAAAATGAGGAAAGCAGAGCACTTATGGGTTAAACCCTGTGCAATGACGTTGATTCTTTGACTAAACTAAACTAAAAATCTTCATATTATAATTCACACTGCAGTGTTTGGATGGCTAATGACAAAACTGAATAGTTTTGTATTGAAGCAGGCATAAAACAAGCATGCATTATGTCCCCTTTGTAGATTAATTAACTAAGTTCTAGATTAGGTTATGAAAAACTTTGCCCCAACAAACATTTTGGCATGAAATGGGCAGATGATAAAACTCAACTTTTGAGGAGGGCATAAAAAGATAGATCTGTTATGCCACTTTTCAGACCAGATAGGACTCCCAGGTAAATGCCTCAAAAATGAAAGTCATACATTTTACCAGAGAAAGCTGTTGATAACAAAGCTGAATAGAAAACTATTACAGAAAGTTAAAAGTTTCACATATTTGGGTAGTAAAATGATACAAGATGGAGATATTGCAAAAGAAATTTCCACTCGTATTTCTTCGGCCTCGTGTTCCTTAAACCAGCTGATAACCATTTGGACATCTGTTTCTGTTTCTAAGAATTGATGTCACTGCACTCTGGGCATACCCATAGGTGCTCAGTCTCTCTCACCAAATGGTGCTGGGTCTGGATGCTGATAGTCCCTGTAGCTAGCTGGTTGTACACTCTCCTGCTCCGTCCTTTCATGCGCTCCACTCCGATCGAGCCTTGTTTGGTGTTAAAACTTTGCAGCCTGGGGATTGCTGATTCCCTTATTGCTGTGTCTTTATCCAACAAAGCGATGCAAGGGTCCACCAAGGGGAAGGTGGATTCAAGATGAGGATACTCTAAACATGGAGCAGGTGGGAAGATTGATTGTAGACCGAGATTCATATCATGAGAGTGACGTTCTTCAAAGGACATGCTACATGATGATGAAGATGATGTTTTTCTTCAGGTGCACTAATTTGTATATGTTTTTTTCAGGTGAGTGCCACAGACCAAGACTCTGGACTAGATGGGGAATTCATGCTGAATTTGGTCAGTGCTGAAAACAAGTTTTACCTCACACAGACTGGTGACACAGGACAAGTTCGTTTGCACCAGGATCTAGACTTTGATAGTGGGGACACAGAATTTACATTTGAAATAACAGCCACAGGTGAAATGGATTATGTGTTTATCCAGTTTGACTAACATTTCATTATTATTTTTTAAATGTTTATCGATTTTTTTATTTCTAATTTTTTTTTAAATTGCTTTTTTATTTAACATCTTTTTTTTTCTATTTGTCTCAGTTTCTTATATTTCTTTTGTAAATTATAAACTTTTCTCTTTCTTTCTTGTTTTTCTTTCTTGTCTTTTTTTCTTATCTTTCTATCATATCTTTCTATAATGCCTTTCTTTCTTTCTTGTCTTTCTTTCTTGTCTTTTTTCTTGTCTTTCTTTCATGCCTTTCTTTCTTGCCTCTTTCTTATCTTTTTTTCTTGTCTCTTTCTTGTCTTTCTTTCTGTATCTTTGCCATTTAAAATCATTTTTTTCTTTGTTTTTTTAATTCTTTTTTTTTATTTTGTGATTGAAGCATTTTCTTTTGTCTTTGTTAAAATCTCTTGTTGCGCTTCCCCCATCTCTCTGGTTTTTTTTAAATTTGTTTTTTTATCTTTGTTTTTCTTTTTTTTTTTTTTTTTTTTTTTTTGTTTGTCTTTAAAAGTTGATGTCCGTATTATTTTATTTATTCTATTTTATCTTGTCTCTCTCTCCTTTTCTTCTTTTATCCTTCATTTCTCTTTGTCTTTTAAATTAACTCTCTCATTTATTTATTTTTTGCAATTGTTTCTCTCATTGTTATTTCTATTTATTTTATCGCTTATTGTCAATTCAGATTATAATTCTGTTTGCATAAAATTACTTATCAAACCTAAGTGCACAGGAAACAAAACAATGAAATACCCTTTATAGACATCTTAGCTTTTAAACAGCCATATGTAAGACAGAAATATGTTGTGATTTCAAGAAATAGTATGGATGTTTAATGGCAAAAAACTTGAAGGAATACAAAAGATAACTACAGTATAGAAACAGAAAATGAAAGCTTGTCAGTGAAAGAGTTCAAGAAATGTCAAATAAAGAAAAGGGATCAAGATGCTGAGCAGCGCATGAGCTGCAGTGGTCACCCAGCGTCAGGGCTGGCAAACCAGAGCTGCCAAGACCCTTCTACATCTCCACGCGGTGATCCTGGATAACAGGCTGCAGCAGGGCAGACTGGCTAAGGAGAAGGGATCGAAGAGGGAATGCTAACCCGGTACTCAAAAAATGCTTGCTGAAGTCGGATGTGTTGGACCGAAAGGTGCAAATATTGCAGTCAAGCTGCAAACTATGACACAAGGCATTCCGTTCTCTGGATTACATTCTGCTGCTTAAGGCCTTTCAGGGTTTGGTAGCGGTAGATTGAGAACGAACAAAGCCAAACCAAGGCAAATGAGGATAAAAGAAGACATCCTCATTAAAATGGTAGAGAGAAAGAAGTTCAAGGACATAAATAGAAATGCTGTGTAGACTGGCTAAAGGGAAAGAAGATGCAGAACAGTGAATGAGCTGACAGCAGTCAATGATTCATAGTTGGCAGCTTACATCAGGGTCGAAAACTAGATCTGACCAAGACCCTATTCTACCTCAAAGCGGCAGCCCTGGAAACAGGCTGCACTAGTCCACTAGTATAGTCTGCCTATAAGATTAGGAATTGCAGTGGGACGGCATAATGGTACCAAAAAGCCAGCTGAAACCAGATGTACTCGACTGAAAGGCATAGATATCGCAGCCTCGCTGTGAACTACGACACATCATCATAAATGTTTCTTTTCAGGACAAACACTGAAGAAGAAGTTTCTAGAGTGTAGATGACTGTTGGGAATCCCCAGAGTTAGTTCCATTACTTCTGTGCTTAGACCTTTGGAAACAAACAGCACATGTTGCTCTGTCTTTGATTGGGTGCAGCAAGGTTCAAGTGCAGTCTAATTTGTTTAAGTATGGGTCATTGGTACAGAATACAGGGACAGAATACATTTAAGAGTAGATTGGATGAGCATAGCTTTTAGAGCAGAGTAATGCAAATGTAAGTGGTTGTATACAGACTGATGAGTCTTCTAAACCAGTATAACAATTTTAAGTTTAAAAAGAAGAAAGAGTTTAAGTATATTATTTAAATGATATTATATAAGACCCACTTCCTTGGCATGTTTTTCTTGCATCTAATAACAGACAGAGGTAGCCCAGCACGGTCTGGCACATGCATTGTCACCGTAATTGTTGATGACAGCAATGACAACAGACCTTTGTGTCCTCAATACATCTACCTGGACAAAGTGGAAGGAGAAACAAATCTGACTAGGATAGTCTGTTCTACCACTAATGCCAACAGCACTTTGTCTTATGCAATCATCAGGTGAGTCTGAACATGGATTTCTCCGACATAAAATCTCATTTTATGTACAACAGCAATAGGGCCTTTTGAATTCCTCTTGGCTACTGTCAAAAGAAGGAAACTCGCTTGGTACGGTCACATATCGAGATCGAATAGTCTTGCAAATATAATCCTCCATGGAACTGTGCAAGGCAAATGACAAAGAGGCCGTTCCATAAAGAGATGGGAGGACAACATAAAAGAATGGACCAGTCTCCGACCAGAAGATGCACAGGCAGGGTGATGTGGTGTTGTGAAAATATCTTTATGTGTGCTCCAATGACCTCACCGGTTATAGGATGACCTGACCTGACCTGAAAATCTCATTTTGACTGGTAATTTAATTAATTAATATTTATTGTAAACAATGTTGCCAGGAAAGAATACATTTCCAGGCAAAAAAATAACCTGGTTTAGGCATCTCACGAGAATGCAGTCCCCATCAACTTCCACTGACGGCTTACAATGGTGATAGATCTGGCTACAGAGCAAGAAGGTTGCCACAACACGGGTGGATAGATAACATTAGAGTGATTATGCAATGACTCCGGCTCACAATGACTGATGCAGTGCACTTGGCAGGACAAGCATCTGAAGTTTCCTATAATGCTTAAAAGTGGAAAGAAAACTAACAAACTAATATGTAAATATAAATGCACATGTCTGATGTTTTTTTACTTTTTAACATGATCAAGTTCCCAACCGCACTTGTAGCCCTCAATAGTCACATTGTAGCCCTCAATAGTTACATTGTTGCCCTCAATAGTCACATTGTAGCCTTTGATAGTCACATTGTAGCCCTTGATAGTCACCTTGTAGCCCTAAATAGTCATCTTGTACCCTCAATTCTCATCTTGTAACCTTCAAGTCACCTTGTAGCCCTCAAAAGTCACCTTGTATCCCTCAATAGTCACCTTGTAGCCCTCAATAGTCCCCTTGTAGCCCTCAATAGTAATCTTGTAGCCCTTGATAGTCACCTTTTTTTACAAACATATTTTCTTCATCAAAATGTAGCAATTTTGTGCAGAACATTGCTTTAATCACAGTAAGATTCAATATTTTTTTGGGCCAGATTCCCTGTCATCTTCAGAATGTCTTTAATGTTTTGTGTCACTCTTCTCTTTGTTCTGCTTCTGCCTTTGTATTCTGGGTACCATACTGTCCAGTATTGGTTCTTTCTAAACCATGTGACCAAAATATTTCCTAGACATGATGCTGTTTATGAGCCAATTTTGTTTAATATCTAGCTCCGTTAGGACGTCTGTGTTTTTTTTTGTTTTTTTCTCACTATCTATGGTATTCTTAGAACTTATATTGCAACATTTTAGCATGAAGGATTCAATTTTCTTATAAAAATGTAGCTGTCTTAATTTTTTCTTTGCAATTAAGGCAGTGCACTAAAGTATGCTTAGGAAACCAGAGCCCGTCATGTCAAATGGCCGGGTCCGTGATCATGTCTGAAGGTCGGGTCCAATGTTGCCTGCAGTTTTGTTTAGGCAAGGGCTATCTGTTTCCACCAGGTGTTGCGAGGGTGACCTCAGAGAAGTCTTCACGATGAGCACTGATTTAAAAAAAAAAATTGTTCCACTCTTTACCCCAACAGCCAGCTAAAGCATCTGGTGGGCCGGAACTTAATGCGAGTGGTGGGCCGGAACTTAATGCGGGTGGTGAGCCGGAACTTAATGCGGGTGATGGGCAACGTGACCAAAGAGGGAGGGGCAATGACAGTCTACAAGACATCTAGATTAATAATGTATATTCATGCTAAAGTCGGATGCACTTATGCTGAAGATGGATGCACTGGGCCGACAGGCGCAAAATAAAAACCACAGTGCAACGCACACCACCTTGGGGAATGGAGAAATAAGGCGAACGCAAAAAAAAAAAAAAAAAAAAAATTATGTGTATTCAAGTGGCAGGGACACTAAAGCACTTGACTCTCACAACATATTCCAGTTTAAAAAGCTGTAAATGTTTGTGGAATTCAGATAGGGAATTCAATCTAGAGATGAAGAAATTTATTACAAGTGTTTAGAACCGACTTAATCGCTCCTGGGAGCACCTGCATTTAGGATTTGGGATGGCTTTATGTTTGTAGATTTTTCTACCAGTATTCCCCATTGCCTGTGTTTTCAGTCAAGCCTCTTAAGTAGTTGTTTGACTGTTGTTGGTGGGTATTGTTGTAATTGACTTGATTCCTTCTTAGCCAGTCTGTCTGCCTTGTCATTGTCAGGTGTATTTGAGTGACCAATGATCCATTGCATAATTATTCTGACTTCATGTAACGTTATAAGTTGGGTGGCATCTAGGGATATTAAATAAGTTCGGGTGTACATTGCCATCCATCCTCCAGAGCTTGAAGAAGAGATAACGAGTCTGTAAAGATTATGATGCCAACATTACAATGCTTCGGGCTTTTGATGAGAAAGCATTAAAAACATTCCTCAAGTGGTACAGAGCTACTTCCATGCCCTTATTTCTGCCACATGTCTGCTTGAAGCAGGTTGATTGATGATCTATACACATCAAGATGATAAGAACAAAGCAGAACAAGAAGAAGAAGAAAAAGAACCATCAAAACATGCTAAAGGGAACTGTAGAAGGTTATGCATGGAGCTAGCAATATCATCATGTAAAATCATTACTATTGAAACCGCCGCTACAAATGTTTAGATACATGTGTCCTGTAAAGGCAGCCTTGTGCTTCCAGTGGAACGAGAATGCAAAAGAAGAAGAACAAGAGGTATAATTAAAATCTATCCCTACATATTTATCATGCAGTCATTTTTCCATTTAAATTCATTCAACAGCACCACTCCCAACAAGATTCAACCTGCTGTCTCATCAGATGGGATCCTAACCACATCCACACCTCTTGACTATGAGCTTTCTACAAACTACCAGATCCTGCTTCAGGTGTGTTTAAGAATCCTTACTCCTTTTTTAACATTTAGCACACTGTACTAAAAAAATGATTTTTTCTTCCTGCAGCTGCTTGATTTTTCAGCACCTCAGGTCACAACATGGTTGTAGATTTTGAGAACTTTGAATCTTTTAAAAAAAAATGTTTTGTTTGTTTGTTGGTGTGTCTAGAGACATATATTAACTCATTCACTCCCAAATATTTTGGACCTCTGGACACAATTTTATTTTTATGTAAAACTGAAAAACAGCATCACTTAGTTGCGATCTATTTGTCTTCAATAGACGTTCACTAAAATAACACGTATTATATACCAAACTGTTCACAATTGAGGCTAGAATAGAATGGAATACATATATTTTACAAATGCAGGTGTAAATTTGTGTTTGATGAATTAAAGTTGCATTATCATTTGTTATTTTTTAAAATTATGAACAAAAATGTTCCCCTCATCAAAACATTATTCAGCTCTAAACCAATATACAAATAACGTAATGAATTTCTATTGACGTAAATCCTCAAAGGACCATGTTCTGAAAGTTGCTCCTAATTTGGTGCAGTTGTTTTCACAGTATTTACATTTTACTGAAGGCACGTGAAGTTGAAAACGTGCTAAAAAATAAAAGCTCCGATCAACATCAGCGTGAGTGTTTACAATTTACGCGCACACGGTGCTGTATTCAAAATATATATACACGCATTAATATTATACACACTAGAATGATTGTGTCGGATCTTGAACCTTTATTGAATTTGTGAACTGTTATTACCATTCCTTGAGACAAAAGAGGGCACCGCCCCTTCGTCAGTAGACTTAGTTTTACTTTCATCGTTCGACGTAGAACTAAGACTAGATAAATAAATTGAAACAGCGCTATCGTAACGATCGATATCTTCATCATCACTACCATTGGCAATAATATAATCTATCTATTCCTGAGCTTGTACTGAAAAAACTCTATTTGGTGTGGCTGAAGGTGCATGGGATAGCTTCAAAGTTGCTCTCCGAAAAAAAATTATATTTTCCAAGTTACGAAACTAAACATTTTTTCAACGAAACTCAAACTAACTCTTCCGGAATGAAAAAGTGCAAAATCTGGACTTCCGCCAATAACCAAAATAAAACATTTAGGAGAACTAGGAATGGGAAAATATGTGATTTTGTGAACACAGTAACAAAAGCCGATACACCGGCTTCTGGGTTTTCTAGAAAAAACCGGAAGCCGTTGTATCGGCTCGTGGGAGTGAATGAGTTAATAAAGGACTTGTTGGTGTTATTGTGTGTATTTTAGTTTTTGAGATACAAAAAGATGGAGGTCATAGTGGTGAAAAATAGCACAAGCATATAGACTCACCTGAGTAGCGGCCTGCCTTAGTGATAAATAAATTTTAAAATACTTACTAATCCTTTTTTTAAAAAATGTAAGTGAGGGCTAGACTTCATCGCCTTGGGTTTTTCCCATATAGCTCAGTCTCTCTCAGCAGATGAGTACCCCACCTGTCAAGAGTACCACACAAAGCACGAACTCCGTAGCTCCAGCGATGAACCCAGGGATCTCCAGAAAAAATTTACATCATGGACCGACCGTCGCAGCTCGAATTCGAACCCAGTCCGTCTGAACACGAGGCAAACGGCTTGACCACTTCGCCACAGAGGCTCCCTAATACTACTATTGATGTTTACTGTAATGGCTACGTCTGTCACTTTGACTATAAATGTAATTATTGTATCTACATGAACAAATTAAATAGACCTACCTCAGAAAAATATGTTGCAAAAACTTAATTTCACATTCTCCACAACGGATTAATCTTCAAAAGCAAGCGAAAAACAGAAGAAATGCTTTGCACAAATCTTAAATAAATTTTAAAATTGCCATTTTGCTTTCTAACCGTACATGACGGAAATTGGAAATCTCTACAATCAATAGAGCAGTATGTTCAGCCGTTTCGTTAGCATTAACCAGGTAGTTTATACCATGTAAGACAGTCACTTTTCAACTGTTTGTCTGTGATGAATGGTCTGCAGCATGGTAAAGGTTAAAAGAATTAATTCTTTTCGTGCAATTATAAAATATAGAAACCAGCATTGTATGTGTGGTTAGGAAACAAAATATTAATGAGACCCAGTTCTTAAATACTAATTGTTTGTATGAAGGCAGTTTTTTATATGTACAAGATTAGATATTAGGAAAAAAATTGTTAGTCAGAGAGTGGTGAATGCTTGGAATGCATTGCCACAGGAAGTAGTGTAGGCATGGACGGTTAATGCATTTAAGAATAGATTGGATGCATACAGCTTCTAGAGCAAGGTGTTGTAATTGGAATTGGTTGTATAAAGACTCTGCAGAGTAAGTTAAGTTAGTTAAGTTAGAAGGCGTGTTTTAGCAGATACCTCCACATTGCAGATGTAGTCACACCATCAGATGCCCAGGATACGCCACTGGATAATTATGTGGAAGAAATCCAGTCTCAAAATGTCATGTTTCAGCAATATCCAGATTTCCGGAACGATAAAGCAGGACTGAACCATGCAAGTCTGGTAGATGCAAATGTTTTGTTTCAAGGGAGTACAGCCAGCTACAAGGACAAGTGGGCACAGCTACAAATTAATTAAAGGAAAGTCCAGATTAAATTATAAGAAATATATTTTTTTAGAGAGTGACGAATGTTTGAAATTCATTGCCACAGGAAATAGTGGGAGCAGGTGTCAGTTAATGCATTCAAGAATAGATTGGTTGCACATAGTTCCAAATGCACAATCAGCGGCGTATTCTGTGCATCTGATGGCATAACTATATTCGCAACTTGGAGGTCTCTGCTAAAACAGGCCTCAACACAATCTCAGAAACACTTGACTGGCGCCGAGTTTCTTTGTTCAGTCATGTTGTACGGCTGGACCAGGAAACCCCAGCCCACACGATACTACACAAGTGGTTCCTCAGTGCCAAAAGGCTTCCCACGATTGGCTGAAGTCGCGGAAAAGGCCGTCCCCGAACATTATGGCACCAGCAGATATCAACCACCATCTCCGCTTTGGACTAGGGCTGTAACCGCGCCACAACAGAGGATCATGGATGCTGCCGGCCATCGCAATGGGCCTCAGATGCCTAACCGAAACATTATTATTATTATTTTAAGTCATCTGACAAAAAGAAGTGGAAACTAGACAAAAATGCAGAAATTTAAGTGATGTATTTTGAATTTCAGATCAGAGATAATGGGTTGCCAGCATTTATAACAAATGTGACCATCCGGCTTCGTCTTATCGATGTGAATGATAATGATCCAACATTTAAAGGAGTACTGACATTTGACCTGCCTGAAAACACAACTGATAGCAACATTGTGCTATTTACAGTGCTTGCTGGAGGCAATGACGGTCCAACGGACACAATAACTTACACATTGTCAGATATGTTCTTCCACATTACAGCAGGTAATTTCTTTATACTTGATCTGTTTCTTATTTACTGGTTTGTTAACCCTACCAGACCGATTTACCCTTTTTCCGGTAATTTCCTTAACTGCTGCTAAACCGCTGTACCTAATTTTTGGTACTTTGGGTAGTACGTCATAAAATGCGTCAGAATCTAAAAATAACTAACCAATCGTGGTCAATCCTCGTGATTAGTCATTGCAAATGGCTGCCCCCATGTTTTAATTGATTTTGTGGGGTTTAACGTGAACAAATTCGGAAAATTGACAATGAAACGAACGGCTGATGAACCAAGCACTTCAATAGGAAAGCAAAGTAAGTCTAGGCTTATGACAGTCCAACAGGTGATCAATAATTTGGTTGATTCAGACTCTTTTCAAGTGAAACAGACAGTGAGAGCTCGAGTGATGAGATGAAGGCTTTTCTTGGACTGAGGATCTATATGGAATACTCATGTATAAAGCCCAGCTATCAGGATTATTGGACAAATGAGGGCTCTTTGTTGTGTTTACTCCCGGATTTCGAAATGTTTTATGACTTGAGACAGATTCTTTGCCTTTTGCTGGGTGGATTGGCACACAAAGGTGGAATATTGACGCTAGATGAAAGGTAAACCTATTTTCTACAATGTCTGCAAGTTACATCTTATTCTAACCACTTGTTTGCATGTAACTAACATTTTTCTATATCATGTTGGTTTTTTCTCTTTAATGCTCAGGAACCCAGGAATGGGGGACAGTTGGGTTCAGGGCCTTAGGTCTGGTAGGGTTAAGTGTTTTTATGGTAAGCATATTTGGAAACGCATACTTCAACTAAAGAGGGTTTAAGTGAGTCTAGCATCCTCATTATGTAAAACTGTTTCTACAGAAACCACCGATTTGGGTTTTAGATACACCAGATCCAGACTTCCTGTAATAGACTCAGAGGAAGTGTTTGCATTATGCTTATCCTGTACTGAAAAAGCCAAATAAATTACAATTAGCACATTTTATTAATAGTCACAATATGGAGAGCACAGCCAGATATCCTCTGAACATCAGCACTTTGTACTGGGTTTCTCTGTAGCTGAGTATGCCATGTCAGTTTATAAGAACTCTCCGCATGTCAAACTTATTGATAAGGCAATAAATGAGTGACTGGATAGTTACGGGGTGCCTAAAACCTACTTGAACTGAAAAAAATATGTCCCAAAATTGAAAACATGAGGATACAGGAATGTTGAGACATGCTTCTGTGGATCAACACAAGACTTGGACCACCTGATGATCTGTCCAAACATTCTGGAAACGTGCAAAATAGATGACATGTTGACAAGGGAATGAGAAGACAATCCACATGGCTGAATGCTGGAAACATGATGTCTGAAATTAATTAAACTCCTACCCAATCTTTGTTAGCTTAATTTAAGTTAAATTAACTTAACTTCTTTCTACTGGTTTAAAAGATGCTGCATAGTCTGTACACAACCAGTTTCTTTTACATTCACTTGATCTAAAAATACCTAATTTGTGTATCCAATCTATTTTTGATTGCATTAACTGACTCTGCCACCATTATTTCCTGTGGCAATGCATTCCAAGCATTCACCACTCACTGTCTATACAAATATTTCCTGGTAGCTGATTGGGACCGTTTTTAAAAATTAATTTGTGAAAGTGCCCTATTGTTATTGTAGGCGGTATTTTGAAAAAACTTGTCATAGTCTAAATTATTCTCCACCCTGGACAGAGAAAAAAACAAATGTAGACATTCAACAACAGTTGAGCATAGAGGAGAACTGATTTATCTGTTCCATTATGGTAAGAAAATGCAAATACTTTGGTCATATCAAGAGACACAACGGTCTTGAGAGAACAGTGATGGAAGGTATGGTGCCAGGCAAAAGCGGTAGGGGTAGACCAAGAAGATGATGGTACCAAGATATCCAGGAATGTCTGGGTATGACTGGTGCAGGCTAGAGTTTTGGCAAGGGAAAGAGTTTCTATCAGACAGACTGTGATGGGAGCGACGTTCTATAAAGGACAAGCTACATGATAGAATTTATCCTTTCAGTTTGGAGAGGAAGACTGTCTGGTCAGAAAAAATATACTGATTAAACATGTTAGTCATGGTCGGGCAAAATATATTGACCAAGACCCTCCCCGCAGTCCTCCCTGGAAATGAGTTGCTTTCATGGCAGCCTGACTAACACAGTGAGAGATCAACGTGATCCCCATAGTAGTGAGCAACCTGCAGTTGAAGTCAAGCATAGCACAACTGCCTGGAGGAGCCTGGTCTACCTTCCTCAGCATGCTCGGGATGATGTGAGGAAATCTACTGCAACCCACCACGTTATGTCTTTTTCAGGGCGCACAAAAGAGTAAACCTACTCATTGTGGGCATTCGCAAACAACAATATCCTTTCTGTTGATTATCTAATTTAAAAAAAAAATTTTTTCACTTTATTTCTCTATTCCCCAAGGTGGTGTGCTTTGCACTGTAGTTTTTATTTTGCGCCTGTCAGCCCAGTGCATGCAACTTCAGCATGCATTTTATGTAAGGGTCTGCTTCCTCCTGCATTTTCTAAGGGTTTGCTTCCCTGGGGTAACGGCCAGTGCTGTGATGGGGATCGAACCCAGCACCTTCAGGTCGTGAGCCGTGTCACTTGACCACTACCCCACGCTGTCCCCCGATTATCTTATAAACCTGTATTATGTCATATTGAATGCTTCTCTTTTCTAGACACTGGTAGGCCGGTTTTTCTGAGTCTTTCCTCATAACTATAATTCTAGAATCCCACTATCAGTTTTGTTGCTCTTCTGTGCATCTGGAAGTAAATCTGGGAGGAAAAAAAAGTATTTTCACTCATTTCAACTGGCATGTCTTACAACTAGACCAAGGTACCCTGGGGCGAGAGATGATGATGATAGCATAAGTATCATGGACAATTCACAAAAATCTCTTTATTCTATCAATTTCGCCATTATCAACTGTGATGGTAATTATTTTTTTTTCATTGACTGTCATCTTTGTTTACTTCTTGATTGCAGAGAATTTAGCCATTGCGGAGATTCAGCAAAAGCATATTGCCTGAAAAAACTATACTCACAATGACTCTATAGCTGGTTCTCCACATGTGTGCTCTGAATGTGGCAGGGAATGCCATTCCAGGATTGGTTTTCACAGCCATCAGAGAATGCATTTTGCAACAATAGTCTGATGTCACCATCTTTGCTTGCGATGGACAACTATTAATATCTTCTCTTCTCTTTTTATCACCCAGGGGTGCATAGATCCTCAACCAACCCTCGACAAGCAGCTCTATCCAGTGCAATCTATTCCACTTCCTTCCAGCTCTTTCCTGTTTACTTCCGTCTCCAGATCTCGTCTCCATGTATTCCTTAGTCTGCCTATGCCTCTCCTTCCCTGGGGGTTCCATGACAGGGATTGCCTGGTGATACTGTTCTGTGGCTTTCTTAATGTACGACCAATCTATCTCCACTTTCTTCCTAAGATCTCCTGTCCCAGTTTACTTTATCCTGCTTTCTCCCACAATCTGTTGTTTGTAACTTTGTCTTTGCTTGAGATGGGCAACTAATGTCTTATTGTCTTTGATTTACTTCACTGAGATTGTCTTTCAACAGACACTGGCGATATTAGGCTAATTGCCTCTGCTCCAGACTATGAGACCTTTGGGGACATCTATACAATGGAAGTCTGTATAAGTGACAAGCCAAGCCCAGTTGTTCGAACATCGTGTGCTGATATTACTGTTCGTATACTGGACTGTAATGATGAACCGTGAGTGCAATCATTTTTTTCTTACAGATAACCAGAAATGAATAAATAATTACAAGACACTTGTTGTAGTTGACTGACAAATCAATAGAAAGAAATCCCAGTTCATGCTCAACACCTTCTGCCCAAAAGGAGATATGTGCCTTAGAGATTGTCCCGTCAACAAATTTTAATTTGTATATCTACTTGGACCAAGAAATCCCAAGCTTCCATTCACTAAATCAGGTAATCCCATGAAGGATAACAGCAGACTGGCTTAGCTGCAACTGAATTATACCCATACTGCAACAGATGCGAAATGTCAATGCTAGGGCTCACACCTTCAACAGTGTGGTTATTCCAGACATGGTATATGGCTGCGAGGTGTTGAACATTCGGAAAGCTGAAGCAGATAGGCTTCACATTGCCCAATGGGGGATCAAGATGCTGAGCAGCGCATGAGCTGCAGTGGTCAGCAACTCATAGCTGACTGCTAGCATCAGGGCCAGCGAACCAAAGCTATCAAGACCCTTCTACACCTCAAAGCGGTGATCCTAGTTAACAGGCTGTATCCCATTTTGACTGTCCTACAGTCACACCCTTGCACAACTTTCACACGCGCCCTCATGGTGAGGCCCTTCCATTGCACTTTGGTTGGGGTAGCTTCTGAGGGCGCACAAACCTAGCATAGGTACATGCAGACGCACACATGCATCCAAGCACTGGTTTATGCGTCCTGATATCGCCCAATGGACTACGGTCTGAGGTGGAAAATGGGGCGCCTCCGCCAGTAGAAACTAGTGAGGCAAACATCTAAGCATAAAAAAAATAAAAAATTAACAGGCTGCAGCATGGCAGACTGACTAAGAAAAAGGGATCGAAGAGGGAATGCTAACCCTGTACTCAAAAAATGCTTGCTGAAGTGGGATGTGTTGGACCGAAAGGTGCAAATATCACAGTCAAGCTGTAAACTACAACACAACGCATTCCGTTCTCTGGACTACATTTTGCAACTCATGCCCTTTCAGTGTTTGGTAGTGGGAGATTGAGAATGAATGAAGCCAAGCCAAGTCACATTGCCCAATGAGTGATGCAGTGAAGAACATTGTAGATCTCCCTTCAAGACCAAATCCGCAACGTAGAGATCAGACGTCGAACTTCCTTCTCTGACATCATAGATGTTTCGTTTTTAAGAAAATACAAAGTGGGCCGACCATTTGATGCACATGCCAGATAACAGATAGATACGTAGAGTAATGTCCTGGTGGTCCTACAACTTCAGACACAATCGTGGACGTCCAAGGTTGAAGTGGAGAGATGGCCTGGGTCCAACATGGTACACCAAACCAAGAGAACGGAATGAGTTTACTCAACGTGTAGCTACCTGGCATCAGGCATGCGTGCCTGATTGGATACCAGGATTTAGAGAGGACTCCTGCTTAGATCGATCAACAATTATCATTTAGATGTGACAGTACAATTAATGAACGCTGCTACCACCCAAGTGATATTTTTATTTGCTGAATCTAATTCTATCTATATCTCTGTCTAGGCCCAACTTTTTTCCTGCAGTATACCAAAAAACAGTAGCAGAGAATGAAGATCCAGTCAAGTCACTGGTCACTGTGACAACTGTGGATAAGGATGCTTCACCAAGGTTTAAAATGGTCAACTATTTCATCAAAGAGGGCAATACAGAAGGCTGTTTTAGGTGGGAGTTAGTTAGCAAGCTAGTTAGTTAGTTAGTTGTTAGTTAGTTAGTTAGTTGTTAGTCAGTTAGTTAGTTAGTTGTTAGTTAGTCAGTCAGTTAGTTAGTTGTTAGTTAGTTAGTTGTTAGTTAGTTATTAGTTAGTCAGTCAGTTAGTTAATTGTTAGTTAGTCAGTTAGTTGTTAGTTAGTCAGTCAGTTAGTTAAGTGTTAGTTAGTCAGTCAGTTAGTTAGTTGTTAGTTAGTCAGTCAGTTAGTTAGTTAGTTGTTAGTTAGTCAGTCAGTCAGTTATTTGTTAGTTAGTCAGTTAGTTGTTAGTTAGTTAGTCAGTCAGTCAGTTAGTTAGTTGTTAGTTAGTCAGTCAGTCAGTTAGTTAGTTTTCTTTCCACTTGTGCCATTGGGTGTTGTGGGGAGCTTAAGTCGTCTGTCCTGCACCAAATGCGTTGCATCGGTCAATGTTAGCCCGTGTCGCTGCACAATCACTCTGTCGTCTATCCACCTGACTCGCAGCCACCTCCTTAACCTGAAGCCAGATCTACCAATGCTGTAAGCCATCAGTGGAAGTTGATGAAGGTGCATTCTCATGAGAGGACCAAACCAACTTATTTTCTGCTCGGAAATTTGCTATGAATGTCATCATTTAGCACTCCGTCTTTCCTAGTAACACCGCTGACCTTCCTCAAACACTTCATTTCACACGTTGAGAGTAACAATTATTTTCACACAACTCTTCCTTATACAGTAACGTAATAAGTTGTTGTTGTCTGTCCATGGTAATTGATGATGACCACTTTGTCAACATTCACTGTTCGCATGAGTTCAATGATGGCTAAAAAAGCCAACCAGAGCTCAGAATTGTCTGTTGCACTTAAATAATAGTTGTCTATCACAAGTGATGAAGACCACTCTCTTTGTTCAGCCGTGTGGACAGTCGTATCTCTTGCTGTGTCCGCTGAAATGGGTGACTTGCGCGGTGATTTGGATTAAAGTGAGGAAGAAACTGCGCCTTTTGTCAACCTCACTCACAGAGCCTAAGCTACCTTTTGCCAGTGGCAAGACATTCATCGAGACGACTGGAGATAGCATAGGATGCAGATTTTGTCTCAGGGTTACCACCGAAGCCTTTCCGTAAACATGTAACCCGCAGGGTAGAAAGGTGGGATGGCATCTAACGCAGTTTGTCGTGCCTTTTCGATAACCACAAGAGGTCGTATGGACAACACTCAGCGTGTGAGTGAGTCTGGCATCTCTCCCCAGCTGTATTCAGCTCATCATAGTAGCATCTAAAATTCCCACACACCAAATTCGTGAAGGTGAACCGGCAGAACTAACCCGTGAAATACGACACAGGTATAAGCGTAGTGCTATTCAGCCGGAGTCCAGACCAGGATAAACGGATGGAAGAAATCACAAAAAAAGAACGAAATAACAAGTCCCGACGGAAAACAACACCACGTTTCAGTGAACACAAGTGAAGTCGTCGACTAGTGTGAATTCCAGGCAAATCCGTGGTCTGGCGGCATCCATAATGATCCAAAACAGTAGAGAAATGTAGACTCGCAGCCAGTTATGGCGCCATCTTTGCACTTAGTACAAGAAAATATGACACCACCTTTCACCAGGACTGAAGAAGAATTGATTGAGCTGACTTGCGGAGCAATCATATCTGTATAGCCTAATTTTGTCTTGATGCCTCATGTCTTTGAACACCCACACCTGGTAATGAATGGAGGGTGGGGAAAGAGTTGCTATGAGGATCTTGGCTCGGCTTGTCTTGGCTTCGTTCGTTCTAAATCTCCCACAACCAAACCCTGAAAGAGCTTAAGTAGCAGAATGAAGTCCAGAGAACAGAATGCGCTGTGTCGTAGTTTACAGTTTGACTGAGATATTTCCACCTTTTGGTCCAACACATCCCACTTCAGCAAGCATTTTTTTAGTACAGGGTTAGCATTCCCTATTCGATCCCTTCTCCTTAGCCAGTCTGCCCTGCTGCAGTGTGTTATCCAGGATCACTGCGTGGAGGTGTAGAAGGGTCTTGGTAGGTCTGGTTCGCTGGCCCTGACGCTAGCAGTCAGCTATGGGTCGCTGACCACTACAGCTCATGCGCTGCTCAGCTCTGGTTCGCTGGCCCTGACGCTAGCAGTCAGCTATGGGTCGCTGACCACTACAGCTCATGCGCTGCTCAGCTCTGGTTCGCTGGCCCTGACGCTAGCAGTCAGCTATGGGTCGCTGACCACTACAGCTCATGCGCTGCTCAGCTCTGGTTCGTTGGCCCTGATGCTAGCAGTCAGCTATGGGTCGCTGACCACTACAGCTCATGCGCTGCTCAGCTCTGGTTCGCTGGCCCTGACGCTAGCAGTCAGCTATGGGTTGCTGACCACTACAGCTCATGCGCTGCTCAGCTCTGGTTTGCTGGCCCTGACGCTAGCAGTCAGCTATGGGTCGCTGACCACTACAGCTCATGCGCTGCTCAGCTCTGGTTCGCTGGCCCTGACGCTAGCAGTCAGCTATGGGTCGCTGACCACTACAGCTCATGCGCTGCTCAGCTCTGGTTCGCTGGCCCTGACGCTAGCAGTCAGCTATGGGTCGCTGACCACTACAGCTCATGCGCTGCTCAGCTCTGGTTCGCTGGCCCTGACGCTAGCAGTCAGCTATGGGTCGCTGACCACTACAGCTCATGCGCTGCTCAGCTCTGGTTCGTTGGCCCTGATGCTAGCAGTCAGCTATGGGTCGCTGACCACTACAGCTCATGCGCTGCTCAGCTCTGGTTCGCTGGCCCTGACGCTAGCAGTCAGCTATGGGTTGCTGACCACTACAGCTCATGCGCTGCTCAGCTCTGGTTTGCTGGCCCTGACGCTAGCAGTCAGCTATGGGTCGCTGACCACTACAGCTCATGCGCTGCTCAGCTCTGGTTCGCTGGCCCTGACGCTAGCAGTCAGCTATGGGTCGCTGACCACTACAGCTCATGCGCTGCTCAGCTCTGGTTCGCTGGCCCTGACGCTAGCAGTCAGCTATGGGTCGCTGACCACTACAGCTCATGCGCTGCTCAGCTCTGGTTCGCTGGCCCTGACGCTAGCAGTCAGCTATGGGTCGCTGACCACTACAGCTCATGCGCTGCTCAGCTCTGGTTCGCTGGCCCTGACGCTAGCAGTCAGCTATGGGTCGCTGACCACTACAGCTCATGCGCTGCTCAGCTCTGGTTCGCTGGCCCTGACGCTAGCAGTCAGCTATGGGTCGCTGACCACTACAGCTCATGTGCTGCTCAGCGTCTTGATCCAACTTTGAGGATCTAAGATAGAAGAGGGTTGCAAGAAGGGAAGATGTTGATTTGTTAATCTGCTGTTGTTTTTTTTTAAATATTGGGGGTCACTGGAGCCTCTCTAAGTGACGAACGGAAACAATGGGCGATTGAATCCCGGCAAGTTTCAAGCAACCCCTGGTCTCAATGGAGATGTAACCAGAGTGTCTGCATTATGAGTTACCTCCAGCCATCTTGACTGAAGTCTTGCCACTGGTCCAAGGTAGCTCGAGACAAGAGAGAAAGGTTGATAACCAGTGCAGTTTAATTCACTATAATCCAAATACAGCGCAAGTTACATCATCAAGACAAGACCGTCTGAAGATGTAGCCTTCATTGCTTGCGATATGCAACTCTTTCATAATGTACAGTTCGACTGGAGGATGGATGTTCTGCTTGTATTGGCTAATTTTAATCCTAGTTTTAATTCTACTTTTAATCCTACTTTTTCTTATATTTTACAACTTTTTATGTTTTCATTTTAAAGGATCCTATCTAGTGGAGTGATTGAGTTGATAAAAAAACTGGACTATGAGGGAACCCAGAACTACATTCTAGTAATTCAAGCGACAGACAGTGTTTACAACACAACGGCCCAATTTTATGTGTATGTTTCTCCAGTCAATGAGTTTGCTCCAACATTTCCAGACTCTGCCATTACAGTTCATATTGAAGAAAATGTTCCTGCTGGCACGTTTGTATTTACAGTAAGTATAATTAATTCTTTACGAGTTCAGCTCAGGTCAGGTCATCCTATAACCGGTAAGGTTGTTTGGGAACACATGAAGACATCCATACAACCCCCCGCCACCCTTCTCTGTCATCGGTCGCTGTCTGTGCCTCCTCTGGTCAGAGATTGGTCCATTCTTTTATGTTGTGCTCCTATATTTTTTAGGGTCCTTTCCATGTATGATGATATTTGCCATCTGATCTCAATATGTTGCCGTACCAAGCGAGTTTCCATCTCTTGATAATTGCCAAGAAGTCTTAAAAAGACCCTATTGCTGTTGTAATTCTTCCTTGTATTACCTCATTTGTAACTGTGTCTTTGTATGTGACATATAGAAGTCTTTGGAAACATAATATCTCTAAGGCCTGTATCATCCACTGCAGGTCAGCTATAATTGTCCATGTCTCACAAGCATACAGGAATATTTACAGGAACAATGTATGCATTTAACTAACCATTTCTCTTGCCAAATTTGTTCAACCATGCAAGCACCACTATTGTCTTTGCTGTTCTGGTGAACACCTCACATTTTGATCCTTCATCACTGACAATCGAACCAAAGTATTTAAAACAGTCGACCACTTCCAGTTACTGGTCATTAGCTTTCACCCCACTGTTGAAGCCCTCAGTGTTGTTTGTGATTAACTTTGTCTTTCCAGTGTTAATCTCCACTATAGAGTTAATGTGTATGAAAATAATTACTCAGTGCAATACATTTATTCTAGTTAATAAAAACATATATAGGTAATGGCTCCGTGACCATAGGAGGACATCAACAAAATGAAACACTTGTTACAGCCACAAGGTCTTCAATATTACTCTGTAGAGTCTTGTAAACCAGTATAAAGAAGTCAAGTTCAGTTAAGCCAAGTTAAGACAAGTTAAGTTTAGTCAAGTTAAGTCACATCAAGTCAAGTCTACTTAAGTTAAGTTAAGTTTAGTTAAGTCAAGTTAAATTAAGTTGAGTCAATTTAAGTTAAGCTAAGTTAAATTAAGTTAAGGGAAGTCAAGTTAAGTCAAGTTTAGTTAAGTTAAATTAAGTCAAGTCAAATTAAGCCAAGTGACATTAAGTCAAGTCAAACTAAGTCAAGTCAAACTAAGACAAGTCAAATTAAGTTAAATCAAGTTAAGCCATGACAAGTTAAGTCAAGTTAAATTAAGTTGAGTCAATTTAAGTTAGCCAAGTAAAGTTAAATTAAGTTAAGGAAAGTCAAGTCAAGTCAAGTTTAGTCAAGTTAAATAAAGTCAAGTATGGAAAGATTTACTAAAGCAAGTGAGTACTCTACATATATATCTAGATTCAGAGACGACGTTGGCTAGTGGTTAAGTGACACGGCTCACAACCTAAAGGTGCTGGGTTCGCACCCCATCACAGCACCAGTTGTTACCCCGGGGAGGCAAATCCTTAGAAAATGCAGGAAGAAGCAGACCCTTACATAAAATGCATGCTGAAGTCAGATGCACTGGGCCAACAGGCGCCAAAAAAAACATAGTGCAATGCACACCTCCTTGAAGAATAGAGAAAAAAGACGAACGCAAACAAAACACACAAAAAATATATAGATTCTGTTCTTCCATTCATGACCTGGGGAATGTGTTTGATAAAACAACAGACTCATCATAACAATCCAGCATATCAATATATTGTTATTGTCTATGTATTTTTTGCATTTTCTAGGCTGCTGCCAATGACTCAGATAGAGGGCCTGATGGAATTGTGAGGTACAGCATTGAGTCAGGTAAAATCTCCATTGCACTTTATATCACTGACTCGGGTAAAATCTCTATTGCACTATACAACATTGACTCAGGTAAAATTTCCATTGCACTTTATATCACTGACTCAGGTAAAATCTCTATTGCGCTATACAAAATTGACTTGGGTAAAATCTCTATTGCACTATACAACATTGAGTCAGGTAAAATCTCTTGCACTATATATTATTGGCTTGAATAATATTTCTGTAGCACAATACAACATTGACTGAAGTAAAATCTCCATTGCACTATAAAGCATTAACTCTGGTAATATTTCTATAGCACTATACAACATTAGTTAGTTTTCTTTCCTCTTGTGCAATTGAGTGTCGTGTGGGGGGGGGGGGGGGGGGGGGCTTAAGTCGTCTATCCTGCGCCAAGTGCATTGTTTCAGTCAATGTGAGCCCTTGTCGCTGCACAATCACTCAAATATCATCTATCACCTGCCTCACGGCCGCCCCCTACCCTGTAGCCACATCTACCACCGTTGTAAGCTATCAGTGGAAGTTGATGAGGGTGCATTCTCATGAGATGTTCTTAGTTCTTAATCAACCTGTACCTCTACAGGGGCAGATGCCCCTGTGTAGGTCCCAGCTCTGGTATAAGCTGGATATAGCCGGGAAAAAGATTTCCTGCCTAGCAGGTTAGGCTCGAGCAGCTTAATACTCAACTGAGTTGGGACAAGCGCTTATGGAGGGTGGTTAACCGAGGTGTGAATCCATCTTAATAGATTCAAACACTAGAGCAAAGTAGACCCGCAGCCTGTTAGGCGGCATCTGTACTGCTCTAGCCAACCACCTAACCATGGCTGGAATTGTGCCATGTCACACAGTTAGTCGCCTCTTATGTCATGCTCTCTGTCGACAGTGGTGCTATTCTTGTCCTTGTCATACACAAAGACCCCGGCTGACCACTCGGGTCTCTCATGAGATGACCAACCAATATACAACATTGATTCAATTAAAATCTCCATTGCACTTTACAACATTGACGTGGGTAATATTTCTCTTTGACTATACAGCTTTTTAAAATGTGTAAGGGCTCTGAAATATGGAGGTACTTATGAAAAAAGTACAGATTTTGTTAACCTTCTCCCGAAATCTCATATTTGTGATTCTGTCTCTCCTGGTGTTGCAAGTGACCTTTCGCATGTGGCTAACATTCGTTCCAGAGCCTTATTCAGTGCCCATGTCTGGCATTGGTAGTACAGAGTTGAGATGAAGATAGAATTTGTCATCCGCTCTTTTGTTTAGTAGGAAATCTTGGGGTATCTTATTAGTTGAGACAGCTGGTAGGTGATAGCGATTTCCGTCTGCACTCTCGTCTCTCTCTATCAAGTATGCCATCCTCCGTAAAACAGTTCCCAAATACCTAAATTCTTGTACCTGCTTTATTTTTGTTTCATTCACATGAATATAAAGTGTGGTATGCTTTCTACCTAAATTCATTGTCTCAGTTTTTTAATTGTTGATATTCATGTCGTACTTTTTACAGTTTAAGTACAGTGAATCAGTATGACTGAATTAGCTACATGACAATAAGCAATGACAACAGAAAAACACTACAAAAAAGTGGTAGATTACTTAAGAGGGTTATCACAAGGCAGTATAACTGACCAGACGTTATCATTTAAAATTGGCTCTTAATTTCAATAAGTTCTGGAACTATTTGAACATACCATGTATTATCTTCATCAGATATCTTTACTTACAAGATTGTAGAGGAAGGAAGACTAACATACTGGCAAAACATACTGATCAGATATGTTAGTCAGGTTCAGGAAAAACATACTGGACAAGACCCTCACCTTGGCTTCCATGCAGCCCTTCCTGGGAGTAGGCTGTTTTCACAACAGCCTGGCTAACAAGGTGAGGGATCGATGTGATCCCTGAAGTAGTGAGTGACACGCAGATGAAGCTAAGCCTAGTACAAATGTCTGGATGACCCCGGTCCACCTTAATCAGCGCGCACTGGATATGAGGAAAGCTACCACAACACCGCCACTTAACGTCCTTTTTAGGACACACAAAAGAGTAAACCTACTCATTGTGCGCATTCAGCAACAAGAAGAAGATTGTATGATTATCTTTCATTTTCTTATCTAGGCCCATTTGTGATTGATTCACAATCTGGGAGAGTATCTGTGATAAGAAGTTTGGACAGAGAGTCTACGCCATATTACAATGTGACAGTGCTGGCAGTCGACCAGGGATCAGTTGCAAGAAGTGCGACACTATTGGTTACAGGTAAATTGTATGCGATATCTTTCATCTTCATCGTTCGTACTGAAAAGAGCATTGTGTCATAGTTTCGGCACAACACTTCTGTTTTCAGCTGACTTTTTTGGGTACCTGATTTGCCTTCCAACTGAAATCCCTATTTTCTAAGTCAGATATGCAGCAAAGATATGCCGTAACCGGCTGCAGGTCTACATTGTTCTGCTGTGTTAGTTCATTATGGATGCCACAGACCACGGATTTTTCTGGAATTCACACTAGTCAACAACTTACACTTGTGTTCACAGAAACGTATTGTTATTTTCTATTTGGACTGGTTAGTTCATTTGTTTTTTGTGTTTTCTTCCATCCTGTTATCCTGGAATGGACATCGGCTATGTGAAAAGCACTACGCTTAAACCTGTGTCGTATTTCACGGTCTAGTTCACATGGCTGAACTTCACGAGATCGGCACCCTTTGCCCTAGCTGCAAATAGTGTTGGATTTGGTGTTGAAATTTATACACGGCTATAATGGACTAGAACACTGCCTGGGAGAGATGCCCAACTCACTCACATGCTGAGTGATGTCCATACGACCTGTTGTGATTATGGGAAAGGCACTATACACAGCGTTAGATGTCATCCCCTCTCTGCTTCCTTGCTGCTTACCTGTTTACAGGAAAGACTTCTGGAGTAAATCCTAAAGAAAAATCTGCATCCTGTGTTATCTCCAGTCGTCTCGATAAATATCTTACCACTGGCCAAAGGTAGCTTAGGATCAGAGAGTGAGGTTGATAAGAGGCGCAGTTTCTTCCTCACTTTAATCCAAATCACTGCGCAAGTCACACATTTCAGCAGACTCAGCAAGAGAAAAGACTGTCCACGCGGCTGAACAAAGAAAGTGGTCTTTATCACATGTGATGGGGACGGCACGGGCTAGTGGTTGTCACACGGCTCACAACCAAAAGGTGCTGGGTTCGATTCCGATCACAGCACAGACCCTTACGCTAGGGAAGCAAAACCCTTAGCAATGGCAGCAGAAAGCATAAAATGCGTGCCGAAGTTGTATGCACTGGGCCGACAAGCACAAAATAAAAACCGCAGTGCAACGCACACCACCTTGAGGAATAGAGAAATGAGGCGAACGCCAAAAAAATCCCCCAAAAATCACATGTGATGGACAAACATCATCAAGTCAGACTACACTAGTGTTGCATGTTTCCACCATACACTGCCTGCATTCTACAATGAATGTCAACTGGTTGACATTCTTCATCTGTTAGAAACCGAATCACCGCTCCCTGATCAACTCTGGACGGATTCCGTATCACACCCACCATGTTCTCAACAGTCTGCTGAGAAAACCGAAAGTTTAAGTCTTGATGGTTGGTATGTGCTGCTTACATCAGAAGTGACGTCATCATGTGCATTGAACGCATGTTCACTTGGTGCAGTAAGGTCCAGTTTCGTTTGAACACACCTCGCAACTAATACTTTTTGTAGTAAATTTGCTGTATATGCTTTTATACCTATAATGTCGCTTGTGAAAATAATTTTTTTGGGGTTCCAGTAATTATAGATGATGTCAATGACCATGCCCCAACATGTAACGACAACCCCTACATTGTGTCAGTGAAGGAAACAGCTTCACCTGGGGACACATTGGTGACATTGAACTGTATAGATGATGATGATGATCCATTCCGCCTCAACAATGCCTTGTCATATGTCATTTGTAAGTCAATATGTTTTCACATGTAGCATGTTCTTTGTAGATCGTCGCTCTCATCACAGCCAGCCAATATGACTCCGTCTGCAGTAAATCTTCCTGCCTGCTCCATGTTCATGTTCAGCAGAGTATCCTTGGTTGACCCCTGTGTTGCCTTTTTTTTTTTTTTTTTTTTTTTCGTTCACCTTATTTTTCTTATCCCCAAGGCGGTGTGCGTTGCACTGTGGTTTTTATTTTGCACCTGTCGGCCCAGTGCATCCGTCTTCAGCACGCATTTTATGTAAAGGTCTGCTTCCTCCTGCATTTTCTAAGGGTTTGCTTCCCCGGGGTAACGGCCGGTGCTGTGATGGGGATCGAACCCAGCACCTTCTGGTTGTGAGCCGTGTCACTTAACCACTAGCCCACGCCGTCCCCGGTTATGATGTTTGACGTGGGGGAAAAAAATTCCATGGCCAAACGTCTTCTAATTTCTTTTAAACAGTCTCTGTCGTTGGATAACATAGAGCCAAGGTATTCAAAATGTCTAACATTTTCGATTTCTTCATTATTAATAGCAATCTGGGTTTGCAGTCATGTTTTGTCAGTGGACATTATCTTAGTTTTCTTAATGTTCAGGAAAAGGTTCTGAGCTTCACTGTGCTTCTGAACGGACATAAGCAGTCTTTCCAGATCTTGGCATTGTTTGACAGCATGACTGTGTCATCTGCATATATCAATTCTAGAATCTCCTTCCCTCCTATTGTAAATGGATCACAATTCTTGTAGCTGTCATCTGTTTTTACACACAATGCGTTTCTACACAAAAACTAATTTGTGGCAAGACACATGCAAGCAGAAAAAGATCCCAAGCAGAAAAAGATCCAACTGATCAAGACATGCATTTTCTTATAGTTGACATATGGTTAGAAACATGAACATTAAATAAATCAATTGCAAAAAAAAGATCACAGCTTTTGAAATTAAGTGCTACAAAATGATGCTGAAAATATCATGGACAGAAAAAAAAAGATATATTTTGCAATCGTTGCATTTAAAAAAAAATTGGCTGCAACACAACATTGCAATAAAAAGCTTAGAGTTATTTAGGTCAAGTTAAGAGATATAAAGGTCTAATAAATGGCCTTTTTCAGCCTATGCAGACGGTCATGAAGCCTGTCTTTTTTTTTCACTAGACGGGTCTTTTCTCCGTCGACGTATACACTTAATTTTTGAATTTCTTTCTCCAAGTAGCTTCAAATGTTGATTAGTCATTTCGGAATGATATCTTTCATGGGGTTCTCACTGCGGCTGAATTTTCTCAAACACTGCGGTCGATGAAAAATGTCATTGATGCCTTGCAAACATCTTTATATCTGAGCAGGAGTCAGCGTGGGAGTCTCCTCTCCTCTGACAGCTCACCATACAACATCTGTTTTGGAATGCGCCCATTGTCCGTTCTACTCACGTGTAACGTTCTAGAAAGAGTAATAATAGAGGGCATGGTTCCTGGAAGAAGGAAACGATGTCGACATCATCAAAGATGACATCAGGACATTACAGTCTGGGGATGTCTTTGTATGATGCAAGCCGACTCCATCTAAACCGAAATACATACAGGGCTGCTGTGATGGAGACTATGTACTGGAAAGAATATTTCATATGCAGGGCTTGAGAAATTTTAGGGTGACTCACAAGTCAGTCAAAAATGTCAACAGTCAGCATGATCGGACTACAGTTGTGTAATTATGTTAACAAATTTAAACTATGCGTACCAAACCAATATCTCGTACATCGTATTACTTTTACAGTATTATGGCTAGTGTGTCCTTGAACATGCTTGGTAGTTTTAGCACTGAAGTACCATTTATTGATAGCTTTAGTAGGTTTAAATTGTGACAGGGGAGGTCTATTTAGATTCATCATTATAAGCTAGCTTATGTACAATCTATTTCAACCATAATATAATTAATAATCGTTGTATAGTAATGATTAAAAACGTAATTAACAATTAAAAACGATATTATTTTTATTTGTCAAACAAAATTTTTACTCATCACCGACAAGCAGAGTACATTTGCCAAACCCTGGTCATATGTCACTTGATGACATTTCTGAATTACTTAAATTATGAGATATATGTTATGTTAAGACCAGATCCCAGATACCGCTATCTTGATAGAACTGGTATCCCTAGCATGAATACTATTCTGATGATGTCACATGTTTCGCTCAGCAGGTCATGTAGTCAACATGTCAGCCCATTAGCTGCTAAAAATATTCTTTTATGGTGAGATAAAATGGTAAAGTAAAAGTCAGTCGTATGGCAACAATTTTCACCTCGGATGAAGATAACTAACTCTTCATGCACTAAGCCGCTGCCTATGTGAGGTGGAGTAGCCAGTTCCCTTCCTTGCTGTTTATACCTTCTCTAACTCATACGTCAGGTACCCATTTACAACTGGGTTGATTGGAGGTGCAGTCGTACCAGACACAACCATGGTCTGCATTTTTTTGTCTCCATCCATGCACTCAAACCTCTAACACGCTGTAATCCAAGTCTACTAAATCAACTCACTATCAGCTAGGCCACACGCTCCACTTTTTATGAGATGCAGAAGGCTAAACACTCCCTTGGTGGCCAAAAGTAGCACTTCAGAAACGCTCTTTAGGCTTCACTAAAAGCATTTGGCGGAATATCTGACACTTGAGAAGCTGCTATGTAAGTCCAAACCACTTAGTGTACATCTCTTTATGAAGGTGCAGCATCAATGAAAGTAATACCTGAACAACGAGGACAGGATAGAAAAGTCTGTCAAATCTTCAGGCAAACAATCCGTTCCCACAATACCCAAGGTTTATTCCAGACCTGTATCAAGCTTGTCAGTCACCTGTAAACTAATTTATTTACTGGCCAAACATTTTCCAAATGAATAAACAGAGAGTGTGGTCTTGCTCACCCATGATGGACAGATAACAACAAATATTATGTGAAACTGATATTGCTGCACTAAAGGAAGACCCACTGGTGCTAAGACGTTGAGCATTTGCTAATGCTTTCTGTTGATTGATAGTTGTATATGTCACTGTTCTGCTAAAAAATCAAACCTCTCCCTCTTACAAAGAAACCTAATTCTAAATTCTCGCTAGGTACTTCCTTTTCTTCTTCAGCATTCGCTCAGAAAAGGATGTTTGTCACATTGCATTGTGTGATAGTTTACAGCAAGACTGCAATATCTGCACCTTTTGGCCTAACACATCCAATTTCAGCACATTATTTTTGGGACCAGGTTTGCCTTCCCTTTTTGATCCCAGGCTGCATGGTTGAAGCCTGTTTTCAGGGCCGCCACTTAGAAATGGAATATGGTCTTGGTCAGTTATGGATCACTAATCCTGTTGCAAGCCGCTAGCTATGAGTCGCTAGCTTCTGTCAGCTCATTCACTGTTACATCATCAGCCCCGCACTAAGTAACATCCACTTACTTGGAATCCTGGTATTCAAACAGGCACGTGAATGTAGCCAAAGATTATCCATTGTAGGTATTTTAAACTTCCTGCGGTTACTAGGTCTGGGGGAAGATACAAATCATTTGGGTAGATTTTTAACTAGAGTTTTGGATTTTGTTCAAACAGCGGCCGTTTAGCATACTCTTTCTAATTTCTAACTGCCAAGGGATTTTTAACCCGCTCAACACTGATCACGGGAGTCCGATCTCACTACTCAGATATCAGAGACATTTTTTTCAGAAGATGCATGTGAAAAAATGTCAGCCTTCACCGTGATTCACCTCCGACACCGAAGGAAGACACCTTACCTCAAGACCACTAAGTACCATTTACATAAACTACTCTTCTTCTTCGTACGCTGACATAAACTACTCTTCTTCTTCTTCGTGCGCTGACATAAACTACTCTTCTTCTTCTTTGTACGCTGACATAAACTACTCTTCTTCTTTGTACGCTGACATAAACTACTCTTCTTCTTCTTCGTACGCTGACATAAACTACTCTTCTTCTTCTTCGCACGCTGACATAAACTACTCTTCTTCTTCTTTGTACGCTGACATAAACTACTCTTCTTCTTTGTACGCTGACATAAACTACTCTTCTTCTTTGTACGCTGACATAAACTACTCTTCTTCTTTGTACGCTGACATAAACTACTCTTCTTCTTCTTTGTACGCTGACATAAACTACTCTTCTTCTTTGTATGCTGACATAAACTACTCTTCTTCTTCTTCGTATGCTGACATAAACTACTCTTCTTCTTCTTTGTACGCTGACATAAACTACTCTTCTTCTTTGTACGCTGACATAAACTACTTTTCTTCTTCTTCGTACGCTGACATAAACTACTCTTCTTCTTCTTCGTACGCTGACATAAACTACTCTTCTTCTTCTTCGTACGCTGACATAAACTACTCTTCTTCTTCTTCGTACGCTGACATAAACTACTCTTCTTCTTCGTACGCTGACATAAACTACTCTTCTTCTTCTTCGTACGCTGACATAAACTACTCTTCTTCTTCGTACGCTGACATAAACTACTCTTCTTCTTCGTATGCTGACATAAACTATTCTTCTTCTTCGTACGCTGACATAAACTACTCTTCTTCTTCTTCGTACGCTGACATAAACTACTCTTCTTCTTCGTACGCTGACATAAACTACTCTTCTTCTTCTTCGTACGCTGACATAAACTACTCTTCTTCTTCGTACGCTGACATAAACTACTCTTCTTCTTCTTCGTACGCTGACATAAACTACTCTTCTTCTTCGTACGCTGACATAAACTACTCTTCTTCGTACGCTGACATAAACTACTCTTCTTCTTCGTATGCTGACATAAACTACTCTTCTTCTTCTTCGTACGCTGACATAAACTACTCTTCTTCTTCGTACGCTGACATAAACTACTCTTCTTCTTCTTCGTACGCTGACATAAACTACTCTTCTTCTTCTTCGTACGCTGACATAAACTACTCTTCTTCTTCGTACGCTGACATAAACTACTCTTCTTCGTACGCTGACATAAACTACTCTTCTTCTTCGTATGCTGACATAAACTACTCTTCTTCTTCTTCGTACGCTGACATAAACTACTCTTCTTCTTCGTACGCTGACATAAACTACTCTTCTTCTTCGTACGCTGACATAAACTACTCTTCTTCGTACGCTGACATAAACTACTCTTCTTCGTACGCTGACATAAACTACAATTTATGTACTTTAATACAAGCTAAGTTTCTAATAGAAAAAATGTATCCAGTATTTAACATTTTTTCCAACTGTCTTCAGCATCAACACAGACAGATATATTCACTATAGACCAGTCTGGACACTTGATGCTGAAAACTGGGGCCATTCTTGACCGAGAGACAGAAACATTTTACAATATTGATGTCACAGTCAGTGACCAGGGTCCAAAACAGAAACTGACCTATCCAGTGTCCATACGTCTTACAGTTCTTGGTGAGTGACATAGAAATAACTTAGCTTAATGTCTTTATACTGGTTTAGAAGACTCTGCTGAGTATGTGTACAACTGGTTTCTTTTACATTTCCTTGCTTAAAATGCTATGTCCATCCAATCTATTATTGAATGCATTAATTGCCTCTGCCTGCACTATTTCCTGTGCAATGCATTCCCAGCATTCACCACTCTCTGACTAAACAAATATTTCCTGATACATAATCTGGATTTTTCTTAAATTAATTTGTAGCTGTTCCCTCTTGTTCTTGTAGGCGGTTGTTATAGTCTAATTTATCCTTTCCATTAATTTTCTTATAAACCTGTATTAAATCACCTCAAATTCTTCTTTTCTAGACACAGATGGATTATCTGAGTAATTTCTCATTACTGTAATTCTGGAATCCCACTGTCAGCTTTGTCGTTCTTCTTTGTATCCTTTCCAGCATGTATACATCTCCTCTACAATACAGACTCTACACCTGTACACAGTACTTCAATCTAGATCTAACTAATGCTTTATACAGTTTGACTATCAATCTCTTTCTCCTATGTTTAATATTTCTTTTTATCATACCTAACATTGCATTTTCTCTTTTCACTGCAGCCCAGACGTGCCCATTCACTTTACCTGTATGATTTATTATAACATATAGGTGCCTTTCCTTTTCTATCTTTCTAATATTTCTACAGGAATGTGTACTATCCACTTGTCTTTTTAATATCTACACACAACAAATATTCAAACAGATAGAGGGGATGATGGGATGCCAGAACTTGTGATTAAAGGAGTGGTAATAAATATTCTTAGATATGCTGATGGTACAGTTTTAATGGCAAAAAGTGAGCAAGAATTACAGGAGCTTGTGACAACAATATGCAAAATAAGTCAAAAGTTTGGATTAAACATAAAGAAAACGAAGACTATGATAATTGGGAAAAGTGACAAGAAACCATGTATGGCTTGGCTTGGCTTCATTCGTTCTCAATCTCCCGCTACCAAACCCTAAAAGGGCTTAAGTAGCAGAATGTAGTCCAGAGAACGGAATGCGTTGTGTCGTAGTTTACAGCTTGACTGCGATATTTGCACCTTTCGGTCCAATACATCTGACTTCAGCAAGCATTTTTTGAGTACCGGGTTAGCATTCCCTCTTCGATCCCTTCTCCTTAGCCAGTCTGCCCTGCTGCAGCCTGTTATCCAGGATCACCGCGTGGAGGTGTAGAAGGGTCTTGGCAGCTCTGTTTCGCTGGCTCTGACGTTGTGGTTTTTATTATGTGCCTGTCAGCCCAGTGCATCTGACTTCAGCATGCATTTTATGTAAGGGTCTGCTTCCTCCTGCATTTTCTAAGGGTTTGCTTCACCGGGATATCGTCCTGTGCTGTGATGGGGATCGAACCCAGCACCTTTAGTTTGTGAGCCGTGCAACTTAACCACTAGCCCACGACGTCCCCAATCAAATACTTGAACTGGTACAGAGTTTCTCCTATCTAGGGCATATAATAACAGAAGATTGCAGCTGTGAAAAAGAAATCAGAAAGAGAATAGGTGTGGCCAAGATGGTATTCGGCAACATGCAACACATACTGACATCCAAACAGATAAATCAGAATTTGAAAATGAGAATTGGCAGGTGTTTTGTATACTCATTCCTACTTTATAGCGCAAAAACATGGGCAATGAATAACAAGTTGGAAAAGAGTATCGAAGCCTTCTAAATGTAGGTATAAAGAAGATTGGGTTGCATTTCTTGGGAAGATAACAAATTTGGAGGTATTGAAAAAGTGGAGGGGGGGGGGGGGGGGGAGATTAATAACCGAAATCATGGTTATACAGTTACGTTATTTTGGTCATATAACAAGACATACCTCCTTGTTGAAGACCATACTAGGGGATAGGGTGGAAGACAGTCATTCAAGAAGCAGACAACATTTTAAGTGGGTGGATAACATGAGGAATGGACTGGGAAAAGCCTCTTAGATCGCACCATTGCAGCAAGAGATTGATTACACTGGAGATCCATTGCAGCCGACCTTCGATGCAGAGATGGCACTAGAACTAAACTGATCTATTATTATTCACTCCCTTTCTGTAATTATGTTCTATATTGGATCTACCCATGTAGATGACTACATTTATCTACATTAAACTCCATTTGCCAGCTCACAGACTATTCTCAAATTGTATCTAAATCCATCCTCAATATATTCACAATCAGAATCTTATCATTGTCTGTACTTTGTCTTTCAATCACTGACAGAATATAGGCTCATATTGTTTCATAGACATTTGTGCAGTGTATTTTTGCTGAAACTGTCCTGGAAATTGAGGTAATTTCCTCTGAACCTAAGGCAAATACCGTAGCACATATAGAATATTTGTAGAATATTTATTTCTATGTTCATTCACTTTTTTACTCAAACATGAAGCATAGGTTGCCACTGTAGCTAATCTCGATAACAGGAAGCATGTTTCCTAGCATTTACAGTTAATCACCATTTCACTCCAGTGTGAATCATAGGTTTTAATTACAGATGGTAATTTTACAGGAAGTTTGCATCCAAGCTTTTGCTTAAATCAATTTTATGTAACAAAATATATGTATTTTAACATTAACCATAAAATGTACTCATATAAAATTGGCAGATGTGAATGACAATAGTCCATTCATCACTTCCCCTCTCTCCACGACCGTTCCTGAGAACACATTACCAGGAACAACCATTGAGACTATAACAGCTGAAGACAATGATGAAGGAGTTAACAGTATGTATCTGTGTTTGTGCTTTTCAGGTATTGTTATCACTGCTCTTATGATGTTGTTATTGTTGTTATGAATCCATATTTTACTGAAATAGCACACATTAGATACCAAACTGTTCATAATTGAGTTCAGAATACCATAGATTATATTTATTTTACAAATGGAGGTGAACATTTGTATGGGGAATTAAAGTTGCCTAATTTATGACTGGATCGATGTTTTCAAAATTTGAGGATAACATTAAAAGTAGAATAACATCCATTTTTTTGCTGCATGTTAAATAGAAAACTGAATGCGGAAAGCCATAAATACAAGTTAAAATATGTATTTCTTTCAACAGAGCAGGTAACATACTACATAACAGGAGGAAATACTGGCAATGTTTTCAGTCTAAACCTAAACAGTGGAGACCTAATCTTAAACAAGCCATTAGACTTTGAATCAGAACATCAACATGAGTTACAGATTACTGTCAGAGTAAGTTTTGCGTGTGGCATGCTAGAAATAACAAATTAGTGATCTTCATTGAACCTTCTTCGTTCATTTTCCAGGAATGTAAATTATGAAATTGGAATGTAGTTACGCGGGTACGGCGTGGGCTAGTGGTTAAGTAACACAGCTTACAACTCGAAGGTGATGGGTTCGATCCCCATCACAGCATCGACTGTTACACCAGGGAAGCAAACCCTTAGAAAATGCAGGAGAAAGCAGACCCTTACATAAAATGCACGTCGAAGTCGGATGCACTGGGCCGACAGGCACAAAATAAAAATCGCAGTGCAACAGACAACACCTTAGGAAATAAAGAAATAAGGCAATTCGCAACAACAACAACAAAAACTCAAAAATTTAGTTAAATCCCATTTTTTCCAAAGCACAACTTACTATCATTTGACAAGACAAGGGCCAGTGATGAAATTATTCACATTTTGTAAATTTATATCATAAACCAGGAAACTGAGATTCTCATTGTAAATGCAGTTCTCATTGTAAATGCAGTTGATCAGAGTAAATGCAGTTCTCAAAGTAGAGTCAGCTCTCAGAGTAAATGCAGTTCTCAGAGTAAATGCAGTTCTCAGAGTAAATGCAGTTTTCTGAGTAACAGAGGAAAGGCAATTCTCGGAGTAAAGGCAGTTCTCGGAGTAAAGGCAATTCTTGGAGTAAATGCAATTCTGAGTAAATGCAGTTTTCTGACTAAATGCAGTTCTTAGAATAAAGGCAATTCTCTGAGTAAATACAATTTTTAGAGTAAATGCAGTTCTTGGAGTAAATGCAATTCTCTGAGTAAATGCAATTCTCCAAGTAAATTCAGCTGACAAAATTCACATTCATGTTGATGTACAAGGTGGATAAATGTTTTGTACAAGATCACTCAAAATCTAATCCCATTTGTTCTTCTGTGAGCTTATTGTCTACTTCCTCTTTTAGCCTGTCTCAGATCATTCTATTGAATATTTTGGTAGGCATTGATAACAGTGTGATTCCTCTGTAGCTGTGTCTTACCAAAATGAGGCAAAACCATACAGTGGACAACAGCAGCAGCAGCAGTTGCCATACTAAGGGAGATTCATTGGTCTCAAGGTAAGGTGTCCACCTTGGATGCCGGATGTCACGGGTTCAAATCACGGTGAAGACCGGGTTTTTTTTTTAACATGGATTCTATTAAAAATTCCTCTCCCCTCTGGGTAGTGAGATTGGACACCCGTGTTCAGTGTCGAGCACATTAGCAATTCCTTGGCAGCTGAAAATCGAATAGAGTGGGCTTAACAGCCGCTGCTCGGACAAAATTCAAGTTAAAAATCTACCCAAGTTAATTGATTTGTTCCTTTTCCCAGGTGGTTTGCTAAGAACAGCATATAGATGTACCTGACTGGCTGCTGGTCTACTTAGTTCTAGTGTTTGAGTCTATTAAGATGGACTTGCACATTGGTTAAATCACCCTCCAAGAAACCAGTTGTATACAGACTCTGTAGAGTCTTTTAACCTTCAGCACGCCAGTCATATTTTGAAAAAATTTGACCTAATTAATTTTCTTAATTTCTCGCTATGGTAGTCGTCTTAGAAAATTTATAATTTTTATGTTTGTTTGTCAATAAATATGATTTTCTGGCGTGTAGACACACAATAGCATAACGAACATGTGGGTGTTATTGTCGTTGTTGTGTGTTTGTTAGTTTTTGAGATTCAAAAAGATGAAGTTAAAAATTTATGAAAATCTCGGAAAATATTTGGACTCGACCGCTAGGCCTAGTCGCTTCGATAGAAAACCATGGAAACCACAACAACGTATCGATACTGTGTTTACAATATCGACACAACTGTTAGTTTCCAATTCAAACGTAGTTCTTTCATTTAAACAAACAAAATAAACAGATCTACTCGATAAAGATCTTTCCCAACAACCTACTTCCCCTTTCGCAAAAAGTCGGCTTGGTCCAAACGGCGTATACAAAATTAAAACTGTTCAGAAGCCATTTGTAATCGCACATACGATACTTTAACCGGCAAAATATCGTGTATATATGGACTATGTATTCAGCAGTAAAAAATGCCTGTCGGGAGTGACTCCGTTAAAAAAATAATATTTTTTTTCCGTACACCGTTTTTGTAGGCCGAGTGTGTCAAGATGATCTGGACTGAGGGGTGCTGCAGGTTAAATCAGTATAAATACGTTAAGTTATTGATCTGAAGTGTGTGTGTTTCATAATAAGAAATACAATTTCTGTATTTTTGCTTTAAGGATCGGGGATCACCAGCCAGAACTATCACTGGCACAATGACGGTCACAGTTTCAGATGTTAATGACAACCCTCCAAACTGTGCCACACCCATGTACACCGCAACTCTGAAGGAAAATTCAGCCAATGAAATTGTAGCAATTGTGTCATGTGATGATCTGGATGTTACAGGATTGGTCATATATAGTATAACTGCTGGTAAATAAATATTGCATATATCTTGAATTAATTCACCTTTTTTCCTCACATATGAAGAATAGGACACAACCACAACTGGTATTTTTTTAAAGGAAGCCTGTTACTAAACATTTTCCAATCATTACCTTTTTGCTCCAGTGTGAAACATAAGTTTTAGCTGCAGCTGGTTCATTTACTGGAAGCCTGTATCTGAAATTTTGCAGTGGCTGATTATAAGGACAGTGTTAATTATGTTGCTATCCCAAAGCACACTCCTCTTCAGCTGCCTAGTGGGACATGCTAAGAAGGTGGCAGTGGTTCTATTCTTTTTTTATATCAGGTACCACTCAAGTACACACATGTGCTGCTTGTTCATCATCGTAAGCATCAACAGGTTAGCCAATCCAGAGACTGGTGTGGAAGTCTTCTGATCATGTCACGCCACTGTCCTCTGTTAGTCAGTCCAGAGACTGGTGTTGAAGTCTTCTGATCATGTCACGCCACTGTCCTCTGTTAGTCAGTCCAGAGACTGGTGTTGAAGTCTTCTGATCATGTCATGCCACTGTTCTCTGTTAGTCAGTCCGGAGACTGGTGTTGAAGTCTTCTGATCAGGTCATGCCACTGTCTTCTGTTAGTCAGTCCGGAGACTGGTGTTGAAGTCTTCTGATCAGGTCATGCCACTGTCCTCTGTTAGTCAGTCCGGAGACTGGTGTTGAAGTCTTCTGATCAGGTCATGCCACTGCTGTCTTCTGTTAGTCAGTCCGGAGACTGGTGTTGAAGTCTTCTGATCAGGTCATGCCACTGTCCTCTGTTAGTCAGTCCGGAGACTGGTGTTGAAGTCTTCTGATCAGGTCATGCCACTGCTGTCTTCTGTTAGTCAGTCCAGAGACTGGTGTTGAAGTCTTCTGATCAGGTCATGCCACTGTCCTCTGTTAGTCAGTCCGGAGACTGGTGTTGAAGTCTTCTGATCAGGTCATGCCACTGTCTTCTGTTAGTCAGTCCGGAGACTGGTGTTGAAGTCTTCTGATCAGGTCATGCCACTGTCCTCTGTTAGTCAGTCCGGAGACTGGTGTTGAAGTCTTCTGATCAGGTCATGCCACTGCTGTCTTCTGTTAGTCAGTCCAGAGACTGGTGTTGAAGTCTTCTGATCAGGTCATGCCACTGTCCTCTGTTAGTCAGTCCGGAGACTGGTGTTGAAGTCTTCTGATCAGGTCATGCCACTGCTGTCTTCTGTTAGTCAGTCCAGAGACTGGTGTTGAAGTCTTCTGATCAGGTCATGCCACTGTCCTCTGTTAGTCAGTTTGGAGACTGGTGTTGAAGTCGTCTGATCAGGTCATGCCACTGTCCTCTGTTAGTCCAGAGACTGGTGTTGAAGTCTTCGGATCAGGTCATGCCACTGTCCTCTGTTAGTCAGTCCGGAGACTGGTGTTGAAGTCTTCTGATCAGGTCATGCCACTGCTGTCCTCTGTTAGCCAGTCCAGAGACTGGTGTTGGTCTTCGGATCAGGTCATGCCACTGTCCTCTGTTAGTTAGTCCAGAGACTGGTGTTGGTCTTCTGATCAGGTCATGCCACTGTCCTCTGTTCCCAACAGATCTCTTCAGCTCAGTACAAGTCTGCACCCTATGTTTTTTCAAGCCTGTATAATGTTATTGTTTTCTGGATGTCCTCTTCTTTTCCCTTATTTTTGCCTTGTAGTATTTTGATAGAAGACTTGCATGACTTGTGAACAAGCTAAGACAATGTATTTTTTATTATACCGATCATTACTTGTCTGTGTCCCCTATGTCTTTAAACACTTGTTTGTTTGATCTTTTTTCTGTCCACTCTCTTCGCATCCTGCAACAGCAGCACATCTCAAAAACCTTCAAAGGTCATTATTCTATCTCAAATTGACTGACTCGACCACCTCCTTTGTTCCTACTCATTATGCCAGGAAATTGAGGAATATATTTAAGACCATCATGTATCAAATTTACTTGATATAATACATGGTATAATCCGCAAGGACTGTAGTGTGATCCTCTTACGATCAGGAGCAGATCTAGCTTGAGCATAATCAGAGTCACGAGTGTCCTCATTCAAATAATTACTTGTCCTTTTCAGAATAATCACCATCTAAATCAAATTTATCAACCTCCAAATCCTTTGGAATACTTTTAATGACTTGTTCTGTTAGCGTTTTATAGCAGCCATTTCAATTATTTTGAAAACTACTCTGCATCACAAAAATTGCAAAAATGTCATGAAAAATGGAAAGTTTGTGAGTGCCGCCATATTGGTTATCTAAAAAAATCTGTGTACTGTGTAGATATCACAATATTATGGCAAAAATCTGAGCAGTGCTTCCCAAAATGTGTCTTAAAATAATGGTTCTCTCATCACACTAAATCAAGGGTGACTCTGGAAAAGGGGTATTTACATACACACGCACGCACAAGTATCTGGGTGTCATTAGTTCAAAGAGCTAAGAGACAAATCCTCAAAAACTATGGACAAGTCAACAAAAAAGGTATAAACAACTCAGTCGTCTAAGATAGAAGAAGGTCCTCTGTCAAGAGGGCTTATGAGATGCAGAGAAAACTACAAGGTATCGACATCACTAGAGAAGAGATCTTGTGACAAATATAAAGTAAACTAGGAAGATGTAGTCAGTCTTGGAAAGGATGGCCAAGCTCAGGAGGACTTGGCATGTATTTATTGAGGACCTGTGCTGCACAGGGACCTGAAATATTTTGATGATACTTACTTTCCATGTCCAAGCACCACGTCATACAGCATGCGTCCAGTATTCAGTGACATGGATTGTCCTGTCATTTGCCTCCAGCATGTCGCAGCTATTGCATGTTTCCTCAAGGTTGGGGCAGGTCATCACGTGGTCTGGGTCCTGTTTCGTGCCACAGTCACATGTGCCATCATCTGTGTATCCCCATTGTTTCATATTCCTCTTTCACCATGATACACCAGTTCAGAGCCTGTTCAGCTGTTGTGTATGGTAGATAATGTCTGGGGGCAGGTTCCTCCTGAAGCCCCATCTCTGGGACCTGCATCAATTCATTCCATCTCTTCATATAGCAACTTTCAGGGCTTGTCTATATCGGTTTTGTTGTTTGTTTGCGTTCAGGATCGTTTGGTCGTGCTATATCTGCAGTCTAGTCGCCATGATGAAGTCTGTAGTCTTCACCAGGTCGGAGCGGCTACCCCACAGCTATTGTCTCAACTCCGCACTCTCTGGCCAGGTCTGACATCTCATTTCCCTATAGATTGGGCATTCCTATAGAATATGCTCATGGTTCTGGCATCCTGTTCTACATGGGCACTCATTGGTGTGTGAGATCTTCAGTCAGTATAGATGTTCTAGTAGTCTGCAGTGTCCAGTTCTCAGGCGAAATAAGATAGTTTGTTGGATTTTTGAGTTGGTGAATTGGGTCTGGTGTACTGCTTATGTTTCTGTCTTCTCTCCATTGGCGTATATACTGATTTCTGATGATGTTCTTGATTTCTCTGTATGGTACTCGATGATTAAATTGTGCCTTTTCTTGCCATCTTTTGCCAGAGCGTCAGGTCTCTAATTTCCCATGATTCCGCAATCGGAGAGTAGCCACTGAATCGCTATTGTTGAGGATCTCTGGAGTTTTCCTAGTTATCGGTTTTGTTGATTTTAGAAAGCAATGTTGTTTGAAGTCTTGTGTTCTGTACCTGATATCCAAACTTTGGGTGCCTTCAGTTGCACTCCAATTTTTCTCATTTCAATGATAATGAATGTTCAGTTTACCTTTTTTTTCCTTCCCAAAAAGAGACATATGGACAAAACAGAACATTTTTTTTCATGATTTGAATTAAAATACAAATTTACCACAAACATGACCTAATATCATTTTGTTATTACAGGCAATGACGGTAACTTTGCTATCAATACCAACACCGGAACTGTAACTACGATACAAAACGCTCGCCTGAATTTTGAGCTTGTACAGTCCTACCTTCTGGAGATTACAGCCTTTGATGGTGTTCATTCAGACACTGCAAACATCAGAGTAGGTGGTCAGTTTCCTTTTAACCATAGATTTTGAATAAAGTAAAGTACTGGCTAACATCTGTTTGGTTTACGTTGGTTCACTTTTATAAATAAATAAATAGATCGAAGCTGAAGTAGTACTGAACGTTAAAAGTCAATAAAAACACATATAGGTAATAGCTCAGTGACCAGGTCAGGACAAAAAGTTGATGATACCTAGGTTACAGTCACAAGGGACAAAAAATAAACCAAAACAACTAACAAATCACAACAAAAAAACCAAGACATGATGTAAAAGTTGTTAAAATTCACTGCCATAACAGGATGTGCCAAGAAAGTGTGAGATACTGTATTCCAGTTATGAAATAGAGTGGACCAAACAAAAAATGGTCAAAATGATTGCACAAAGGTGAGCTAGCATAAACATAAGTGGTGATACACAGAATCGTCCTTCTGTGAACTATAAAGAAGCAAAGACACTCAACTGATCCATGAGCATGGAATAGAGAGACCAGCACCAAAAAAAGCCAGAAAGTGACAGTATAGACAAACTTGGCAGAGATGTACAGACAAAGATCTTCAGACTCAGAACGAAACATTGCAGACTTAAGGCCCACCTCTACAGAATGGATCTTAGAGACACCCATCATATGTGATTTAGGATCACCCAAGCAAACAGTGGAACATATCCTGCAGGACTGCTCTACTTTTGCAAAACAAGGAAAAGCAGTCTGGCCTGTGGGAGCGACCATTCTTGAAAAATTATTGGGAGCTGACAAAGATCTGCAATCCACAATCTCCTTTGTGAGTCACCTAGTTAGAAGCATAGCATCAGTTGATCGAAGAAGTAGAAAAAGACAAATTAATTTCAGTTTGTCTCCTACAACCAGAATGAAATGGAACAAATAAATGAAGTGCAGTGAATTTCTTATTTCCAGATCACAATTGAGGACGTAAATGAATTCCCCCCAAGGTTCGTACCTCCAGGTCCTGCTAGTGTAGCTGTCCCAGAAGATGCTGACATTGGCTTCCTAGTTTATGAGTTCAAGGCTACTGATCAAGACATGGGTGACTTGGTGAAGGTGTTCTCCATTGTTGATGGAAACTCTGCTCAAATGTTTTTTCTGGAGGCTCAATCAGGGAAACTACAGGTTCTATTTGTGTTGTAGCTTGTATCTTTGTCAATGTGTGGTGCCAGAGTGTTTCTAGAGGGCTTTGTGTACTTGGAATCTTGGTATTTAAACAGGAATGTTTTTTTAATGTCTGTTGCCAGGTAGCCGAAAGCTTCGGTTATGCGCAGTAGGTATCTTAGAACTTCCTGCGACTTACTAGGCCTAGGGGAAGGTGCAAACTATTTTGGGTAGATTTTTAACTTGAATTCTTTAAATTTTGTCCGGACAGTGGCTGTTACGCCTACTCTTTTCAATTTATAACTGCCAAGAGATTGTTAACGTGCTCGACACTGAACATGGGCATCCGATTTCACTACCCAGAGATCAGGGGAATTTTTACCAGAAGATCCACGTGAAAAAATCCCGGTCTCCCCCATGATTCGAACCCTCGACCTCCGGCACGCAAGGTGAACACCTTACTTTGAGACCATTGAGCCCCCCTCAGTACTTTTAACAGAAATGAGAATGAGGCCACTGCCTTGCTCAGAGTGTCTCATAATTTTATTTAGATGCCATCTCCACAGTGCAGGTCGGCTGCAATGGGTCTCCAATGTCCTCAATCTCTTGTTTCGATGACACAATCTACTCGGCTTTTTCCTGTCTATCTTTTAATATTATCCTTCCACTTATAGTGTTATTTACTTCTGGCACGTTTGCCCTTCACCTGTCTTTCCAGTAATTGTTTTCAGGTTCTTAGTTCTTAGTCGACTTGTACTTCTACAGAGGCAGATGCCGCTGTGCAGGTCCAAGCTCTGGTATGAGCTGGATGTAACCATTAGAAGGGTTACTTGCTTAGCGGGCTAGGCTTGATCAGCTTAATACTCCATTGTGTTAGGACATACGCTTACGGAGGGTGGTTAACCAATGTGCAAGTACATCTTAATAAACTCAAACACTAGAGCAAAGTAGACCTACAGCCTGCTAGCCGCCATCTATGCTGCTCTACACAAACCACCTAACCATGGCCGATGTTATGTCATGTCACACAGTTAGTCACCTCTTACGACATGCTCTCTTTGAAACAGTGGTGCTATTCTTGTCCTTGTCATACACAAAGATCCCGGCGGACCACTCGGACTCAGCAAGGTAGTATGTCTTTTTATATGGCTTGGCTTTGTCCATTCTCAATCTCCCGCTACCAAACCCTGAAAAGGGCTCAAGTAGAAGAATGAAGTCCAGAGAATGGAATGCGTTGTGTTGTTGTTTACAGCTTGACTGCGATATTTGCACCTTTCGGTCCAACACATCCGACTTTAACAATCATTTTTTGAGTACTGGGTTAGCATTCCCTCTTCGATCCCTTCTCCTTAGCCAGTCTGCTCTGTTGCAGCCTGCTATCCAGGATCACCATGTGGAGGTGTAGAAGGGTCTTGGCAGCTCTGGTTCGCTGACCCTGATGCTAGCAGTCAGCTATCAAGATCCCCATCAAGAAGTTTTATATAGTTTGAAAATGAATAAAATATTCATGTCAAAATCCTATCCAAATTTTTGAAGAAAACTGCAGGAAAGTATCTTTGCAATCGTTTACAACGTCCACATGCTTTAAAATTGGTGTTGTTGTAATATATCTGTGTATTTATTTTGAAATGTTACTTTTTAGCCAAGAGAAGTAGAAGTAGTTGGATAAATAGAAACAAGTATAAATATTAGTACATGTGCATGTTCTTGGATGATTTCTTCTCATAACTGGATACACTACATGAGAATTATGAAATGTCTTAGAACACAAGTAATTGGATGAATTAGATAATTGTATATATCATTTGCATATACCGTTTCGCGGAGCCCAACCTAATACTCTTAAGTGAAACGCCTATAGATGACGCTGATGAATATGTCTATCTGGGAAGGCTACTCAACATGAAGGACAACATAAAACCTGAGATTGCCAGACAAAAAACGGGTGGGCTGGGCAGCCTTCAACTCCATCATGACAGCAACAGACGCCGCTAAGAACACCAGACTACGTGTGGACATCTTTGACTCAGTAGTCTTGCCAGTGCTCTGCTATGGTAGTGAAACCTGGTCTCTAACCAAAGCAGCTGAGAACCAACTGAGAACAGCACAAGCATCTCTTGAAAGACGCCTCGTGGGCATAACTCTCAGACAACAGTGGCAGAGCGAACTACCACAAGGATGTCCTACAGTACATCAATCATTCGAAACACCGCTGTGCTGGTCATATATCCAGAAGACAACACCATGTGGTACCCGCGTGACAAAAAGAGACCTTGAGGACGCCCCCCAATTCACTGACGAGATTCACTAGAAAAGTACAACATTCATGAACCCACAACAGACAGACTACTATCACACTGGACGGCATGTGCCCGCGACAGAAATGACTGGATCCTAATTTGGGACTCACTCAAATGGGACCACCTCTTGACAAAGAACAGGTCGAACTAAGAAATATCATTTTTAAATTGTTTTTTTCCCATAGTCACATTATAATATCTACAAAGCCATATTAATATGCCATTATAGTTAGTTATTTAAACAGTTGATTCGTTTATCTTTAAAATAATATATAATTTTTAATAATAAGGTGTAAATTGAGAAAACTAAAGCTGAAATTATAGACACATCTTTAATTGAAAAATGTAAACATAAATTAATCTGAACACATAGTGTTTTCTTATCTGGTAGTTAATAGGTTAAGTAATATAAGTCAATCCTTATCAGTCCAGGCTTATTATACCAATTTGTATCTTTCTGTCTGGGTCAAAATGTAGAAATTCCGTTCATCAAAAGTTTTATTCAAAATAAAATAAATTAATATTGAATAAATAGAGCTAAAATTACAATCTGAACATTGTCAGACGCATAATTAAACTATCGATGACGTGAATTATTCATAATACAGATTATATATTAGTATAAAGTGTTAAAGGACATTAATGCACAGATGTAAATTGGAGAAATTATTTGTTGGTAACTATAACGTCAATTTCTTTACACGTAACTTTCATATTTTCTGTCTAAGTCAAAGTCTGAATCATGGATATGTTGGATATCCATGAGTAATCCAGATGCATGATCATTGGACCAATCAAATAAGAAATCATTTCTTTGATTTGAAGTTCAACTTTACCTGTGAAAAATTATTAGACTTTCAAATAATTGGAACTTTTGTTGCACCTAGTAGAAATAACTGTACAATTAAACGCCAGTTGCTCACGGGCGGACACAACCATCATGTAGAGTCGTCAAAAGAATTAAATTCTGCACGAACTAAATCATGAAATACAGATGTATGTTTCAGAGGTCGGTTTTCATTGTGACTTAGGCCATTTTTAGGGCTTCGTCGATCAATTTCTCCACTTATGAGCTGAAAAGAGTTAAGTAATGTAAGTTAATGTTCTGTGAGTATGCTTCTATAAATTTGAAAAATAGAAATAATGTTTTATGTATCAAGTTCTACAAGTAATGAATATTCTTTAATTTTCAGCTGCAAAGGACATTAGACTATGAAAGTGACACATCCTACATTCTGACTGTGGTAGTACAGGATTCAGGAGGACTCAATGATACTAAGAGATTTCATATCAATGTTACAGATGTCAATGACAACACACCAACATGCCAGAATCAGTCTGTGTCATTAACAATACCAGAAGCAATCAGATTAAGCTCAGTTTATACACCTTCATGTTCTGATGCTGTAAGTTGTATATGTTCTCGTTGTTTGTGGTTTTTCTCTACTTTCAGAAAGAAGTTGTTCAATTCTAGTTCCTATCAGCATATAATATTTGAAAATTATTATTTACAAGGGAGTCTCAAATGAAAACCTTAAATGTGTTTTGAGGGGACGTGTGGCCTAGTGGTTAAGTGGCACGGCTCATGACCCGAAGGTGCTGGGTTCGACCCCCATCACAGCACCGGCCGTTACCCTGGGGAAGCAAACCCTTAGAAAATGCAGGAGGAAGCAGAACTTTACATAAAATGAATGCTGAAGTCGGATGCACTGGGCCAACAGGCGCAAAATAAAAACCACAGTGCAACGCACACCGCCTCGGGGATTAGAGAAATAAGGCGAACACACAAAAAAAAAACTGTTTTGGTAAAGTTATTCGGAATAAGAAGAACACAACTATCATATTTTGACATAGTCACCATTGCATTCGATACAAGTACCCCAGGGCCTATAAAGTGCACAAATTCCTGTAGAAAAAATTTCCACCTCCGCTTTGCAAATGACAGTGCTTTTCACAGAAATAGCCAACGATGCCAATCAGATGGTAGCTATGCTTTACAAAGGGAGAAAAGTGAGCCTCGAGATGAACATCTCCAAGATAAAGTCTTACGTAGCGGTTTCACTACCAATGACCCAGTCATCCTTGATGGCAAGAATCTGGAGGAAGTAGAGGAGTATATCTACCTGGCATGCTTATTAAACGTGCAGAACAACCTAAACCTAAAGTTAACAAGATGTCATCGTGCGGCTGGACTGTTTTTCTTGTTCATAAAAATGGTACTAGAACATTCCTATGACCAGATTCTGTGCCCTTCCCCCCCTTCTTTCCTGTTCTTCTTGCAAAATTATATGCCACAGAAACCATAGTCACTTACAAAAGAAATGGAGTCCAAACTCAGAGTGACCCAAGCCTTCCTCGAGAAACATACGATTGACCTCTTGCTTTGCAACAACATTTTCTTCTTTCTTCTTCTTCGTACGCAGTCAGACAGTAACCATTATTTTTTCGAAAAAAGCGGCGGTCATCCTGAGGCTGTCGCCACTGCCATAGAGCTTGTCTTGCAGTTCCACTGGTGATGGCCACATCTGCTCTCTCTGATCCTCGTATGTCGGGCAGTTCTGCAGCAGATGTTCAGCGGTCATTTTACCAGCACCGCACGGGCATTCGTCGGTTCCACCTATCTTCAGTTTGTTGAATAGGTGGTACCTCAGTCTATTGTGGCCAGTGCGAAGTCTGAAGACAACGACCTGCTCTCTTCGGTTCAACTGGTAATAGGCATCGTTTTTGGTGTAACCAGTATGTTCGGTTTCCCATTTGGTCATGTATCTGGCTTTGATAAGCCGTTTTGACTCTTCGTACGTCATACTAGTATCTGTTTGTGGTAGTCTTGCACCTTCTTTTGCCAGTCTGTCTGCCTCCTCGTTGCCTTGGATGTTGCAGTGTGATGGGACCCACTGTACCACTACCCTTTTTGGTGCGGACTGCTGGCACAGTTTGCAGAGTGCTGCTCTTAAGTCATTAAGCTCAGTGTTTTTCTGGCTTTTTAGCGCTGTGACTACGGCGAGAGCATCTGTAAGCAGGGCAACAACATTTGAAAGGTCTTCACAACACTGACATGCATCAAATGTCATTGGTGAAGGATGTAGCAACCCATGCAAACAAGATAAACCATTGCTGGGCTGATCACCTGCTTCAGAGAACTGTTGATGCTGGAGCACATGAGATAGACCATGGGGTAGACATCCAATGCGCCTGTCCGACTCCTTCGAACTTAAAAATAACATCCACTATGCTACAGATGAGAAACTTATCACCTACTGGTCCCCCGTGACCCAAGACAGAAGACGAAGGAAGCAAAGTTGAAACCCGCAGCAGTGTAACCGGCTCTGAGAAACAGATTGTCCAGTAATCCAGTAATATTAAAACCAAACAGCATAAAGCAAAGTTAAGATTATACTTCCATCTTTAATTAATTACATAATCTTATGGGGAAAATTAAAGGAAACAAATTGACTGTTTCTCCGTGTAACTAGGACAAGGTGGCAAGCCCTGTCTTGGAATACAGTCTACCTGCAGGTGCTCATCAAGGTTTTTCTATCAACAGTAACACAGGTTAGTGTAGTTTTTTATCAACAGTAACACAGGTAAGTGTAGTTTTTCTATCAACAGTAACACAGGAAGTGTAGTTTTTCTATCAACAGTAACACAGGTAAGTGTAGTTTTTCTATCAACAGTAACACAGGTAAATGTAGTAATAAATAAGTAAATATACGTATATAAGTCTTAGTCTTAGTCATTCATCATTATGAATGAGGCAGGCATCGATTTGGAATCATGGGAACAGGACACCGTGGATCATGTTACATAGATGGGCATGATTAAGCATGGAATACAGACAAAGGAGATACTGATAGGTTAAAGAATCAGAGTTTGATAAGACGCACCACACCATGCAATGCCACAGACGGTCCTGACTTTCCTTGCACACACTGTGGAAGATGCTTCTCTGCCCGAATTGGTCTTATGAGTCACATTCGCTACCATCATAGACTGTAGTTAAATACCTGTTTTTCAAAGCACAATTACTATCGTCTGGACAAGATCGAAAAAGCTAATGATGAGTCTTAGTCAACCTATACTTTTACAGGGGTGCAGGACCCAGCTCTTGCGAGAGCTGGATGTAGACAAGATAAAGATTTTCTGCTTAGCTTGCTAGGCTTGAGCAGCTTATTGCTTTGCTGTGTTAGGATAAATGTCGCAGAGGGTGGTTAACCAATGTGCGAGTCCATCTTTATAGAGTCAAGCACTAGAGCAAAGTAGACCCCCAGCCTGTTAGGCGCCATCTATGCTGCTCTTAACAAACCACTTAATCATGGCCGGTGTTATGCCATGTCACACAGTTAGTCGGCTCTTACGACATGCTCTCTATCGGCAGTGGTGCTATTCTTGTCTGTGTCATACACAAAGACTCCGGCAGACCACTCTGGATCGATATATGTACACACACACATATTTGTCTAGTATTTGCTCATGCAGTTCTTCGCCGCCAAATGACACCTTTAGAAACCACCAATTATGATTTCCCATCCAGAACTGAGATTCAGACAAGAACAGCAATAACCATGGTACCCTCACCAAACTGAGGCTGCTATGAAGTGACGAAAACATCAACCTGAATTCAAGTTGAGTTTAATGTATGCACTTGTCACCTCCGTGTACCTTTACGTGTGCGAAACTTGGACTCTGACAGCGGTTCTTGAACAAAGAATTTGTGCAATGGAGATGAGATGTCTGCACCGAACTCTTAGCATTTTGTTTCTAGACCACGTCACGAATAAGGCAATTCGGGACATCGTTAAGAGAGCCAATATAAAGACCTATTGACTATGGTAAAAACATGCAAGCTCAAATGGTATGGGCATGTCTCAAGATTGTCTGGGTTGACCAAGACGATCCTGCAAGGTACTGTGTCTGGGAAGCGTAAGAGAGGGAGGCAGAAAAAGAGATGGGAAAACATCAGAGTGGACGGGAACGTTCATACTAGAACAAATATCCTGGCACAAAACCACTCGGAACTGGTCCAACAATCTGCACAATTTGTGTCCCAATGACCTTTCAGGTTATAGGACTGATGATCATGATGATGATCAATTACAGTTCTGGGATCAAGATGCTGATCAGCAGCATAGCTGCAGCGGTCAGCGACCCAAAGCTGACTGCTAGTGTCAGGGCCAGCGAACCAGAGCTGCCAAGACCCTTCTACACATCCACGCAGTGATCCTGGATAACTGCTGCAACAGAGCAGACTGGCGAAGGAGAAGAGATTGAAGAAGGAATGCTAACCCGGTACTCACAAAATTCTTGCTGAAGTTGGACTGAAAGGTGCAAATATTGCAGTCAAGCTGTAAACTATGACACAAAGCATTCCGTTCTATGGACTACATTCTGCTACTTAGGCCCGTGTCAGGGTTTAGTAGCGGGAGATTGAGAGCGAACAAAGCCAAGCCAATTACAATTCCCAGCTATTTTGTATCATTCGTGACCAACTTACTGATTTGCTCTCGTAGAATAGCATTACATACGTAGCATAACATAAAAGGAAACATTATATACAGATTCGCTGTTGGTATTAATATATTTTTTTGCTCTTTCTCTAATTTACCAGGCCAGTTGAGTATTAATGAACCTCTTGACTACGAAGTAGAGACGACAACATGGCTGACAATTTTGGTGAAAGAGAAGAACATCTTGCCTCCGAGAGAAACCGTTATAAATGTCAGGATCATGGTGGAACCAGTTAATGAATTTAATCCAGTTTTTCAACCCTCGAATATGTATGGGCCTTATAATGTCCTAGAGGACATTGCAACAGGTAATCTGTCTTGTGCTACTTTAAGTACTGCAAGGCGTGTTGATGTAATCTGTCTTGTGCTACTTTAAGTACTGCAGGGCATGTTCAGATAATCTGTCTTGTACTACTTTAAGTACTGCAAGGCATGTTCAGATAATCTGTCTTGTACTACTTTAAGTACTGCAAGGCGTGTTCATGTAATCTGTCTTGTACTACTTTAAGTACTGCAAGGCGTGTTCATGTAATCTGTCTTGTGCTACTTTAAGTACTGCAAGGCATGTTCAGATAATTTGTCTTGTACTACTTTAAGTACTGCAAGGCGTGTTCAGATAATCTGTCTTGTGCTACTTTAAGTACTGCAAGGCGTGTTCAGGCAATCTGTCTTGTGTTACTTTAACTTTCACTCACAAATATTTTAGACCTCTGGACACAATTTATTTCTTATGTAAAACTGAAACACAGCATCACTTAGTTGTGATCTATTTGCCTTCAATAAATGTTCGCTGAAATTAGACATATTATATACCAAACTGATCACAATTGAGGCTAGAATACAATGGAATACACATATTATACAAATGGAGTTGAAAATATCTGTTTGATGGATTATAGTTGCATAATTGTTTATTTTTTTAAAAATTTGAACAAAAATGTTCCCCTCATCAATACATTATTCAGCTCTAAACCAATACACAAATAACGTAATGACTTTGTATTGACGGTAATCCTCAAGGGAAGATGTTCTGAAAGTTACACCTAATTTGGCGCAGCTGTTTTAATAGTATTTACATTTTAATGTAGGCCCATGAAGTTGAAAGCGTGCTAAAAACGAAAAGCCTCTATCTACATTAGCGTGAGTGTTTACAATTTACGCGCACACGGAAAGAATGTTCCGGCTGTATATGTATACACACTCATTTACATTATACACACTAGATTGACTACAGGATCTTGAATCTTTACTGAATTTGTGAACTGTTAATACCATTGCTTGAGAAAAAAGGGAGCAATGCCCCTTCGTCAGAAGATTTAGTTTTGCTTTCATCGCTTGACTTAGAACTAAGACTAGATATATAAATTGAAATAGTACTATCATAACGATCGATATCTTCATCATCATTACCATTAGCAATAATATAATCTATCTATTACCGAGCTTGTACTGAAAAAACTATTTTTGATGTGGCTGAAGGTGCATGGGAAAGCTTCAAAGTTGCACTTCGAAAAAAATTATGGTTTCCAAGTTGCGAAACTAAACATTTTTTCAATGAAACTCACGTTAACTATTCTGGAAATGAAAAGTGAAAAATCTGGACTTCTGCCAATAACCAAAATAAAACACTTAGGAGAACTAGGAATGGGAAAATATGTGATTTTGGGAACACAGTTGTAAAAGCCGATATATCGGCTCCTGGGTTTTCTAAAAAAAAAAAAAAAGCCGATGTATCGGCTCATGGGAGTGAAAGAAAAGTACTGCACGGCATGTTCAAACGAAACCCACCCCTGTAGATTCATTATAAACATATTAAAGCAACATCCGCAGGTGGGGCAGAATTAATCAAAACAATTGTTATCAAGCAAGCATGCACTGGGATTTGTTAGAAAAAGTAATCATATGCATTCAGACATGCATCCCACTGGTTGGGTAGACGTCGGATGCCCTCCGAGAAAAATGATTGGTTGCTCATTGAACCATTTGGTCATCATCACCATGACGTCTGCATTGGAATCAAATTGTTGTCCCTTTAAACATTGTTTTAAGGGTCCAAACAAATGAGTCACCTGGTGTCAGATTGGGGCTATAGGCTGGATGTAGCAGAATTTCCAACCTTTTCTGTGTTAAAACTTCCTGCGCAATTCATCACACTTCGATTTGTAACGCAGCAAGCGGTTCAAACTCCACTCCAAACGTTCTTCCTTATGCTGGTCAGTCAGCATCCGTGGAACCCACTGTGAACACTCTATCTGATACTTCAGTGTCCTCCTAACTACCATTTGAATTGTCCCAAGCGACACATGAAAATTCTCTGCTAGCGAATATAACGATGACGGTCCACTTGTATTGCTGCATCAATATTGGCAAAGGCTTCTTCAGTCACAACAATAGACACCTGACTTTGTCGTGAAAGATTTTTCATTAACCTTTCCGAAACAACCATGCCCAGTCTTTCACTGTAGTCTTTGACACACTTTTGCCCCCATACACTGCTTGCATTCTGTGATAAATGTTGACTGGTCGACATCCTTCAGCTGTTAGGAACTAAATCACTGCTAGCTGATCAACCCTGGACGGATTCCGTATCACACCTGCCATTTACAATAGCCTGCAGCAGAACCTATAAATACAAGGATGAGGAACATGTGCAGACTTATACATTAGTGTGTGCTTATATAGTCAGATAAGTTTATAAATGTAATCTCTCTTGTAATATTTGCTCATACTTGTCAACATATAAGGTTTGGTTATATTTCTTAACGTATATTCTGCTCTTTAATCACAGGTACTGTTGTTGCTTATGTGACTGCAAGTGATGCTGATAAGGGTCTCAGTCATGGTATCGTCCGCTACGCTCTCACTGCAGGAGATCCACAGGGATATTTTTGGGTTGATGAGATGAGTGGTGAAGTTCTGACCATCAGACAACTGAATCGGGAAGCCTTTACCGAGTACAATTTGACCTTGACTGCCAGAGACAGCATACCTGGGTCAAATAACTCCAGAAATGGTAATGCTCAGGCACTTTTAGAAAGTGATTATTGAATAAATGAATTAATTAATGGATGAATGAATGAAACTTGAGTTGTAAATTGTTTTGGCTAAACGAAAGGGCTTATCAAAATGTATCCAACATTAGTTCTTAGTCCACCTGTACTTCTACAGTGGCAGATGTTCCTGTGCAGATCCCAGCTCTGGTATGAGCTAGATGTATCCAGGAGGAGGGTTTACTGCTTAGCGAGCTAGGTGTAACAGTTCCAAATGGAGCATGAGCGTTAAATGTGTCAGGTACATGTAGGGGTTTGGAACTGACCACTCTGGCATTCCAATTTGGGTAGTGGAGGGTTAGTGATAGACAGAGACCATCAGGGCTTGCTACGACATTTTAGAGTGACAGGAATTCAGAGTGATTCATTCCAAAAACAATTAATTGGAGGTAGGTCTAAACTAGAGTGATGGTCGAGTCAGATGGCCCACAGAAGACCATTGGACAGTCCTAATACTCCTTGAGACCATATAATACTAGGAAAAGTTTAACTCAAGCAGACTGGCCATGGAGAGAGAGATTGAGAATTTAACTAGTGGTCTGTTTAGCTCACAGACTTTATGCTACTAGTTTAGCAGGCTGTTTTACGAATCTTAGAGAGATGAAATAAATTGCAGGGTGACGGAACCAGCATATGTCTTTGAGTCTTGACCATAAGGTGTGTGTTGGGCACCCTGTGACTAGAAGAGATTTGGATGTGTGTGTGATGTGTGCGGGACACAGAGGGAACAATGTATGTTCCGGAGTGTGTGTATATGCAGATTTATTGAGTGTGTGATCACATGTGAATATACATTGAACAGCTTGAATGTGAAATGTCAAGATCACCTTCCTGAAGGGATCTGAATGTGAGTGAGTGCACAGAATACGATCGTGAAGACAAATTAATTTTTAGTGTGCAGATGAGGGAAGGGGAGTGTGCATCAACAACTGGGTTGGATTAGTTGGAGGCAATATTCAAAAGCTAATGCTTACAACCTCCAAAGATATTAAAAATATAAATAATATATGACTACTTACTTAAGATGTATTTCTTGTGGTGTTTGTAATCTCATTGCACTCACTTCAACAATTTTGCTTGAATGAGATATTAATAACTCTGCCATGTGCTATGTTATTTGCTGTGTGTGGTCGTGAATGATGTGGGTGCATGTGGTAACATTCAAGATAGAAAAACCCCAGTGAAAACCTGCACTCTGCCACATAGGCTTGGGCAGCTTATTACTCATCAATGTTGGGACAAGGGCTTCGGAGGGTGATTAACCAATGTGAAAGTCTTAATAGACTCAAATTAGAGCAAAGTAGACCTGCAGCCTGTTAGGCACCATCTATGCTGCTCTAAACAAACCACCTAACCTTGGCCGGTGTTATGCCATGTCATACAGTTTGTCACCTCTTATGACATGCTCTCTGTGGGGCAGTGGTGCTATTCTTGTCATTGTCATACATAAAGACCATCTCCCTCTACCATGCCCTAAGATGGGCTTTGCAAGTAGCAGGATGTTGTCTAGAGAACGGAATGTGTTGTGTTGTAGATTACAGCTTGACCGAGATATGTGCATCTTTAGGTCCAACACATCCAACTTCAGCTGGAAATACAAATTTGATAACCATTTATTATTGAATGAGGTGTGTTCAAATGAAACCGGACCAAACTGCAATAAGTGAACATGCGTACGATGCACATAATGATGTCACTTCTGGTGTAAACAGCACCTATCAACGGTTTGTCAATCCTCTGACTCACAGTTTCCTCAGCAGACCATTGAAAACATGGCGGGTGTGATACAGAACCCGTCAGAGTTGATCAGCGAGCAGTGATTTGGTTTCTACCAGCTGAAGAATGTCGACCTGTTGACATTCATTGCAGAATGCTGGAAGTGTATGTTGACAAAAGTGTGTCGAAGACAACAGTGAAGAACTGGACAATGATGTTTAAAGAAGGATGTGAGTTAACGCAACAATATGCACCGGACCTAGTCTCTGAGGATCTTTCGTTGCTGTCCCAAAAACAGATCTAGTCCTGCGGTGGATTCTGGGCCCCTGTGAGATCCTTCAAAATGAGAAGACGGATGAGCTCAAAAAAGCCAGAATTGGCTGCACACAGACTCGCAGAGATATTCAACAAACGATCCATTAGGGTGGTATGAGGAAACCAGCACAAAGAATGCAAGCCAGAAAATGATAGCATAGAAAAACTTGGCAGAGATGGGCAGACAAAGATCTTCAACCAGTTCAGGATATTGTAGACTCAAGGTCCACCTCAGCAGAATTGGTCTTAGAAACACTGCCACGTGCAACTGCCGAGCACCCAAGCAAACACCAGACCATATCCTGCAGGACTGCCCCACATGCAAACCAAAGAGAGACAATCTGGTCTGGGGAAGAGACTATGCTTGAAAAGATGTGGGGGACCGGCCAAGACCTGAAAGGCACAGTCTTCTTTGTGAACCTCAACAAGTTAGAAGCATAGCATCAGTTGATCAAAGAGAAGAAACTATTATATTTTATTTACATATTAATATTCAAAAACAAGACATACCTGCAGACTACAAAATGATTTTTAAATAGTTACAATATACAAACAAATATCACTTTTTTCAGCATCTGCCATAGTTTTGCTGATTGTCATAGATGTGAATGACCACAGGCCACAGTTGGTACCATCATTTTACTTACTGAATGTTTCGGAATCATCTGCGTTTGGACCTTCGGTCGTGCTGATACATTTCATTGTTGAGGATAAAGATGTGGGAAACAACAGCGCCACCTCTATTGCAATCGTTTCGGGAAACACTGAAAATAAGTTTACCATATCAAGTAGGTTCTTTTTCTTCTTCTTCTTCTCTTCCTCTTCTTCTTCTTCTTCTTAACTTAACATCTTTATACTGGTTTAGAAGGCTCTACAGTCTATAAACAACCAGCTTATTTTCCTCCACCAATACAAAAAATAATTGAACATCCAATCAATTTTTGAATGCATTTACTGAACCTGTCTCCACCAACTCATGTGGAAATGCATTCCAAACATACACAACTTTCTGACTAAACAAATATTTCCTTCTTCCTCCTCTTCCTTTTTTTCTTTTTCTCTCTCCCTCCTACTCCTTCTCCTTTTACTTCTTCTTCTACCTCTTCTTCTTCTTTAACGTTCATCTTTTTCAGGATGTGTGAGATTGTGTCACAGTTTACAGCGAGACTGCACTATCTGCAATACCTTTCAGCCCAGTGCATCCGATTTCAGCTAGCTTTTTTGTTTATTGCGTTTCCCTTCCAACTGCGATCCCTATTGTCTTAGCCAGACTACACTAGTGCAGCCTGTTTTCAGGGCCGCCGCTTGGAGTAGGAAAACGGTCTTGGTCAGATCTGGTTTGTTGACCCTAATGCAAGCAGCCAGCTATGAGTTGATGGCTGCTGTCAGTTCATTTACTGTGCTATAGCTTCAGCACCTCAATATCTGTATAGAAATATTACAAGACCCTCACCTCGGCTTCCTCGTAGCCCTACCTAAAAACAGGTTGTTTTTATGGCAGCCTGGATGAGTTGAGTGGTCAACGTGATCCCCATAGTAGTGAGCGATTCACAGATGAAGCCATGCTTAGCACAACCTTCTGGAGGATCCCGGTCCACCTTCATCGGGATGTGAGAAAAGCTTTGACAACCAGCCGCTTAACGTTCTTTTCAGGGCAGCCTGGATGAGTTGAGTGGTCAACGTGATCCCCATAGTAGTGAGCGATTCACAGATGAAGCCATGCTTAGCACAACCTTCTGGAGGATCCCGGTCCGCCTTCATCGGGATGTGAGAAAAGCTTTGACAACCAGCCGCTTAACGTTCTTTTCAGGGCACACAAAAGAGTAATCGTACTCAATGTGAGCATTCAAGGTCAGGTCAGGTCATCCCGTAACCCGTGAGGTCGATGGGGCACACATGAAGATATCCTCACAACATCACGTAACCCATCTCTGTCAGCGGCCACTGCCTATGCCTCTTCTGGTCGGAGATTGGTCCATTCTTTTATGTTGTCCTCCCAACTCTTTTTGCGACGACCTCTTCGTCATCTTTCTTGCACCTTTCTGTGGAGGATCGTATTTGCAAGACCCTTTGATCTCGATGTGTGACCGTACCAAGCGAGTTTCCTTCTTTTGACAGTTGCCAAGAGGTCTTCAAAATGCTCTATTGCTTTTTTAATTCTATCTCGTATTTCCTCATTTGTAACTCGATCTTTGTAAGTGACGTTTAAAAGTCTTCGGAAACATCTCATCTCCTAGGCCTGTATACTTCACCGAAGGTCAGCTGTAACTGTCCATGTCTCACATGCATAGGGGAATATTGACAGGACTAGTTTACGCATTAATCTGATTTTCGTGCATAGTGCTAACCATTTATCTTGCCAGATTTTGTTAAGCCGTGCAAGCGTAGCTATTGTCTGTGCTATTCTGGCCAACACCTCACATTTTGATCCTTCATCACTGACAATTGACCCTAGAGATTTAAAACGGTCAACCACTTTGAGTTCCTGACCGTTAGCTTTTATCGTGCTGTTGAAGCCCTCTGCGTTTTTGGTCATTAATTTTGCATTCCTCTTCTTCTTCTTCATCATACGCTGTTTACAGCGATATTTACGTTGCACTGTTTTATTTTGTTAAGCCTGTGGCTCAGTGCATCCGATTTCAACAGGCTAATTTTGCATTCAAGAACAACAATTAATTACATTAATATTCTAGTAAGTGCGTATCTGTTCCATCATAATAATTTATTGTGATACAGAACAATAAACACTAATATGACAACAGAGATGTAGGCAGAGACCTCGGCTTGGGATGAGTATCTCAGACCTCTTTAACAAGAGCAGTCAGCATGTTAGATTTCCAATACTTACTTCAGAAGGGATGGATAAGGCATGATACTAAATCTTTGCTTTGTATGCCCCCATTATTGACACAATGGATATAGAAGGTAGGTGTGGAGCACAGAAGCAAGGAAGTGATTGTCAAACTGTATCAAGCATTAGTTAGACCTAATAACATGAACAGACAAGAGCAAACTGTTGTGTTGCGCCTTAGAACAGGACACAACCGACTCCGCAGCCACATGTACACAAAAATGAAGATTGGCAACTCAGACATGTGTACATGCGGACAGGCGCCCTAGACAGCAGAGCACATACTACAAAACTGCCCCGAATATGATATACAGAGAAAATCTCACTGGCTCATAGAAACAAGACTGGAAGAGAAACTTTATGGACCTGTATGTGAACTACAAAAGACAGTGAAGTTTATACAAGAGACAACATTGCAGATATAGACAATATTTTAAAGCGAACGAAAGAAGAAGAAGAAGTTAGACCTAGATTGGAGTACTGCGTACAGGTGTGGAGTCCATACCGTAGAGGGGGGTATAAACATGCTGGAAAAAATACAAAGAAGAGCGACAAAGCTGATAGAAGAATTCCAGAATTACAGTTATGAGAAAAGACAGAAAAACTGGCCTACAGTGTCTAGAAATGAGAAGAATTTGAGGTGACTTAATACAGGTTTATAAGATAATCAAAGGAAAGAATAAATTAGACTATAACAAGTTTTTCAAAATGCAACCACCGACAAGAACAATGGGCATAGCTACAAATTAGCTAAAGAAAAATCCAGATTAGATATTAGGAAATATTTGTTTAGTCACAGAGTGGTGAATGTTTAGAATGCATTGCCACAAAAAGTAGTTGAGGCAAGGACAATTAATGCATTTAAAAATAGATTGGATGCACATAGCTTTTAGAGCAAGGAAATGTAAATGAAACTGGTTGTATACAGACTCTGCAGAGTCTTCTAAACCAGTATAAAGCTAAGACTGACTTAGATGGCTCATAATAAGAAGACTGACTTGGCATGTATTTGTTGAAGCCCATTTCTTCACAAGGAGTGGTCAGTTTTTTGATTGATTGATGAGTCTGAAGTCTAACAACTAGGTTATAGGTTAGTTTAAGAGAAACTCGCAGATAAACACTTGACTTTATCTGCAGAAAATGACTTAATTCTGAGCGGTCAGCTGGACTATGAGACCATAACATTTTATGAGCTACTTCTGGAGGTCACAGATCATGGTCAGCCTCCACTCAGGTCAAGTGGTCGAGTTAGGGTCAGAGTCCTTCCTGTGAATGAGGCTGCTCCAAATATACAGAAAGCCAGTGCTAACTTAACGCTGCCAGAAAATTCTCCACTGGGAACATTGGTCTATGATGCCAATGCTACAGGTCAGTTGTTTTTTTTTTATCTGTTTCTGTTTTTAAGAATCTATGTCACTGTACTCCAGGCAAACCTATAGGTGCTCAGACTCTGTCAGCAAATGATGATGGGTCCAGATGCTGAGGGTTCATGTAGCTTGCTTGTTGTACACTCTCCTGTTCTGCCCTCTCATGCACCCTATTCTGCTCAAATCTCGTTTGATGTCAAAACTTCGCAGTCTGTAGATTACTGATTCATCTTTTACAGTTTCTTCATCTAACAGGCAGTCATTGATTGATTTCAAAATATCAATCCTATCCATCACTAATGTCCCAATGATGGGAGCTTGTGAAGCCAAGATGTCAGCTCTTTTGTTGCCCTGAACCCTAGCATGACCAGAACAGTAGATTCATCTTTTTTTATCTAATAACAATGTGCTAGAGAAATTGAAACACAATGACAGAAAGCCTCTGATGGAAATTATTCGTTGTCTCAAACACTTGAAGATCAGTTTGGCAATAAACAACAGGTGATAAATGGTGTTTTTATACCAATGTCAGACTTTGTCCTTATCCATGGTTCATGGAATGATGAAGCTAAGGTCTGGTCAGACAAAACACACTGATCAGACAATGTTAGCCAGGGTCAGGAGAAATATACTAGCCAAGACCCTCACCTGACGGGACGATGAGGCTAACGTCTGGTCAGACAAAACACACTGATCAGACAATGTTAGCCAGGGTCAGGAGAAATATACTGGCCAAGACCCTCACCTGATGGGACGATGAGGCTAATGTCTGATCAGACAAAACACACTGATCAGACAATGTTAGCCAGGGTCAGGAGAAATATACTGGCCAAGACCGTCATCTGACTTCCTTGCTAGTTGTCCTGGAAACGGGCTGTTGTAGAGGACAACAGTCTGGTTAACAAGGTGAGGTTCGACGTGATGCCCATAGTAGTAAGTGACATGCAGATGAAGACAAGCATTGCACAACAGCCTGGAGGACCCTGGTCCACTTCATCAGCACACTTGATATGTCAGGACAACTACTGCAATCTGCCACAAGTTCTGTCCATTTCAGGGCGCACAAAAGGGTCAGTAACCAATTGTGGGCATTAGAAACCAACTGACCAACCAACCATCCAAGGCCCAAGAGAAGATATTAACGACATGAAATTAAATGTCTAAGAAAGATCACTTTTGTCAGGAGGAGAGATAAAACAAATAATGAAGCCATTAGAATTATGGTACTAAATACTCTTTGTGCTGTATAGAGCAGAAATATCATCTGGTCAAGAAAAACATGTGGAGCGGACAATGTTAGTCAAGGTCGGGCGAAATACACTGACGGGACAAAGCTAGTCGGAATCTGGTGAAATGTACTGACCGGACAATGTTAGGGTCAGATGAAATATACTGATCAGACAATGTTAGTCAGGGTCTGGTGAAATATACTGATCAGACAATGTTAGGGTCAGATGAAATATACTGATCAGACAATGTTAGTTAGGGTCTGGTGAAATATACTGATCAGACAATGTTAGTCAGGGTCTGGTGAAATATACTGACCGGACAATGTTAGGGTCAGATGAAATATACTGATCAGACAATGTTAGGGTCAGATGAAATATACTGACCAGACAATGTTAGGGTCAGATGAAATATACTGACCAGACAATGTTAGGGTCAGATGAAATATACTGACCAGACAATGTTAGGGTCAGATGAAATATACTGATCAGACAATGTTAGTCAGGGTCTGGTGAAATATACTGATCAGACAATGTTAGGGTCAGATGAAATATACTGATCAGACAATGTTAGTTAGGGTCTGGTGAAATATACTGATCAGACAATGTTAGTCAGGGTCTGGTGAAATATACTGATCAGACAATGTTAGTCAGGGTCAGGGGAAATATACTGATCGGACAATGTTAGTCAGGGTCAGGTGAAATATACTGATCAGACAATGTTAGTCAGGGTCTGGTGAAATATACTGATCAGACAATGTTAGTCAGGGTCTGGTGAAATATACTGATCAGACAATGTTAGTCAGGGTCAGGGGAAATATACTGATCGGACAATGTTAGTCAGGGTCAGGTGAAATATACTGATCAAACAATGTTAGTCAGGGTCAAGTGAAATATACTGACCGGACAATGTTAGTCAGGGTCAGATGAAATATACTGATCAGACAATGTTAGTCAGGGTCTGGTGAAATATACTGACCGGACAATGTTAGGGTCAGATGAAATATACTGATCAGACAATGTTAGTCAGGGTCTGGTGAAATATACTGATCAGACAATGTTAGTCAGGGTCAGGGGAAATATACTGATCGGACAATGTTAGTCAGGGTCAGGGGAAATATACTGATCGGACAATGTTAGTCAGGGTCAGATGAAATATACTGATAAGACAATGTTAGTCAGGGTCTGGTGAAATATACTGATCAGACAATGTTAGTCAGGGTCAGGGGAAATATACTGATCAGACAATGTTAGTCAGGGTCAGGGGAAATATACTGATCGGACAATGTTAGTCAGGGTCAGATGAAATATACTGATAAGACAATGTTAGTCAGGGTCAAGTGAAATATACTGACCGGACAATGTTAGTCAGGGTCAGATGAAATATACTGATCAGACAATGTTAGTCAGGGTCTGGTGAAATATACTGATCAGACAATGTTAGTCAGGGTCAGGGGAATTATACTGATCGGACAATGTTAGTCAGGGTCAGGTGAAATATACTGATCGGACAATGTTAGTCAGGGTCAAGTGAAATATACTGATCGGACAATGTTAGTCAGGGTCAAGGGAAATATACTGATTGGACAATGTTAGTCAGGGTCAAGTGAAATATACTGATCGGACAATGTTAGTCAGGGTCAGACAAAATATACTGGCCAAGACTGCCACCTCACTTTCATGCAGTTTCATGGCAGTCTGGCTAACGAGTTGGAGAATTGATGTGACTCGTCTGTGATGATGACATGCAGGTGAAGCTAACCATAGCACAACCGTCCTGGAGGACCACGGTCCATCCACATCAGCATGTTTGGGCATGAGGAAAGCTACTACAACTTGCTACCTAACGAGTGATAGAAAGTAGAGCAACAAAGCTGATAGTGGAATTTCAGAATTAAAGTTATGAGTAAACACTAAAAATAACCAGCCTACAGTGTCTAGAAAAGAGAAGAATTTGAGGTGACTTTATTCAGGTTTATAAGATGATCAACATAAAGGATAAATCAGACTATAATAAGTTTTTCAAAATACAAGGGCACAGCTACAAATTAACTAAAGAAAGGTCTAGATTAGATATTAGAAAAAAAATTTTGAGTCAGAGTGGTGAATGCTTGGAATGCATTGCCATAGGAAGTAGTGGAGGCAGGAACAATTAATGCATTCAAGACTAGATTGGATGCGCGTAGCTTTAAGAGCAAGAAAATTTTAATGAAACTAATTGTAAACAGACTCTGCAGAGTCTTCTAAACCAGTATAAAAAAGTTCAGTTAAGTTGAGTTCCGGAGCGTGTCAGTGACACCCTCGTTTCACTGATGTTGAGGTGGTACCTTTGCACATGGACCGAAGACCTGCTCTTGCTGCAAGTTGGTCATAATGCATTCAGACTAAATGACCAAACCACTAGATTTTTTGTACGTCAATGTAGGCACTAACTGGGTTTGTCTCCACTATTTTCCTCAACGTGGTGTTGTGGATTTGGTCACAGATTGTCTTTTTGGCTGCATTTCTCACACAACACTTCTCACGGCTCTGGATCTTACTCTTTTGTGTTTCTAATAAGGACCAAGATTGATATTAGCAACACAGTATAGAAATAAACAGTGTATTTATCAGTGTATTCATCCTCCTCTTAGCTTATAAAAGCACTCTATGGTGATTCAAAATTGGTGTAATTTGATAGGAAATACTGTTCGCCTTCTGAATTCTATGTGCAATCTCTCTGTCCACTCTGTCATCATCAGTGAACATACAACTAGGTATTTGAACCTTACTTGCTTAATACTTTTGTCACCACTGTGGAAACTTTTATGCTTGTCATAGTCTCCATGTGTTGATCTTCAAGTCATGGAGATGCTACTGTTGCATATTCTTAGCAATGTATTTGTGTTCAATGTTTGAAAGGCGGATAGAGAACATTTGGTCTATACTAGTACTGATGAAGGATCAAGATGTGAGGTGTTGGCCAGAATAGCACAGACAATAGCGGCGCTTGCACGGCTTAACAAAATCGGGCAAGATAAATGCTTAGCACTATGCACGAAAATTAGATTAATGCGTACACTGGTTCTGTAAATATTCCTCTATGCTTGTGAGACATGGACATTTACAGCTGACCTTCAACGAAGGATACAGGCTTTAGAGATTAGATGTTTCCGAAGACTTTTAAACGTTACATACAAAGATCGAGTTACAAATGAGGAAATACGAGATAGAATTACAATAGCAATAGGGTCTTTTGAAGACCTCTTGGCAACTGTCAAAAGAAGGAAACTCACTTGGTACGGTCACATATCGAGATCAAATGGTCTTGCAAATACAATCCTCCACGGGAAGATGCAAGGCAGACGACAAAGAGGCCGTCCAAAAAAGAGATGGGAGGACAACATAAAAGAATGGACCAATCTTCAACGAGAAGAGTCACAGGCAGCGGCCGCTGACAGAAGGGTGGCATGGTGTTGTGAGGATTGTGAGGATGTCTTCATGTTTGCCCCAATGACCTCACTGGTTACGGGATGACCTGACCTGATCTGACTACTAATTCTGTACAAATTCAACCCAAATGATGATGACAACAGCAGACATGTTGTGTTGCACCTCACCGGTGAGTCCGAAGGTGGCTGTATAGTCCAATTCTGGCACAGAAACCACTTCCACACATGCAGCATTTAAGGTCAGAGTTGAACATGTGAGTCAATTGTTTTTGTTGTTTTGCATAGTATGTTTACTCTGTGTCTGGGAGATTCCGCACTTTTCAAATTTGGTTCTTCGCCATGCCTGGCTGTTCTGTTCCAGGCATTCCCATGAGTTTACATTGATGTTGAGGCGAGGAAGACTAACGTCTGGTCAGGCAAATATACTGATCATATTAGTCAGGGTCAGGCAAAACATGCTGGCCAAGGCACTCACGTCGGCTTCCTAGTAGCCCTCCCTGGAAACAGGCTGTTTTCATGGCAGCCTGGCTAACGAGGTGAAGGATTGATGTGATCCCTGTAGTAATGAGTAACACGCAGATGAAACTAAGCATAGCACAGCTGCCTGGAGGACCCTGGTCCACCTTCATCAGCATGCTTGAGATGTGAGGAAAACTACTGCAACCCGCCACTAAACATTCTTTTCAGGACGCACAAAAGAGTAACCTACTCATTGTGTGCATTCGCAAACAACAACAACATCGATGTTGAAGCGTGTCAGAGATGTTTTGAGGGAGTCTTTTAAGTGCTTCGTTTGCTCACCAACCAGATGCAGGGCCCTCTTTCAGCTCACCATACATTAGTTGTTTGGGAATGCGGTTGTTTGGCATTCACAATACGTTACCGGCCCACCTGAAGCCAATAACCTCAAGAGAACAGCTGCTCTCTGAAATCATACAAACAGGCAATAAACACTTTATTATTCGCATGCATTAAAAATAGTGTGTGTCATTGTGATCCACAGATACAGATAATGAAGTCCATGGGCAGATCACTTACAGCATTGATGGAGAAAGCTCAAGAGAATTTATTATCAACTCAAACACTGGCCAGCTCTTTGTCAATGCTCCCCTTGATTTTGATGTCAAACCCAACATGTACACAGTGATTATCAGAGCCACAGATGGTGCTGGAGCATCTGACCCTCTCACATCAACAGTCTCTTTGAGAATCAGCTTATCGGATGTGAATGACAATGCCCCCAGATGTTCCTCGGAAGTTGTGAACATGACGGTTTTGGAAAATGCGCCTATAGGAACTCAAGTGGGGATGATACTAGCTACTGATGCAGGTAGGAGGCCCCACTTAAATGTTTTTGTTAGTACGATGAATAAAGTACAATTTATAGCTGTTCTTGCTGTTCTTACTTAAGTATTATTTCCTTATTTTTGTCTTGCTGTTGTTACTTAAGTATTCTTTCCTTATTTTTGTCTTGCTGTTGTTACTTAAGTATTCTTTTCTTATTTTTGTCTTGCTGTTGTTACTTAAGTATTCTTTTCTTATTTTTGTCTTGCTGTTGTTACTTAAGTATTCTTTCCTTATTTTTGTCTTGCTGTTGTTACTTAAGTATTCTTTCCTTATTTTTGTCTTGCTGTTGTTACTTAAGTATTTTTTCCTTATTTTTGTCTTGCTGTTGTTACTTAAGTATTTTTTCCTTATTTTTGTCTTGCTGTTGTTACTTAAGTATTCTTTCCTTATTTTGACAAGGCATTTCACATCACGTTCAACCACATATCAAGTAGAGGAAATATAAACATGCTGGAAAGAATACAAAGAAGAGGGGCAAAATGTATAGTGGAATTCCGAATTATACCAAAGTGTCATCATAACCTTAAACAAGAAATGCAGAGAATGGGATTATTGGACAGCAGATCTCAACGTGAATCAGTCGATAACTGCAAACACGTAGGATAGTGATGCCGCCATTTTTACTGACGAATAGTTGCTGCGTAGCGGGACATCAGACTGGGGCTTCTCAGCTAAAGTGAGAGGACAGGTCATTGCTGAGCTGAGTAGAGTATTTATGTCAAAAACTTCCAGTTTGAGAATAGAGATGGAAGCAGTAACCTTAGCATTAAGATTGCTGTGTGAAAGCACTTTGACAAGGTCAATCATCTTGAATGACACGCAAGCCGTATTTGAAAGGTATAGAAAGAATGGCTGAGGTACGAGTGGATAACAGCTGTTGAAGCCTCAAAGCTCTAGAGTTTAACATGAATCTACTTTTCTGTTCGTGCTGGGGTTCAGGGCAGTGAAATAACTGACATTTTGGCTTCACAAGCTCCCATCATGGGCACATTAGTCATGGATAGGAGTGACATTTTGAAATCAATTCATGACCGCCTGTTGGATGAAGACATTATAATAGATGAATCAGCAATCCACAGACTGTAAAGGAGGGTGAAGCAGGAAAGTCTACAACCAGCGAGCTATATAGACTATCAGCATCCAGACCCTGCGTCGTTTGCTGAGAGATACTGAGCATCTCATATGCCCTGAGTGCAGTGATGTCGATTCTTTAAAACAGAATTAATGTGAAAAGACACAGAAAGTTCAGCCTATAGTGTCTAGAAAAGAGAAGAATTCAAGGTGGTTTTAATACAAGTTTATAAGATAATCAAAGAAAAGGTTTAATTAGACTATAACAAGTTTTTCAAAATACAACCACCTACAATAACAAGAGGGCTTAGCCACAAATTAATTAAAGAAAGGTCCAGATTAGATAACCGGAAATATTTTTTTAGCCAGATAGTGATGAATGCTTGAAATGCATTGCCATGAGAAATAGTGGAGACAGAGTCAATTTATGCATTTAAGAATAGATTGAATGTGCATAGGTATCTTTAATTAAGTAAATGTAAAAGAAACTGTTTCCATACAGACTACAGAGTCTTCTAAACCAGTATAAAGACGTTAAGTTAAGTCTTTTTAGTGATATCAGGGTATAATTACCTTGCATGTTGTAAGAGGTGACTAAACAGAGTTGTGCCGTGGGACTGTCAACCCCATAATGTAAAACCAAGTGTAAAAATACATGTATATGAGTAATCAGAAACATTGCTATGACGAAAACAGAAATTAAACCTACGTTACAACCTAAAGGTTTTCATCAGGCGAACAAAAAAAAAAATGAGCTAACAAACCATAAGCAAAGAGATGGACACATAAGTAATTAACCCCTTGGAGACGGAGCTTAATAATGGTTTACTGCCTAAAAGACGGAGCCATTTCTATAAAATAAAAAGAGAACAAGGGGGATGTTTTTGAAAAAAACGTAAAAAATATATTAACTAGGAATAAATACAGAAAAGTATATATATTCTTGTAGAGTGCTATTTCCTCACTATTTTCACTATCATTTATATCACTGACAGTAATATCTGACACAGAAAAGTTAAAATCTGAATTATTTGAATTCTCATTTTCAGAATCACTGGAAGACATTTTTCAAATGAGCACAATTAGGGGGACAACGTGGCCTAGTGGTTAAGTGGCATGGCTCACAATCCGAAGGTGCTGGGTTCGATCCTCATCACAGCACCGGCCGTTACCCCGGGGAAGCAAACCCTTAGAAAACGCAGGAGGAAGCAGACCCTTACATAAAAATGCATGCTGAAGTCGGATGCACTGGGCCGACAGGCGCAAAATAAAAACCACACCGCCTTGGGAATTAGAGAAATAAGGCGAACGCCAAAAAAAATTTTAAAAAATTACCACAATTACAACAACACACTAAAAAATTCAATATAATTCTCAAACTCATGTGAAAACTTTCAAGGAGGATGCCATTTAAATGCTAAAATGTACAAGAAATGAAAGAAATGATTGGCTGATACTATTTTAAGTTAGCCAAGCAAAAGCGTTCTTTCTCAGGCCCAATGGATCGGCCTGCTCGAATATTTCGCTTACGTAAGTCGGGCTGATCATCGTCCTGTGCCGTCCTCAAAAAGTTAAGTAAGGAGCGCCTTTTCAGTGATAACTTAATTTCTTTATACTGGTTTAGAATACTGCAGAATCTGTATACAACCAGTTTCTTGGAGGTTGGTTAGCCAATGTGCCCGTGCATCTTAACCTTAAGCACGCCCTTGTCCGATCCCTTCTAACCAGCTCGGCCTGCAAAAACGGTGTGCGGAAAAATTTTTTTTTTTTTTGAACGGAGTCACTCCTGACAGCCATTTTTTACTGCTGACTACGCCCTCCATATATACACGATATTTTGCCGGTTAAAGTATCGTGTGTTCGATTACAAATGGCTTTTGAACAGTTTTAATTTTGTATACGCCGTTTGGAGCAAGCCGACTTTTTGCGAAAGGGGAAGTAGGTTGTTGAGAAAGATTTTTATCGCGTAGATCTGTTTATTTTGTTTGTTTAAATGAAAGAACTACGTTTGAATTGGAAACTAACAGTTGTGGCGATATTGTAAACACAGTATCGATACGTTGTTGTGGTTTCCATGGTTTTCTATCGAAGCGACTAGGCCTAGTGGTCGAGTCCAAATTTTTCCCGAGATTTTCATAAATTTTCAACTTCATCTTTTTAAATCTCAAAAACTAACAAACATACAACAAAAACAATAACACCCACATGTTCGTTATGCTATTGTGTATCTACACACCAGAAAATCATATTTATTGACAAACAAACATAAAAGTTACAAATTTTGAAAGACGACTACCACAACGACTAATTAAGAAAATTAATTAGGTCAAATTTTTTTCAAAAATAATGTGGAGTGCGTAAGGTTAAAAGGCTCAAACACTAGAGCAAAGTAGATTCGCAGCCTGTTAGGCGGCATCTTTGCTGCTTTTAACAAACAACCTAAACAAAGCCGGTGTTATGCCATATCATTCAGTTAGTTGCCTGTTATGATATGCTCTCTGTGGGGCAGTGGTGTATTCTTGTCCTTCTCATACACACAGACAAGGTACGGAGTGGGCTAGTGGTTAAGTGACATGGCTCACAATTCGAAGGTGCTGGGTTCACTTCCCATCACAGCACCAGTCGTTACTCCAGGGAAGCTAACCCTTAGAAAATACAGGAGGAAGCAGACCCTTATATAAAATGTATGCTGAAGTTGGATGCACTGAGCCGACAGGCGCAAAATAAAAATATAGTGCAACACATACTGCTATAGGGAACAGAGAAATAAGACGAACGCACACAAACAACAACCAACACCAAAAAGTTTCACACAGACCCCATTTGATCACTCAGGATATCATGTCTTATAGGTTGGTGCAACCTTGAAGTAACAATTAGCAGCTTGTTTTTCCTTTTCCTTTGGTTTTCCTTTCTCTTGTAGCATTGTCTTTTCACTTCTTTGTGTTGAAGAGCTTATTTTTTCCAAGTCTGAGGTGGCTCTTCAGGTTGCATCTCCATTACAAACAGTTTACAGTTATGTCTTCCCAAGATGTCCTATCTGAATTCAGTGCCTTCATGTTCCGCTTACATGCCTCTTTGAACCTCAGCTGTGATTGGCCAGCTGCCTTTTTACTCCACCTCATCTGTCCATAGAGAATATCTTTGGGAATGCGACCATCTTCCATGCAATGAACATGACCAAGCCATCGCAGTCTTCACCGTCAAAGGAGGATGTACAAAGGAGCCGCGTAGTGCAGTGGTTAGCGTGCTGGCTTCGCATCTGAGTGGCCCTGTGTTCATCCCCCAGTTGAGACGGTAATCTTTTTTCAGACCACAATGGCTCCCAGGTCGACCCAGCCTTAAATGGGTACAGGTTCAGTCCGGGAAGTAAAAGTGGCAAGGTAGAGGAGATGGCTGCTGCCCTCATATAGTCGAGCCTTTGATTTGTGAGATTGCTAACACCTCACAGCCCTACGGCATTAACGCTATGGGTTACTTTTTACAGTTATGTCTTCCCAAGATGTCCTATCTGAATCCAGTGCCTTCATGTTCCTCTTACATGCATCTTTGAACCTCAGCTGTGATTCGCCAGTTGCCTTTTTACCCCACCTCATCTGCCCATAGAGAATATCTTTGGGAATGCAACCATCTTCCATGCAACGAACATGACCAAGCCATCGCAGTCTTCACCGTCAAAGGAGGATGTACAAAGGAGACGCGTAGTGCAGTGGTTAGCGTGCTGGCTTCGCATCTGAGTGGCCCTGTGTTCATCCCCCAGTTGAGACGGTAATCTTTTTTCAGACCACAATGGCTCCCAGGTCGACCCAGCCTTAAATGGGTACCGGTTCAGTCCGGGAAGTAAAAGTGGCGAGGGAGAGGAGATGGCTGCTGCCCTCATATAGTCGAGCCTTTGATTTGTGAGATCGCTAACGCCTCACACCCCTACGGCATTAACGCTATGGGTTACTTTTTACAGTTATGTCTTCCCAAGATGTCCTATCTGAATCCAGTGCCTTCATGTTCCTCTTACATGCATCTTTGAACCTCAGCTGTGATTTGCCAGTTGCCTTTTTACCCCACCTCATCTGCCCATAGAGAATATCTTTGGGCAACGAACATGACCATCGCAGTCTTCACCGTCAAAGGAGGGTGTACATAGTTGGAAGACAGGTGTGAGAATGTGTCTCTGCATTTCTCTCCATGAGACACCAAAGATTAATCTCAGGCGTCAAGGTTATATATTGCATTGTCAATGGACTAGAAATATTCAGCTGCAAAAATTACCAAAAGGCAAAAGCCGCCGTCCATCGTAGACATGATGACATAATTTATTTTTCTAGCACTATTTTTTAGTATGGATTAACTGCACTACTTTTTATCCTCACACTCTTGTCTCATGCCGCCCGACCCCAGTGGCAAGTCAAATTTGCACAAATTACCAATATGAACTAACATAGTAGTGATAGAAAGTCAGACCAATAATAAGCCAAGTCCAAAGCATGCAAACGATGAAAATACTGTTAATTGTTTCTCAAAACGCACTGAACATCCAATTACTTTCCGTGTCCAGTAACCTCACATAATTTTTGCTCAAAATATAGTCACTGTGAGTGCTCTTTTATTTGCCACCATCAGATCCTTCTCTGTGCATGATTTGTGCATACAGGGACATAACAATCAGGTAGTCCTGGTACTGGACAGCCTGACATTTGTAATATTCATCAACTGCATATCCCCACTTTATCACCTGTTCTTCACCAAAAAAATGACAATCTACTGTCTGTCATTTTGTGACATCAATCTATGAATATATAAAAAATAGGAATTTGAAGACATATGAAATTGGAATATGAACACATAAAATTGCAATATGAGTACATAAAATAGGAATATAAGCACATAATAAGTATGAAAAGGTACTTAGGTACTACATGAATATTCATCAAAGGTAGAAGCACTCTTCAATTGTAGGTCACAAGTGGATCAGTTGAGGAGCGTAAGTGTGGTGGGCCAGGAAGGCAGACAACATGAGAAAAGTTAAGCGCAGCTTGGAAAAGCCGATAGTGACCAAACAGTAAATGTGTACACAGAAGCACTTACCTGGGAGAACAAGAAGAAGAAAGATAAATGGATGGAGAGAGGAAAGGTAAGAGGATATCAAGCCTAGGTAAAGATAACATGTTGAAGCCTTGCAGCTGAAGGCTAGCCATGATGTAAAAACCTTCGTTATGAAATGGCACTGCAAATGACAGAGACTGAAGTGGAGTGATGGCCTGAACGAAACCCTGGGTGTGGTGCACCAAGGGAAATGAGCAAAATTAGTTTACTCAATACTGCTGAAGACAGATGTGTCAGACCGAAAAGTGCAAATATCGCAGTCAAGCTGGAAAATAACGATACAACGCATTCCGTTCTCCGGATTTACATCCTGCTGCTTGCAAAGCCCTGTTCAGGGCTTGGTAGCAGGCAATTGAGAACAAACGACGAAGAAGAAGAGTTTACTCAAAATTTGGCTACCTGGCATCAGACACACATGCATGATTGAATACCAGGATTTAGAGATAAGAGATTACTGTGTTTCTCCATACCCATCTGTTTTAATGTTATTGCTTCTCTATTCCCAATATTCCACAAAACCTTCTAGACTCAGGGGAGAATGGTAAAATAACATACGATCAGACAGGAGGCAGTGGCAACAAATACTTAACTGTAGAGCCCATTTCGGGCATAGTCACAACTGCTGATTCTATTGACTATGAATCTGTTCGGGTAAGGTTGTATTTTTTGCTTTTTGTTATTTGTTCTTTATTTTGTTTGTTCTAGATAGAAAACCATTCCATACCAGCAGGAGAGACCTGTACCAATTTCAGAGCTGAAGCAACAGCTGAACATAAAGTAACTCAGATTTTTAGCAGCCAAAACAAAACTACAAGAAAAACTGTAATTCTAACCTACTCCAGGAGCGTACTCCAAGCCATCTCAAACCCTAAACAAGATATACTCTCATAGAAAAGAAAAATAATATTGGGTTGCTGTCCAAAAGAACAGATTTAGTTCTACAGTGGATTCTTGCCAACTGTGGGATCCTTGGAAACAAGAAGGCAAATGAGCTTTCAAAAGTCAGTGGTAACAGCATCCACAAAGCTATAAAGAAGCAAAGACACTAACCAAACGATCTATGAGGACAGAATGGAGAGACCAGCAAAAAGAAAACAAGCCAGAAAATTACAACATAGAGACAGTTGGTAGAAATGGTCAAAGATCTCCAGACTCAGAATGAAACATTGCAGACTCAAAGCCCACCTTCACAAAATGGGTCTTCGAGACAACATCAAAAATGGGTCTTCGAGACAACATCAAAAATGGGTCTTCGAGACAACATCAAAAATGGGTCTTCGAGACAACATCACGTGCAATTGCAGAGCAGATACAAGAACATACCCTGCAGGATTGCCTCACTTATGCAGACAAAAGAGAGGAAGTCTGGCTTGGGAAAGCGACCATGCTAAAAAAAACTGGGGTGACTGGTGAAGACCTGAAACACAGTCTCCTTTGTGAACCTCACATAGCATAGCATAAATTGATAAAAGAAGTTAGTGCTAGATGTGTTGTGCTGTTTACAGATGGACTGAGACATCTAAGAAACTCACTAGAGGATCAAAGTGTAATCAAGGTTGGGGGACACATACTGACAAAGATCCCCCACCTCACGTCCTTGTTTGTGCTCCTGGAAATATGCTATATCACAGCAGTCCAGCCAATTAGCTGGGATTTGATACTGTAATTCCCATAAAGGTGAGTCTACTGAAAGCCTCACATTACACTACACCTTTTCAAGTACACCTCTGGATGTAAGAAGAACTACTACTTAAGATTTAGTAAGTTTTGCAACCTTTATTATGTGTTGCCAGGTTGGTATGACGTACATAGGGGAGACTGGTCTGGAACTGTGTGAGCGTGTCCTTCAACACATCAATGATATCTTAAACTATACGGGATCCCCTATTGCCAACCACTTCAATGGCCCTGGTCACTGGGGCACAGCAGATGTTAGTATCACAGGCTTAGTTTCATGCTTCTCTGATGATCATCATTGAATCGCCCTTGAAGACAAACTGATCTCCCACATGGGCTGCCTCCAGCCACATAACATTAATATCTTCCACCATTTTTCTTGAATCCTCATCTCATACCAGCCTCCATCTATTTTGTAAACCATTTTCTCTTCTTTCTCTCTACTTAAATCACTTTTTGGTCTTTCAGTGTCTGGTTGCCACTGACTTACCCGGCCTTTTTCTACTTCTTACCCCCTTCTGGCCACCTCTTACCCCCTCCTGGCCACCTCTTACCCCCTCCTGGCCACCTCTTACCCCCTCCTGGCCACCTCTTACCCCCTCCTGGCCACCTCTTACCCCCTCCTGGCCAGCTCTTACCCCCTCCTGGCCACCTCTTACCCCCTTCTGGCCACCTCTTACCCCCTCCTGGCCACCTCTTACCCCCTCCTGGCCACCTCTTACCCCCTCCTGGTTACCTCTTACTCCCTCCTGGCCACCTCTTCCCAATTTTGCCCATCATTTAGGTTCCTGCCCACGTCTCGAAAGGAGCGATCTTTCTCTTAGTTAAGTAAATCGGTTTTTCATCCCTATGTATTGGCATCTCCCAATTTATGTATTTATTTCTTCTTCTTTGATTCGTTAGATAATTATTGTTGTTATTCGTTGTCCCTGATGAAGACCTATTGGTCATAACGTAGGTTTCATTTGTGTACTCATCTCGGTGCGGTATCTGACCATACCCATTTATAATTTTTTTTAAACAATTTTTTACTGAAGATTTACAGCACTGATAGACTGACCTCTGCTGTATCCAGGGCTGGATTAACAATCAAACCAAATAAACAGATGCTTACAGCACAATAAAAAAAAAAATTACACCAAACAAATACGTTTTTTTTACAGAAGGGTTGAAGAGGAAAATGATAGGGGTACCATAGCTTGACTGTGTTTAAGGCTCCAGGTGCAATTAATCTGGCTTTGAATAGAGTGGTCTGTCAGGGTCTCTGTGTATAAGGACAAAGACAAGAAAAGTACCACTGCCCCAAAGAGACTAACTGTGGGACATGACATAACACCAACTCTGGTTAGGTAGTTTGTTAAGAGCAGCATAGATGGTGCCTGACAGGCTACGGTTTTACCTTGCTCCAATTTATGCTTCCATCACATCGGTCTCAAAAAGGTGATTGTATATTTCAGGGACAACCAACCTAACATTTGGTAACAGATACTGGTATTGACCTGGCAAGTCACCAGCGGATTTTTCTTGCCAAAAAACTATGAAACAACGGAGGTCGCACCTCCCCACAACGTCTAACGACACGTGGACAGAAAATAGACAGATCGATAGATTGGGAAGACAAACCTGATGTCCCAAAAAAACAGTTCAAATTGGATGTGTTGGGCCGAAAGGCACAGATATCACAGCCTTGCTGTAAACTATGACATAATGTCACTACATTCTTTTTAGGATGAATACCAAAGAATAAGAAGAGGACCACCAAAAGTATGAAGAAAATTGAGGTGATTAATTGAGAAAAACTGGAGAGAAAAAAAAAAAAAAAAAATGTTTGAAATGTGAATTTTAAATATTTGTATGAAAAACTGTGCATTTAAACTGCAATAAATTATATTCATTCTTTTATTTTTCATTTCTTTCTTAGATATTGTATCTGTTAGTCATGGCACATGATGGTGGTACACCATCTCTAACCTCAAACTGTCGAATCCAGGTGGAAGTAACAAATATTAATGACAATGACCCAGTTATTTACCCACAAGATTTCGTAGTTTTGGTGTCGGACAAAACTCCTGTTGGGGAGACTATTCTGACCTATTCAGCTTCGGACTTGGACACCACAGTCATTTCTGCCTACAGTCTTGTCAATCTTAACCAGCGTTTTGAGGTAAGAAAGCTGTTTATGCAATTCCGTAGAAGAAAAATTAGTCTTGTTTATGTAGTTTTGAAAAGATTTCTTCTAAGACATCCACACCAATGATTCTAACAAAGGCAGCAGTCAGCTCAATGCTTCTGATAATGAATTGTATATTTTGTAAAAAGTTTAATTGCTAACAGACAATCATGTTGTTGTTGTTATGGATCCAGCAGCATCCAGGCTCTCGCCCTTCGACCCAATGCCATGTAATGGTATCTGCACATGTTTATCAGCTGTTGTCTAGTGCCATAAAAAGTGTTCCATGTATCTGGCCACGGAGGAAGAAGCATTTTTCTAAAATCATTGAGCACTGAGCACTCAAAAGAGATGATGACCAACAGTTTCATATGAGCTGGCACTTAGGGGTATGTTGTGGTTGGATTCTGTTCAGGTGTCTGTTTAGTGGGATATGTTGGGTTCTCAGTTGGAAAATTGAGCTCTGATCCTTCCTTGTGAGTTGAATTACACTGTCATTTTGACAAGGGCTTGCCATCATATTTCTGTAGATCTCCCTTCTCATTTTTCCCATGGCCCATCTGTTCAACAAATTTTCTTTGTTCGCTGATCTTATGAGCTGTTTGTAAAGTTGTTACTGTGTGTGGATGTTCTTGTCTGTCTGCCTTGTCATTTTCAGGTGTGCTTGAGTGTCCAAGGATTCACTGCAGAATTATTTTGACAGCACTGGAAGTGATAATGTGGTCAATGTATAGAGATATTTGTATAAGGTCATGTCTACAATGAGCAGCAACTTCTAATGCTTGAAGAGCTGACATTTAATCTGTGAAAATAAGTGTTTTGGAGGCCTTTGAAGGAAAGGCATCAAAAACAGTCCTCAGATGGTACAAAGCGGCTTCAAGTCCAGTGATTTCAGCTTCATATTGGAGCAAACCTCCCCACAAGCATTAAACAGTTCATCAGAGGATCCGTCCGGGTATTTTATATAAACGCCATAACCTGCTTTGATGGTGGCTTTAAACGCAGATCCATCAGTATATCCATGTATCCATTCATCGAGATAGGCATCAATAGTTCTTTGAGCTGCTCGATTGAGAGTACTTGGATCTGAACTTTTGGTTGTATAATCTATTAATTTTGCCTGTATTTCTGATGTTTTAGGGAAAACTTGTGGAGGTATGTCTTTTACTACTCTCTGTAACTCTTGTCTTCTTTCTAGTAGATTGTATCTGTTTTTGATTTCACTAACATTGTGAAGTACAGACATTTGTTTTATTGTTTTTTTGGCTGCCAGTCTTTTTACAAGGAGTCTGTTGGGATGATACCGTTTCATTCTGCTACTTTGCTCATAAACTTCCATAACTGCTTTATTCCTCCGCATTTCAAGGGGTTCCACTTGTGTGTGGATTTTGCAAGCTGCAGTTGGTGTTGTCTTCATTGCTCCACTAATGAAGTGTAGAGCACTATTTTGCACCATGTCCAGGATTCCAAGTTAGATGTTTAACAAGTTGTAAGGAACACAATACTATATTCTATTGCTGAGCGCACGTAGCCAAGGTATAAGCCTCTCAAAGTATCCTTGTCTGATCCCCATGATGTACTAGCAAGGCTCTTTAAGAGTTGTAGATGTCTCCCAGCTTTATTCTTCACATTCTGGATGTGATGCTTAAGGTTGAGTTGTCGGTCTTATTTTGTTGCAAGTCTGACTAACGGATAATCAAAAATGTTCTATTTTGTTGCAAGTAATAACTAACGGACAATAACACATGTTCTGTTTTATTGTACGTCTAATAACTAACAGACAGTAAAAAAATGTTCTATTTTGTTGTAAGTCTAATTACTAATGTACAATAAAAAATGTTCTATTTTGTTGTAAGTCTAATAACAAACAGATAATCAAAAATGTTCTATTTTGCTGTGTCTGATGTCCAACAGACAGTCTTAAATGTTCTATTTTGTTGTCCGACAATTTTTAATGTTCTATTTCCGTAAGTGAAATAACTAATGGACAATCAAGAATGTTCTATTTGGTATATAATATTTTTAGTGTGTAGATTATTTAGTATCCATAAACGAAATTTGGATAAATCACTTTATCGATAGGGGCAGTTAGTCAGTAAAAGACTATCATAGCATCATTTAACTGTCATTTACACAGGTCTTTAGCTTGTAGAGTTGGGAATAGCCTTCTGGGTTTGGAAGAAAACTCTAGAAACAATACTTCGTGTTATGAGAAATGAAGAAGTGATAAACAGGTCTCATGGTAATTAAAATACAAATATCTATAGAACAGTTTCAATAGTTTATTTATCTTGGAACAATTGTTCAGTTTCTTTGGCTTTTTGTTTAAATGCTAGATTGATTCTACAACTGGTGCTGTGAAAACTACATCCCGACTGGACAGGGAAGTTGTCAAAACGTGAGTTAAATTTCTTCAATTTAAATTTCAATTAATTAATATATCTGAGTTTTTTTGGGGGGCAAAATATTGACTTATACAATAGGACAAATACACCTTGCCAAGCATTCATAAATATAGACAACGGAGGATAATGCATATGGCTAGTGACCTTATCATTTAACTGATTCACTCCATAGTGTCCATATATTCTTGATGTTGATGACCCTTTCCACAGTGTAGTTGCGGATCTCAACTTCGTGTCCAATCAGGTCTTGTTTTGGGCCACGGGTCTAATGTGTGGTAAGCACTCCTCCAGAGGCATCTTGGATGTTGTTGCGTATAGTCGTGCTCCATCGACCATCATTTCATCGCACTATGTGACCTGCCCATCTATGTTTTGCCTTGTCTTCATAGATTATTGCATCATTCACCAAGGACAATCGTCAGAATTGTGGAGACTTTGCATACGTTGGTTTCGGAGAGTGATTCTGACCAAGAATCTCTCAAGAGAGGCCTGGGTCACTCTCAATTTGTCCTCAGTGATTTTGTTAGTGTCCATGTCTTAGTACCATAACACATCACAAGGAGGCTTGAAGTCGGTTGTTTTGGACCGAAAGGTGCAAATAACGCAGTTAAGCTATAAACTAAGACACAACGCGTTCTGTTCTCTGGACTATATAGTGCCACTTGCAAAGTTGTTAACATGGCTTGTGGAGGGAGTTTGAGGTTGAAGAAGAAGAAGTTACATAAAGTTACATTAGTGTAAGGAAGCCCTATTCATACAAAATGGCTAACTGCATTTTGAGTACCCAGTTAGCCTTCCCTCTTCGATCCCTTCTCCTTAGCCAGTCTGCCCTGTTGCAACCTGTTATCCAGGATCACCACATGAAGGTGTAGAAGGGTCTTGGCAGCTCTGATTTACTGGGCCTGATGCTAGCAGTCAGCTATGTGTCACTGATCGCTGCAACTCATGCACTGCTCAGAATCTTGATCCCTAATAACTTAACGTATTTGTACTGGTTTAGAAGACTCAACAGAGTCTGTATACAACCAGTTTCTTGGAGGGTGGTTTAACCGATGTGCGAGTCCATATTAATAGACTCAAACACTTAAGCTAACTAGACTCGCAGCCAGTTAAGCGCCATCTTTAACTGGGGAAAGGTACACATAATTTAGGTAGATTTTTAACTTGAAGTTTGTCCAGACAGCAGCTGTTAAGCTTACTCTTTTTGATTTCCAACTGCCAAGGAATCTTTAACGTGCTCGACACCGAACACGGGAGTCCGATCTCACTACCCAGAGATGCACGTGAAAAAAATCCTGGTCTTCACCGTGATTAAAATTCATGACCTCCAGCACCCAATGCGGACACCTTACCTCGAGACCACAAGACCACAGTCACCCTGTTTATATGTTTAAATAGAATCTCATACATTTTCTGTAATAATGAAAAACTTAAAATAAGAAACATTATTGATAGTCATGAGTAAGTAGAATTGGGTAATATCAGTATTTATTTTCTATGTACTGCAATACAGAAAAATAAAGTATCATTTTTGTATTTTTATCACAAATAATTCATTGAATATGAAGTACAATCTCATCTTAAATGGTAAACCCATTCCAAAAGTTGCTGGGCAGTTAAAAATTGCTTATGTTGAACAGTTAGCGATATTAACACAAATAAAAAGGTAAAAGCGAGTCCCATGGCAACAATTGCTATCGGGGATGAAGATAAATTTTCATGTACTAAGCCGCAGCCTATTTGAGGCGGGGTGGCCATCTCCCTTCCTTGGTACTTTTACCTTCCCAAACTCATACGTCAGGTGCCAATTTACAGCTCCATTGACTGGAGGAGTGGTCATACCAGGCACAAACCATGGCTCAAATTTTTGTTTGTCCATGAATTTGAACCCTGGCATGCTGCAATCCCAGTCTAGCAAGCCAGCTCACTGTTGACTAGGCTATACGCTCCATACTAACATAAATAAGTATGAATCTGTTTCTATTGAGAATTTTGCTACTCAAATAAGCATGTGCATTCCTGCCACCAGGTAGCTGAAGGCTATCTGTAGTTCGTTCTAGTTCTTTGGCTATATTACTTCTCGAGGAAACGTAGAAGGCATATTCGGAATGAAATTGATTATTTTAAAAATATTTCTGCCCGGACAAATGTCCAACAGTCTGCTCTTTTTGATTTTCAACTGCTGGGGGTTCTTTTATGTGAAGAGCAAGTTTATTTCCCGTCTCCAACAGAACTAGACGCTCGATCTCACTTCACTTGAAACGTATGGTTTTGAACACCCACTGCATCATGCTTCTGTTCGTTTCTTGAAAACGGAGCAACGTACTATATATTTGTATGTGCAAGTCCACCATTTATTAAAATCGTACGTTTTACATCAGCTTATGACGGTTATTCCATAAGCTCGAGTTTTCTATCCTAGTGTGGTTGGTCCAGGCTTTTAGTTGCCACAAATTGCCAAACTCAGTGTGACAGTGAACCTATTCTCTTCTCTGTCATATGCAGAGCGCTCACCAGGCATGTTTGAATATATCTGATTAATTTTCTTTAGTAACGAGAAATTGAAAACAAAAAAGATTGTCAACAGTCAAGAAAAAGCAAAATTGGAAAATAGGATACTTCATTCCTTTCAATACTTCATTCCTTTCAATACTTTATTCCTTTCAATACTTTATTCCTTTCAATACTTTATTCCTTTCAATACTTTATTCCTTTCAATACTTTATTCCTTTCAATACTTCATTCCTTTCAATACTTCATTCCTTTCAATACTTTATTCCTTTCAATACTTTATTCCTTTCAATACTTTATTCCTTTCAATACTTTATTCCTTTCAATACTTTATTCCTTTCAATACTTCATTCCTTTCAATACTTTATTCCTTTCAATACTTTATTCCTTTCAATACTTCATTCCTTTCAATACTTTATTCCTTTCAATACTTTATTCCTTTCAATTCTTTATTCCTTTCAATACTTCATTCCTTTCAATACTTTATTCCTTTCAATACTTCATTCCTTTCAATACTTTATTCCTTTCAATACTTTATTCCTTTCAATTCTTTATTCCTTTCAATACTTTATTCCTTTCAATACTTCATTCCTTTCAATACTTTATTCCTTTCAATACTTTATTCCTTTCAATACTTCATTCCTTTCAATACTTTATTCCTTTCAATACTTTATTCCTTTCAATTCTTTATTCCTTTCAATACTTTATTCCTTTCAATACTTTATTCCTTTCAATACTTCATTCCTTTCAATACTTTATTCCTTTCAATACTTTATTCCTTTCAATACTTCATTCCTTTCAATACTTTATTCCTTTCAATACTTCATTCCTTTCAATACTTTATTCCTTTCAATACTTTATTCCTTTCAATACTTTATTCCTTTCAATTCTTTATTCCTTTCAATTCTTTATTCCTTTCAATACTTTATTCCTTTCAATACTTCATTCCTTTCAATACTTTATTCCTTTCAATACTTTATTCCTTTCAATACTTTATTCCTTTCAATACTTTATTCCTTTCAATACTTTATTCCTTTCAATACTTTATTCCTTTCAATACTTTATTCCTTTCAATACTTTATTCCTTTCAATTCTTTATTCCTTTCAATACTTTATTCATATCTTCAATGATTTTCATTTTCAGTCACATCTTGAACATTCAAGTGAAGGACATGGCAACTCAAGCTGATACGACCATCCGTACATCCACAGCAACTCTCACCATCCAAGTGGACAGCGATAACCACATCATTGTCATCAATGGTGATTACAACACATCTGTGCCTGAAAACATTGCGATCCTTGAAGTAATCTTTACGATTAATGCTACAGATGAGAATGGTGACCCGCTTGAAAATCTGGTCTATTTTATAATTGATGGAAACCAAGATGGCAGATTTAGCATTGATTCAAATGGACATGTTCAGGTTAGATGACCCAATTAAAAAATGTAACCTAATTTTTATTAATTTGCTCTGCAGACTTTACTCTTCTTCTTCAGCATTTATCCTGAAAAGGACATTGTGACTCCACTATGTCGTAGTTTACAGCACCTTTCACCCAGCTAGAGACATCCTGTTTCATCTGGCTTTTATAGTTATAGGATTTACCTTCCTACTGTGATCCCTATTCTCTTAACCAGACTACACTATTGTAGCCTGTTTCCAGGGCCGCCGTTTGAATAGGATGTGGATTAGCTCTAGTTTGTGACTGCTGTCAGCTCATTCACCAAGTTGTATCTTCAGCCCCATTCTGTAGAGTTTATATATCAACTTGTGTACTTCCTTAAATTATATGCCAACTTGGCTGTTTTAACATTAAAAAGCAAAGATTAATGTCGTCCTTCAGCAGACTTAACCACTGGTCAGGAATAAAGTGTTAGAGACTTCAGTATACCTAACGTTTTTACATCGGTTTAGAAGACTCTGTAGTCTGTAGACAACCAGTTTCTTAGAGAGTGGTTAACTGATGTGTGAGTCTATTTTAATAGACTCAATCACTAGAGCAAAGTAGATTCGCAGCCTGTTAGACACCATCTATGCTACTCTTAACAAACCATCTAACCATGGCTGGTGTTATGCCTTGTCACAGAGTTAGTCGCCTCTTATGACAAGTTCTCTGTAAGGCAGTGGTGCTATTCATGTCATTGTCATGCACACAAAGATCCCAGCAGTCCACTTGAGTAAAAGCTACAGCTTACGTGATGTGGGGTGGTCAGTTCCCTTCCTTGCTGCCTTTTCTTTTTCTAACCATAAGTCGGAAACCAATGTATAGCTGCATCGACTATAGCATGACAATTGTGAGAATTGAACCCCATAATTTTACAGTAAAAAGCAAGTGCTCTACCACAACAGCCATTCTATATTATCAACAAATTTAAATGCTCACAGAACTAAAAAAAATGCTACTAAGGAAAAGTCCCAGCCATCTGGCCAGAAGAAAACCACACACAACATGCAAACATCCTTGAAACCGAAATAGAAAAGTGCGAAGCACTCATGCCAGAACAATGGATACGAAACTAGGAACAGTCCAAATTAATCTTAGAGGCTTCAGAGATAGCAAAGAAAAGTGAACAGTTTGTAACATAATGAAAATTCAAACTCGACATGTTACATGTGTTCAAGAAAAAGGCAAATGCAATATTAGGTATGATAAAAAGAAATATTAAACATAGGAGCAAGAAAGTGATAGTAAAACTGTATAAAGCAATAATTAGACCTAGATTGGAGTACTGTGTACAGGTGTGGAGTTCGTATCATAGAGGGGATATAAACATGCTGGAAAGAATACAAAAATTTGCGACAAAGATGATAGTGGGATTCCAGAATTACAGTTATGATGAAAGACTCAGAAAAACCGGCCTACGGTGTCTCGAAGAGAGAAGAATTCGTGGTGACTTAATACAGGTTTATAAGATGATCAGAGGAATCGATAAATTAAACTATAACAATTTTTTTTTAAATACAGCCCACCCACAATAACAAGAGGGCATAACTACAAAGCTGACTAAAGAGAGGTCCAGATTAGATATTAGAAAATATTTTTTTAGTCAGAGAGTGGTGACTGCTTAGAATGCATTGCCAGGGGAGGTAGTGGAGGCAGAGACAGTTAATGAATTTAAGAATAAATTGGATGCGCATATCTTTTAGAGCAAGGTGATGTAAATGTAACTGGTTGTATACAGACTCTGCAGGTTCTTCTAAACCAGTATAAAGACGTTAAGTAACAATAGTCAAGCAACTTATCAAAACATTGTGTACATAGATGGATCAGCCATGGAAAGTACAAATAGAGGAAAAATATACATTGACCCCAACGGCGAAATAGAACACTATTCCATACCAGCAGGAGAAATCTGTACCAATCTTAGAGTTGTTCATATATTCCATTTTTCTCCATTTCTTCTATTTTTGGGAAGGTTTTTTAGCTTCTTACGAGGCGTACTGTTACCTTACATGAAGGAAGCCTGTCTTCTGCTCTTTTTTTATTTATTGCAATGCTATTTTCTGTAAATATGTTTGTCGAGGATAACGCTTGAAAGTGCATCGTTCTTTAGTTACTATTTTCTGGCATTCCTGGAGATTGCAGTGATTTTATACTTTCATCCTCTGGTACTGCTCAGGTTGTAGGGGACCTAAGGATTATAATAGATCATACAGGTAAGGTGAGTGAGCAAGTCCAGGTAGCAGGGAAAATGGCAAATGCAAAGTAAGGTATGATAAAAAGAAATATTAAACATAGGAGCAAGGAAATGATGGTCAAATTGTATGAATCTTTAGTTAGACCTAGATTGGAGTACTGTGTACTGGTGGGAAGTCCGTATTGTAGAGGAGATATAAACATGCTGGAAAGGATACAAAGAAGAGCGACAAAGCTAATAGTGGAATTCCAAAATTACTGTTATGACGTGGAGCTGAGACAAAAGCTGTGGGGCAGCCGCTCCGACCTGGTGAAGACTACAGACTTCATCATGGCGACTGCCCTGCAGATATAGCATGACCAGAAGATCTTGAACCCAAAGAAGAAATAAGAACAGTTATGAGGAAAGACTTAGAAAAACCAGCCTCCAGTGACTAGAAATGAGAATAATTTGTGGTTTCTTAATACAGATTTATAAGATAATCAAAGGACAGGATAAATTAGACTGTAACACGTTTTTCAAAATACAACCACCAACAAGAACAAGAGGGCATAGCTAAAAATTTAACTAAAGAAAGGTCTAGATTAGATATTTGGAAATGTTTGTTAGTCCGAGAGTGGTAAAAGCTAGGAATGCAATACCACAGGAAGTAGTAGAGGCAGGGACAATTAATGTATTTAAGAATAGATTGGATGCTCATAGCTTTTAGAGCAAACTGGTTGTATAGCCTAAGACTCTGCAGATTCATCTAAACTAGTATAAAGACGTTAAGTTAAGATGAGCTAGTTATTTGGTATCTGCTTGGGCAGTTGCTATAGCTAAGATGCAGATCGCCTGCCTCTCAAAGAATGAATGAACAACAGTAAGAAATAGTGGGTTTTGTAAGTTCCAGGCATCTGCTGGTCTCAAAGGAGGTGAGATCCATGCCTAGTCCTTTTGGAGATGGACAATAAAATCCAAGGTCCTAAGTGCACACCGAGCTTGTGAAAGATTCCGAGGCAATTGAAAATCTAAAAGAGCAGATTGTTAACTGCTGTCCAGGCATCAATTCTAAAGGTAATGAAGATCCTATACCCAATAGAGGACTGCATGAAAACCAAAATGAGGCTGCCCTTCTATCATGCAAAGGTGGTTATCCGATGTGTGATGACACAAAACTATGCAGTAGTGTCTCATCTAAAGCGGAAGTGGATATATTGATGTCGGATTTAGATAAAATTCGAGAATGGTCTGTAAGCTGGCAAATGGAGTTTAATGTAGATAAATGTACAGTCATCCACATGGGTAGATCCAATATGGAACATAATTACAGAATGGGAGAAAACAATATTAGAAAGATAGATAAGGAAAGGGACCTAGGGGTTATAATAGATCATACAGGAAAGGTGAGTGAAGTGAGCAAGTTAAGGTAGCAGTGAAAAAGGCAAATGCAATGTTAGGTATGATAAAAAGAAATATTAAACATAGGAGCAAGGAAGTGATCGTCAAACTGTATAAAGCTTTAGTTAGACCTAGATTGCAGTACTGTGTACAGGTGTGGAGTCCTTATCATAGAGGGGAAAAAACATGCTGGAAAGAATACAAAAAAGAGCGACAAAGATGATAGTGGGATTCCAGAATTACAGTTATGAGGAACGACTCAGAAAAACCGGCCTACAGTGTCTCGAAGAGAGAAGAATTCGTGGTGACTTAATACAGGTTTATAAGATGATCAGAGGAATGGATAAATTAGACTATAACAAGTTTTTTAAAATACAGCCACCCACAATAACACGAGGGCATAGCTACAAGCTGACTAAAGAGAGGTCCAGGTTAGATATTAGGAAATATTCTTTTAGTCAGAGAGTGGTGTCTGCTTGGAATGCATTGCCAGGGGAGGTAGTGGAGGCAGGGACAGTTAATGCATTTAAGAATAAACTGGATGCGCATAGCTTTTAGAGCAAGGTGATGTAAATGTAACTGGTTGTATACAGACTCTGCAGGGTCTTCTAAACCAGTATAAAGACGTTAAGTTAAGTTATCTCAATAGACTCAAACACTAGAGCAAAGTAGACCCGCAGCATGTTAGGCGCCATCTATGCTACTCTAAACAAACCACCTAACCATGGTCAGTGTTATGCATGTCACAAAGTCAGTCGCGTCTTACGAAATGCTCTCTGTGAGGCAGTGGTGCTATTCTTGTCCTTGTCATGCACAAAGGCCCCGGCAGACCACCTATGCTATAAAGGTATAATATTATTTACATGGTATGTGACTAAAAAAAACATTCTTTTCTGTTTCCTTTATAATTAGGTAGCTGAGACACTGGACAGAGAGACTACGCCATCTTACGTATTAACCATTCAAGTCTCAGATCACTGGACACCACCACGTTCATCGAAAGTGAAAGCACATATAACAGTGACGGACATCAATGACAACAACCCCACGTTCACACAGTTGAGCTATAACTTTATCGTGCCGGAGAACTCAGCAATGGGGTCATCTGTGGGGACGGTGACAGCACTGGATATCGACAGTGGAGCTAATGCAGAGCTGACATATACGTTTGATTTCTTCATTGTTGGGAATAAGAATCACTTTTCTTTACACCCTAAAACTGGAGTTATTAATGCTGTTACCTCTACTTTTAACAGGAAGATCATGCCTACTTACATGGCCCAGGTCAAGGTACATATAATGTTTGTCAAGTAATGTACTTCAGTGTGGTATCACCATATGCTTAATTAACCTTAGGCACGCTACATAATTAGTGACTAAATTTGACCTAATTAATTTTCTTAATTAGTCGCTGTGGTAGTCGTCTTTCAAAATTTGTAACTTTTATGTTTGTTTGTCAATAAATATGTTTTTCTCGTGTGTAGATACACAATAGCATAACGAACATGTGGGTGTTATTGTTTTTGTTGTATGTTTGTTAGTTTTTGAGATTTAAAAAGATGAAGTTGAAAATTTATGAAAATCTCGGGAAATATTTGGACTCGACCACTAGGCCTAGTCGCTTCGATAGAAAACCATGGAAACCACAACAACGCATCGATACTGTGTTTACAATATCTACACAACTGTTAGTTTCCAATTCAAACGTAGTTCTTTCATTTAAACAAACAAAATAAACAGATCTACGCGATAAAAATCTTTCTCAACAACCTACTTCCCCTTTCGCAAAAAGTTGGCTTGCTCCAAACGGCGTATACAAAATTAAAACTGTTCAAAAGCCATTTGTAATCGCACATACGATACTTTAACCGGCAAAATATCGTGTATATATGGAGGGCGTAGTCAGCAGTAAAAAATGGCTGTCAGGAGTGACTCCGTTCAAAAAAAAAAAATTTTTTTCCGCACACCGTTTTTGCAGGCCGAGCTGGTTCAAAGAGACAGGACATTGGAGTGCTACAGGTTAAGCAATGTTTGTGTCTCTGAGGTTGACTCCTCAAGCAAAACACAGAATTTGACATTTATATGTTATTCAATCAAGGACATTTTTAACTCCGACAATGTAATGAGCACAACACACAAACAAACGTCTTTAACTCCGACAATGCAATGAGCACAACACACAAACAAACGTCTTTAACTCCGACAATGTAATGAGCACAACACACAAACAAACGTCTTTAACTCCGACAATGCAATGAGCACAACACACAAACAAACGTCTTTAACTCCGACAATGCAATGAGCACAACACACAAACAAACGTCTTTAACTCCGACAATGCAATGAGCACAACACACAAACAAACGTCTTTAACTCCGACAATGCAATGAGCACAACACACAAACAAACGTCTTTAACTCCGACAATGCAATGAGCACAACACACAAACAAACGTCTTTAACTCCGACAATGCAATGAGCACAACACACAAACAAACGTCTTTAACTCCGACAATGCAATGAGCACAACACACAAACAAACGTCTTTTTGAGAGTCTATGTCATCTCCTTTCAACAAGGTTGCTACCAATTTCTAAATATATATTCTCCATAACATCATCTTTCATTCAAACACGAGTCAACTATTTCGGAAACTTTTTGAAGCTACCTCATATATAGTGCCCTCATCTGTTATAGTTTTATATGATATACCCTGATATTTTATTTTTATATGAAGTAATCACTTATTTTAAAGTTTTTTGTGGTTGTAAATACCCTTCATTTTATAGTTTGATATGAAGCGTTCTCAGATTTTATAGTTTTTATATACAGTGCTCTCACATTTTAGTTTTTATATGATATACAAAAAGGATGACTGCTCGAAAGAAATCAGAAGAAGACTAGCCATGACAATGCAGAGACTGAACAGCCTGAAGAAATTATGGTAGAGCACCAACAAAATGATAAAAGTAAAAGTCTTGGAAGCCTGTGTTTTTCTGTGGCTGCTTATGGCTGCGAATCATGGACGATTACCAAAACTTCCAGACAAAGATTTGAATCTTTCGAGTCAAAATGTTACAGAAAGATCCTCAGAATACCCTGGACAGAAAGAAAAAAAATGCAGACATTCGGAAAGTGTTGAGCATAGAGGAGAACTGGTTTATCAATTCTATTATGACCAGAAAATGTAAATACTTTGGTCACATCAAGAGACACAACGTTCTCAAGAGAACAGTGATGGAAGGTATGGTGCCAGGGAATAGAGGAAGGGGTAGACCAAGAAGATGATGGCACCAAGATATCCAAGAATGCCTGAGTATGACTGTGGCAGAGGCCGGAGGTTTGTCAAGAGAACGGGTTTCTTTCAGACAGACTGATGGGACGACGTTCTACAAAGGACAGGCTACTTGATGATATACCCTCATTTTTTGAAATTGTTATATGAAGTATCACTTATTTTATAGTTTTTGTATGAAGTGCCCTTCATTTTATAGTTCTTGTATGTAGCACTATCAGGTTTAATAGTTTTTCTATAGAGTGACCTAATATTTTTTAGTTTGTAGTCCAAATCTGTACTACTTAGGAAGTCACTCAACCTGGATACCATTTCGATGAAGTACCCTCTTATCCTTATGACTTGCAGGTGACAGATGCTGGCTCTCCTATGAGAATATCATATACGCAAGTCAACATAACCATAACTGACAGCGATTACCATGATCCTGTGTTCCGGCAAGCCACATACTCAGCCATTTTGGATGAGGAAAGTGAACCAGCCACACGTATCCTTCAAGTATCTGCTGATGGGGGAACCAAAGCCGAAGTGTCATATTTTATGGACGCAAATGCTCTGGATGGGCCAACTGCACAACAATATATACAGGTAATGAAAGCTCTATACCTTTTGTATCTACCACAGTCTATTAGTTGGGAGGAAAGAGAAGTTCATTTTCATGCTAAATGGTAACGGTAGGCCCACATCAAACAATGTAGTCAGGAATGACTTGGAGAGTCTTCATTGTACTCAACTTTTTATGAGGTAATGAGAAAAAACAGCAGAGAAAGCGCTTAGTAGGCCACGAGTCAAATTTTGCTCTTGTGTTCTAGGTCATGATGGATGCTGTCAAACCACAGATGTAGGGGACGGCGTAGGCTAGTGGTTAAGTGACACGGCTAACAACCAGAAGGTGCTGGGTTCGATCCCCATCACAGTACCGGCCATTACCCTGGGGAAGCAAACCCTTAGAAATTGCATGAGGAAGCAGACCCTTACATAAAATGCATGCTGAAGTCAGATGCACACCGCCTTGGGGATTAGAAAAAATAAGGCATACGCCAAAAAAAAACATAAAATTAAAAAAAAACATCCCCTAGCTAGCCCCAAGCGATGTCCACCAGTTTGGTGCACTAAAAACCCACCTTGACATTTCACGAATGAAGAAAAAAAACATGAAGTGAAAATGTGGCAAACCAGACTTCTGTGATGCAAGTTTTGGTGTACTAATAAAACAAGGGAATAAGAATATCCATGTTGGTGGAAATTATGTTGAGAAATAAGGGACAGAGTAAGTGAAATAATAAAGGGGTTTCAAGCTCAAATCACATTTAGTTCTTTTTAAATGGGCATTTGTGATCTATTTACTGACGTATCTCCACAGGTTAATGAAACATCAGGAGTTATCTCTACTGCATCCAAGGTAAACTATGAAGAGTACAAGATATTCAGAGTTGTTGTTCTTGCAATGACAAAGGGCTCAACTCCACTGACAGGAAACACAACAGTCGTTATCAATATCAGGGATATTAATGACAACAATCCTGTCTTTGGGTAAATATATTACTTGGATATATGCAGATACAAATGAAAGATCGACTACTGGAACAGGTACAGAGTTTCTCCTATCTAGGTCTTAAAATAACGGAAGAAGGTGGCTGTGAAAAAGAAATCAGAAAGAGAATAGGTGTGGCCAAGATGGTATTCATCGACATGAGACACATATTTACATCCCAACAGATAAACATATATTGAAAATGAGAATTGTCAGGTTGTATGTATACGCATCACTATTTTATGGAGCAGAAACATGGACTCTGAAAACAAGTTGGAAGAGAGTATTGAAGCCTTCAAAGGCAAATGCAATGTTAGGTATGATAAAAAGAAATATTAAACATAGGAGCAAGGAAGTGATCGTCAAACTGTATAAAGCTTTAGTTAGACCTAGATTGGAGTACTGTGTACAGGTGTGGAGTCCTTATCATAGAGGGGACATAAACATGCTAGAAAGAATACAAAAAAGAGCGACAAAGATGATAGTGGGATTCCAGAATTACAGTAATGAGGAACGACTCAGAAAAACTGGCCTACAGTGTCTCAGAGAAGAATTCGTGGTGACTTAATACAGGTTTATATTATGGATAAATTAGACTATAACAAGTTTTTTAAAATACAGCCACCTACAATAACACGAGGGCATAGCTACAAGCTGACTAAAGAGAGGTCCAGGTTAGATATTAGGAAATATTTTTTTTTTAGTCAGGGAGTGGTGTCTGCTTGGAATACATTGCCAGGGGAGGTAGTGGAGGCAGAGACAGTTAATGCATTTAAGAATAAACTGGATGCGCATAGCTTTTAGAGCAAGGTGATGTAAATGTAACTGGTTGTATACAGACTCTGCAGGGTCTTCTAAACCAGTATAAAGACGTTAAGTTAAATTGTGGGTATATAGAAGATTTGGTCGCATTTCTTGGAAAGAGAAGAAAACAAATTTTAGGTAATGAATGGGGGTGAAGAGAGAATTACTGACCGAAATCAGGGTTAGACGGTTACGTTAATTATATAATACAATAATATACAAATAAGACATTACCTTCTTGTTGAAGACCATACAAGAGGGTAGGGGGGAAGGTAATCGTTAAAGAGGCAGATAAGGGGGTTGATAACATCAGAAGATGTTTCTGGAAAAAGCTCGTCAGATTGCACAATTACGCCAAGAGATGAGATCCGTTGAAGCCGACCTTTGATGCGGAGTTGGCACTTAAACTTAATTACTTGAATTGTTATAGATGTGCATTTGTTACGAAGAAAGGAAGAAAATATTATTAACACCTGCAAATCATGTGGCAAATGGCAGCTAAAGTGGGTTGTTTATGGGGCTAACAACCCCATCCTGTAGAAACTATTATCATCATCAGGTGCCCTGTCGGTTGGCGTTGGCAATCATGATCGTCCATCTGCTTCTATCATATGTGTCATTTACCAAGTCTGTTGTTGATTGTCCCCCGTGCCACTCTTAAAGGCTGCCCAACATCTCTGTTACTTCCAAAGATCTATACGTTTTCTTGCTGATCGTCAATGATTCACTGCTATATGTCAGTACTGGTTCTACGCAGCATCCAATGACTCTCTTTCTCAGTTCCAGTGACAAATCTTTGTTGCACAATATCCCCTTCATGGTCTGGAAGACCGATTTTGCTGATCTATTCTGCATTTTCTTTCATCTGATGTTATGTATGTGCCCAGGTACTTCTTAACTTGTTTCAAAAGAAAGGGACAAATAAAACCGTCCTAGAAGACCTGAATGTTGAAGAAATCTGGCTCATAAACAATGTTATGTTTTGGAAATTTAATTTTTTCGGCCATGTCGAACGTCATAACGGAATGGAAAGAGCAATCATGGAGGGCATGGTACCTGGAGGACAAAGCAGGGGTCAACCAAAGCGAAGGTGGATACAAGATATCAAGGATACTCTAAACATGAACATGGAGCAGACGGGAAGATTGACTGCAGACAGAGATTAATATCGGCTGGTTGTGATGAGAGCGACATTCTACAAAGGCCATCTTACATGATGATGATGATGAACTGGTCTCGATAGGCAACAAAAATGAGGATATCCCTCTATACCTCAATCACATTCCAGTCTTCCATTATCACATTATCTATATCCTTTGTTGTACTCAATATTTGCTGTAGAGTACTATATATATCTTTGATGTAAAAAACTTGGAAGCATTTGAAATGTGGTTGTACTATAGAATGGAAAGAGTGAGTTGGACAGAAAGAAGAAAGAAGATCCAATGATAATGTCTCACTGAATTAGGTGCATAAAGACAAATATTGAAAATGATACAAAAATTTAGATTCAGTTTGCTAGGACACAATATGAGACTTGAAAGTCTTCTATAGAAGATACTAGAATGTAGCATGCATGTGAAAAAAATTGAAGGGAGCAACAAAGATTCACCTTTACATTTCAGACATGCTAAGACATTAAAGTACGAACCTATGCTGAAATGAAAAGAGCTGCAGAGGATAGAGTCAAATGGAGAGACATGCTCAGACAATCATACAGCCAGTCTCAGGACAGATCAAACAGAGTGTAGGGTCAAATGGAGAGACATGCTCAGACAATCTTACAGCCAGTCTCAGGACTGATCAAACAGAGGATAGGGTCAAATGGAGAGACATGCTCAGACAATCATACAGCCAGTCTCAGGACTGATCAAACAGAGGATAGGGTCAAATGGAGAGACATGCTCAGACAATCATACAGCCAGTCTCAGGACTGATCAAACAGAGGATAGGGTCAAATGGAGAGACATGCTCAGACAATCTTACAGCCAGTCTCAGGACTGATCAAACAGAGGATAGGGTCAAATGGACAGACATGCTCAGACAATCTTACAGCCAGTCTCAGGACTGATCAAACAGAGGATAGGGTCAAATGGAGAGACATGCTCAGACAATCTTACAGCCAGTCTCAGGACTGATCAAACAGAGGATAGGGTCAAATGGACAGATATGCTCAGACAATCTTACAGCCAGTCTCAGGACTGATCAAACAGAGGATAGGGTCAAATGGACAGACATGCTCAGACAATCTTACAGCCAGTCTCAGGACTGATCAAACAGAGGATAGGGTCAAATGGACAGACATGCTCAGACAATCTTACAGCCAGTCTCAGGACAGATCAAACAGAGGATAGGGTCAAATGGAGAGACATGTTCAGACAATCTTACAGCCAGTCTCAGGACTGATCAAACAGAGTGTAGGGTCAAATGGACAGACATGCTCAGACAATCTTACAGCCAGTCTCAGGACAGATCAAACAGAGTGTAGGGTCAAATGGACAGACATGCTCAGACAATCTTACAGCCAGTCTCAGGACAGATCAAACAGAGTGTAGGGTCAAATGGACAGACATGCTCAGACAATCTTACAGCCAGTCTCAGGACTGATCAAACAGAGTGTAGGGTCAAATGGAGAGACATGTTCAGACAACATTCTACTTGGCATTGCACATGATGCATAATTTTATGACTTTAAAAAGCTCATTGATCTCTGATTTATTCTTGAATCCAGGACTACTTTCTTCAATACGGAGGTTGCTTACAATGGTGCCTGCAGCAACATCATCACCACAGTGACAGCTGCAGATGTTGATGCAGGAAAGAATGCAGATGTTTCTTATGCTTTCCAGAATCAGGCTTATAGCACCATGTTTGATGTTGGTGCAGTCTCTGGTATGGCATTATATGAAACTGAGGCGTGTTCAAATGAAACCAGACCTAACTGCACCAAGTGAACATACATACGATGCACATGATGTCACTTCTGGTGTTAACAGCACATACAAACCATCAAGTTTGCAAAATTTCATTATCCTCCGACTCACAGTTTCCTCAGCAGACCATTCAAAACATGGCAGAATTGATCAGCGATGATCAGTGATTCGGTTTATAACAGCTGAAGGATATCAACCAGTTGACATTCATCGCAAAATGCAGGTAGTGTATGGTAACAAAAGTGTGTCAAAGACAACAGTGAAAAACTGGACAATGATGTTTAAAGAAGGACGTGAGTAAACATAAGATCTTCCGAGACTAGGTCAGGCACATATTGTTGCGTCAGAAGATGCCATCACCAAAATTGATGCAGAAATTCGGGTGGACCATTGCCGGAGCTTATCTTCAGTAGCAGAGGAATTCAGTGTGTTGCTAGGGACAGGTCAAATGGTGGTTAGCAAGAAACTGAAGTATCGGAAGGTGTTCGCAATGGGTGCCGATACTTCAGTTTCTAGCTAACAACTATTTTAACTATCCCTAGCAACACTGCGAATTCCTCTGCTAGCAAATGTATGCTCCAGCGACGATCCAACCAAATTGCTTGATAAATTTTGGCGATGGCATCTTCTGATGCAAAATATGCGCCTGACCTAGTCTCGGAAGATCTTATGCTAACTCACGTCCTTCTTTAAACATCGTTGTCCAGTTCTTCATTTCTTCACTGTTTTCTTCGACACAACTTTTGTCACAATACACTGCCTGCATTCTGCGATTAATGTCAACTGGTCGGCATCCTTAAGCTGTAAAAAAACCGAATCACCGATCAACTCTGGACAGAATCCATATCACACCCACCATGTTTTCAACGGTCTGCTGAGGAAACTATGAGTCGGAGGATAGTGAAATTTTGCGAACTTGATGGTTGCTATGTGATGTTTACACCAGAAGTGATGTCATCATGTTCACTTGGTGCAGTTACATATGGTTTCATTTGAACATGCCTTGTATATGAAAGTTACAAGGACAAGTCAGTAAATAGGTCACTAATGGCTATTTTGAAAAAAACTAAAAAATATATGAACTTAAAAACCCGTTATTGTTGTACTTAAAATGTCCCTTATTTCTCAAAATAATTGTTATTAACATTGATACACTAATTCCATCACTGTATCAGTGCAAGGACATACCAATTTGTTTTATTTTGTGTTTGTCAGTCAGTTGTCTGGGTACCCACCATAAGCACACTTTCCAGAAATTAATTCGGTCATACATTATTCTGTAGGCTAAACCATGTGAACACCCTATTGCAGCTGTCTAGCACTACTTGCCTATCAACTTGAAGCATTTCCTGTATGGTTCACACAGATGCTTCTGTTACAATCAGAATAGGGCCACCAATTCTAGTCTCTTCAGCAATTTTTTAAGCATCCTTGAGAAAATTTATCAACCAACCCAGTCAATAGTAATGCACCGCTTTACGTGAAAACACTTCTCACCATAAACAGGAAGCATTTCATTATGAAAATTCTTTACAGAAAATTCTTGTGACAAAAAATACTGCACAACATCATGCTGTTCTTTGATTATACACTGTGTGAGCTGGGATGTCATTTTGTAATTGAGCTGCATATGTGTATGCGACACTTAGCATCTGCTACCTACATTAATCACATAGGTGGGTGTAACTGCCACCTTTAGAAACTGCGAACTACATTTTTTAACTATCCGATATCAGTTTGTGACCTACTTACTGACTTAGTCAGGTGCAACATGCTGACCAAGATATCAGTTCATGTCCATTCTGTGCCCCTGGAAACATGTTGTGTTACAGCAGCCTGGTCAACAAGGTGAGGATTGTTACCGATTCCCCCATCTGGAAGGCCTACTGAAAAAAACATTGCAATTGCACTAAAGTTAGTAGAACAGGGTCAGTGTCTTCAGTAGGCCTGGGATATAAGAGGAGAATTTTGGAGCAAGGAGTAACCAGATCAAAACCTCACCTTATATCCTCATTCTTGCCCAAAGAAACAAACTGTTACCGCAATGTGGGCATCGAGTTTAAAAATGACACAGCAATCCTGATAGTGATGAGCGTACTGAGTAGTCTCACATTGCACTACAGCCATGATGACCTTGGCATCTCATGGTGAGACAGGGTGACAAATGTAGAGGTGCATTTTTGCACTGGTCTTTCAAGTATGTATCCCCTTTTCGGCAGTGAAGACTGCATAGGCTTGGTCATGTCCATCTTGTCGTAGCATGCTGATGAAGGTAGACCGAGGTCCTCCAGGCATTTGTGCTATGCTTGGTTTTATCTGTGTGTCACTCACTACTATGGGGATCATGTCGATCCCTCATCTCCTTAGCCAGGTTGCCATGAAAACAGCCCGTTTCCAGAGAGGGCTACTAGGAAGCCGAGGTGAGGGTCTTGGCCCGTATGTTTTGCCTGACCCTGACTAACATGTCTGTCTGATCAGTATATTTTACCTAACCAGACGTTAGTCTTCCTTCCCACGAGTCCTTTTTAATAGGCTAAAACATTAGAGCGAAGTAGACTCGCAGCCTGTTAGGCACCATTTATGCTACCTAACCATAGCCAGTGTTAAGCCACGTCACACAGTTAGTCGCTTCTTATGACATGCTCTCAGTGGGGAAGCGGTGCTATTCTTATCTGTTTTCGACACGACCCTGGCGGACCACATACATAATACCTGATGACTTTTTTTTTCATTGTTATTTGCCATGAAGTCAATATATTTCTCATGTTGTTAAATGGGCTTTTAGCCATTCCTGTTCTCTTCTTTGCTTCCCTTTTACATCTATCATCCTTCGTTATTTTCTGTCCTAGGTATAAGTGACTGTTTACTTGTTCCAGTATCTCCCCATTTACTGTGATGTTCACTCATACAGGCATCCAGTAACTATTAAACATAGAAGTATGGAAGTGATAGTCAAACTGTATAAAGCCTTAGTTAGACCTAGATTGGAGTACTGTGTACAGGCGTGGAGGGGATATAAACATGATGGAAAGGATACAAAGAAGAGCGACAAAACTGATAGTGATATTTAAGAATTTTAGTTATGAGTAAAGACTCAGAAAAACCAGCTTACAGTGTCTAGAAAAGAGAAGAATTCGAGGTGATTTATTACAGGTTTATAAGATTATTTCATAAAAAGATGGCGCCATAACTGGCTGCGAGTCTACATTTCTCTACTGTTTTGGATCATTATGGATGCCGCCAGACCACGGATTTGCCTGGAATTCACACTAGTCGACGACTTACACTTGTGTTCACGGAAACGTGTTGTTTTCCGTCGGGACTTGTTATTTCGTTCTTTTTTTGTGATTTCTTCCATCCGTTTCTCCTGGTCTGGACGCCGGCTGAATGGCACTACGCTTATACCTGTGACGTATTTCACGGGTTAGTTCTGCCGGTTCACCTTCACGAATTTGGTGTGTGGGAATTTTAGATGCTACTATGATGAGATGAATGCAGCTGGGGAGAGATGCTAGACTCACTCACACGATGAGTGTTGTCCATACGACCTCAAAGGCACGACACACTGTGTTAGATGCCATCCCACCTTTCTACCCTGCGTGTTACATGTTTACGGAAAGGCTTCGGTGGTAACCCTGAGACAAAATCTGCATCCTATGCTATCTCCAGTCGTCTCGATGAATATCTTGCCACTGGCAAAAGGTAGCTTAGGCTCTGTGAGTGAGGTTGACAAAAGGCGCAGTTTCTTCCTCACTTTAATCCAAATCACCGCGCAAGTCACCCATTTCAGCGGACACAGCAAGAGATACGACTGTCCACACGGCTGAACAAAGAGAGTGGTCTTCATCACTTATGATGGACAACTATTATAAGATAATCAACGAATAGGATAAATTAGACTATAACAAGTTTTTTTTCAAAATACAACCGCCTAAAAGAACAAGAGGGCACAGCCATAAATTGATTAAAGAAAGGTCCAGATTAGATACGAGGAAATATTTTTTTTAGTCAGAGAGTAGTGAATGTTTGAAATGCAGTGCCACTGGAAATAATTAAGGCAGGACCAATTAATGTATTCAAGATTAGATTGGACGCGCAAAGATATTTCTAGATCAAGTGTGAAAGTAAAAGAAGCTGGCTGTATACAGACTCTGCAGAGTCTTCTAAACCAGTATAAGGAGTTAACTTTTACTCAAACAAATTACATTGATACAATACATTTTTCAGGTGAGGTCAAGTTAAGCACTGTGGCTATCCCTAATGCCAGCTACAGATTAGAGATCTATGCTAAAGATGGTGGTGAACCAACAAGAGTATGCATAAAGCCAGCTAAGTTGCGAGTGGATACTTTTGTTCCCGGCAATGTGGTTGTCTTATTCAGACTTGGTATTTCCAGGTAAGTTAATAGTCATGACAATGATTACAAAGATATGTATATTTTCAGTTGTGCTTGGTATTCTATTTATTTCTACGGTTTCCTGTGGCCTTTTCTGCCTTTCTGTAGCATACTTAGAGACAAGAGGTCCATCCCTCCGTTCAGATATTCCATCCTGTTTCAGCATGCGGTGTCGCAAGGTCTATGGTCTTAAGACAGAGTCAAAAGAGTGTTTTTCCCTGTCATTCAAGGGGACTCATCAAATATGCAGGACTTTATCAGTATGCACTGGTTCCAGGCTCTCCCAAGGAATCGTCACGTCTTGCACACATTCAGCTTTGCTCCCCAGCCATCTAACCATTTCTTGGTCTTCCGCTATACTTTCTGTCAGTCAGATGTCTGAGTTAAGTTCTGGGCCTAGGCTGCTGTGCCTCCAGACCAAGTGCAAAGCTGGGGACTCAATATGCCACACCACAAGAGGAATCGTCCGTTGGCTGTCGGTAACCTACCTGCAAGTCAACAGGTGGTTTTTAAATTAGAGCTTTTCCTTCTCCAATACGAATTGCCATGTATGGCTTACGGACTTCGTCAGTCCGGAGCAGTCTGGTATTAGGGCTCCAGAGACTTGCAACTCTCTCCTTCTCCTGTTAGTAAGAATAGCAGATCCCACTAAGAAAAGGCCATGAGCTCAGCTTCTGCTGTCAGAGGCTATGTGTTGCGCGTACAATTGGAGCATTTGAACACAGTTAACGCTTTCAGGTAGAGAAGCCACTGTCATAGGACGATTTTTTTCTGTCGTTCAGGATGAGAGGTCCATATCAGGGGCCGATGATATTTATTTTGTTCATATATATTTTTTCTGCGTGAAAGACTTTTTAGATGCTTCAGAAAGGTAGGTTGATTCTTTAAAGTGAAGTAAAGTAACCCATAGCATTTCTGCCGTAGGGGTGTGAGGTGTTAGCGATCTCACATTTCCAAGGCTCGGCAATATGAGGGTGGTAGCCATCTCCTCTCCCTCGCCGCTTTTACTTCCCGGACTGAATCAGTACCCATTTAAGGCTGGGTCGACCCGGGAGCTATTGCAGTTTGAAAAAACATTACTGCCTCAACTGGGGAATGAACCCAGGACCACCCAGATGCGATTCCAGTGCGCTAATAAATTTTTGTTGAAAAATTATTTACTACCTGTTAAAGTCATTAAACTCTATTATCGATAGCCAATCTGCGCACACCAATCTGCTCATTTTTCTGCACAATAAGCACTTAGTTTAAAAAAAAAACTATTTCTTAAAATGAAAATGTACCCTATACTCATGATATTACACAGACTGGGATCATGATGCTGAGTAGCGCATGAGCTGCAGTGGTCAGCGATCCATAGCTGACTGCTAGAGTCAGGACCAGTGAACCAGAGCTTCCAAGACCCTTCTACAACCTCCACGTTGTGATCCTAGATAACAGGCTGCAACAAAGCAGACTGGCTAAGTAGAAGGGATCGAAGAGGGAAAGCTAACCCGGTACTCAAATGCTTGCTGAAGTCGGATGTGTTGGACCGAAAGGTGCAAATATCGCAGTCAAGCTGTAAACTACGACACAAGGCATTCCGTTCTCTGGACTACAAGCCGTTTCAGGGTTTGGTAGCGGGAGATTGAGAACGAACCAAGCCAAGCCAAATTACACAGACTAATATTTCCTTCAGAAATGTCCAAGCTGATGTTTGAAAGTACATGATACAGAACAAATAACATAGTACTTATCACTGCAGACTTAACCTTGTTCATTCTCAATGTGATTCTGTGTAGGAACGCCTTCTTAGCCGAGGTGGACACATTTCTCAAAGACCTTGAGAAGGTGATTCGCACAAAATACCCATCTGCTGTTGCCCGTCTGTGGTGCGTAGTTGAGTATGAAGGAGTTGCTGTGGTCCCAACAAACAGTTTTCGAAGGCTGTTAGCAGACATGTAAGAAGACAGTTTGATATTGTCTCAAACTATTCATGGTTTAATTATATATGCTTGTAATTTTATGGTATTTGTAATTACATTTAAATGTTGTTGTTTTCCAACTTTCTGCTACTATCTTCTTCTTAACCTTAGGCACGCTACATAATTAGTGACAAAATTTGACCTAATTAATTTTCTTAATTAGTCGCTGTGGTAGTCGTCTTTCAAAATTTGTAACTTTTATGTTTGTTTGTCAATAAATATGTTTTTCTCGTGTGTAGATACACAATAGCATAACGAACATGTGGGTGTTATTGTTTTTGTTGTATGTTTGTTAGTTTTTGAGATTTAAAAAGATGAAGTTGAAAATTTATGAAAATCTCGGGAAAAATTTGGACTCGACCACTAGGCCTAGTCGCTTCGATAGAAAACCATGGAAACCACAACAACGTATCGATACTGTGTTTACAATATCTACACAACTGTTAGTTTCCAATTCAAACGTAGTTCTTTCATTTAAACAAACAAAATAAACAGATCTACGCGATAAAAATCTTTCTCAACAACCTACTTCCCCTTTCGCAAAAAGTTGGCTTGCTCCAAACGGCGTATACAAAATTAAAACTGTTCAAAAGCCATTTGTAATCGCACATACGATACTTTAACCGGCAAAATATCGTGTATATATGGAGGGCGTAGTCAGCAGTAAAAAATGGCTGTCAGGAGTGACTCCGTTCAAAAAAAAAAAATTTTTTTCCGCACACCGTTTTTGCAGGCCGAGCTGGTTCCAAGAGACAGGACATTGGAGTGCTACAGGTTAACATCCATCACATACTGGTAGTAGTTTTATGTCCGTGTACTTATATTTACTTCCTTCTTTGCTAATAGACCCTAATGTATGATCTGAGGATCACTTGAGCCAAATAGTTTCCCAACGGTAAAGTTTACAATCATATTTTCCCCTGTAGTAAATACTAGGTCGAGTGTATTTGAACATACTGTTAATGAGAGTTGAACTCCCAAACCATTGCCATGTAAAGCTGGTGCTTTAATCAGATGCTCGCTATCAAATCCCATCACTCTACTTGGTTGATAGGCCATTTACCACATTTCGCAAACATAACAACATTTTATCAATGTATGACAGGGCCTACAATTATTATTATATCACTACCATAAAGGGGGGAACTAAGAACTAAGACACTAGTCCAATCAGGCACAAAATACTGACCTGAACGTCACGTCAGGGTCAATACACTGACCAAACCCACAATCTCTCTTCTATGTAGCATTCCCTGAAAATAGGCTGTTTTTAAGGCAGCCTGGCTGATGAGATGTAGATCAATGTGATCCCCGTAGTAGTGAGCACCACGCAGATGAAGAAGCATAGCACAACCGCCTGGTGGACCGCAGTCTACCTTCATCAGCATGCTCGAGATATAAGGAAAGCAACTACAATCGCTACTTAATGTCCTTTTCACAACGCACAAAAGAATAAACTTACTTATTGTAGGCATCGAGCTACAACAACTAGCAATAAACCATCAATAATGAAGGACATTTTTAGAAGCCAACCAAAAATAAAATTTAATAAATGAAAAAATTGTAATGCTGCTTGTTCTGTCTGGATTATTATTTGTGCATTGTGATTGTCTTTTACATACATATAGCATTTGCAGCTCTTTTTTGTAGCAATCTTAACATTTCAATGCTGCATAATACATAATAATAAGTCTAATTTTGTCTTGAAGATACAATCAAACATCTATATTGAAATACAATAGAACAATGTATATTTTAATGACTCATGGAAAACATTCCAAGGGAAAGAACTCTGTTTATTAGAGGTCTAATGAAAGTAGCTGAGCTGACTGCAAGTGAAGAGCTACATGTCTCATTGAGACTACCCATACCCATTATTAAGTGATGTCAGTACTAAGCAATGTTGATAATTTGTTAAAGTTAGTTGCGAGAATAACTGTTCAGTTTTTATTCAACAAAAATCCATTTAATTAATTGTTTTTCATGGGAGCTAACAATGAAATATTTTTCTCAGGTTGCTTAATATTATTTCCCTTATAACATATATTTGGCTCCAGAATCCTACATTTGGTTCTTGTCAGTCATAAAGGATGTATATAGGTTTTTATTCAGATTTCATTTAGACAATCTAGAAAATTCTTAGTTCTTAATCGACCTGTACTTCTACAGGGGCAAATGCCCCTGTGCAGGTCCCAGCTCTGGTATGAGCTGCATATAGCCGGGAGAAGGATTTCCTGCTTAGCGGGCTAAACTCGAGCAGCTTAACACTACGCTGCGTTGGGACAAGTGCTTACAGAGGGTGGTTAACCGATGCGCGAGTTCATCTTAATAGACTCAAATACTAGAGCAAAATAAATCCGCAGTCTGTTAGGAGCCATCTAGAGAATTATGGTATTTTATTGTATTAACAACTTACTGATCATGTTAATATATACCAAACTGGTAATATAATAATATGTATGGATAAGATCCCTGAGACCTAACAATTATATCAAGGGTTCCTCCATCATAAAAATGTTAAAACAGCCTGTTATAGAGTGAATAAGTAGCATAATGATGAAGAGTGAACAAAAACTGCTGGTTTCTTCTTCTTTGTTGAATTAATGTTAACCTTTGTTATCAGAATCCAAATGCTTATTTGTTTCAGGCCAGTTGAGGCTAATGTGTATGCTTTGAGAGATAACTTGACAGACAGTGAGGAGAATTTTGATATGGACAAAAACTTCATAATGCAAGATGACCTTCTGGGTTTCTTTGCTGATAATCCACAAGGAGATCCAAACAGTAATGTTCAAGGTTTGAATACATATATTAATGTATATCATTGGTTAGTTTCATCATTCACCATCTTCAGTCCCGTAACCTGAAATGTAATTGAGGCACCAATACTGCAGATTGTTGGATCAGTTCCCCCCCCCCCCCCCCCCCCCCCCCCCCCCCCCCCCCCCACTCCACTCGGTTTGTGCCAGGACATCGAATCTTCCGTCTGGACGAGTTAACCTCAGTGGTATGATTGTCATTGTTGTGTATTGACATGGATGGCGCATTTATGATTTTTCTCAATGTTTTCTCTAATATCGGTGTGTCTTCGGCCATTTTGCCTGTGGCAGAGCCTATCCCTCTCCAGGCAACGTGTCCCGCTACATTGTGAAATTTTCTATGATTTCCCTGTCTACTCAAGCATGGCGTCACAGGTCCATCTGATGGTTATGCCTTTCCGAATTCTTTTTTTGGTCTTGTTTTCATCTTGGACGTTTGCTTGTAATCACTATTGTGTATTCTGTGTTTTACTTATCCTATAATATATCGATTTAAATACATCTTGGCACTTCAACGGGCACGTCAAATTGGAAAAACACATATAAAACCAAAAGGAATCTGTAACACTGCAATTGTAGACCCAACGATCACAGAAAAGCACAGATGATTCAGGAGCGAATCAGATAAGCAGCCATGTTGGCGCTCGACCTGGAAGGAGATTGTTAGTTTAGAAATCTGATAATATAAATGGAGATGTGAACACTGATATACATGATTTGAATACATTTACAGACTGAGGTCTTATCTAAAAAAAAATGTACAATTGGAACTTCTGATATGTGCATCTGTGGTACTTGCTTACTTTCGGTGTCCTGGGCAGCATGTCGGACATCATGTTTTTAGTGTTGATTGACTTGTTCCACAACTTGTTATCCATATTGCATGTTTCCAAAAGGTTTGAGCAGATTATCAGGTAGTCTGGGTATTGTGTTGCTCCAGGGTCAGGTGTCTCATCATCCCTGTATACCCATCTCTAGAAGTTCTTCCTGCATTGTGGTACATCAGTTCCGATCCTGTTTATTGACATCCATGTTGCGTTAAGCAAGCGGTGTCCAGGAACAGTTTCTTTCCGTGGTTCGATCCCGAGGACCTTTGTCGGTATACTCCATTTTTATTATGCAGTAGTTTCTATTAGAGAATAGTCTGTAAGGAATGTCTTGACAATAAGAAATTCTGTCTAGATTTAAGTTTTGTTCACTACTTGTACGGTTGTAGTAGCTTTCCTCACATCCCAAGCGTGCGGATGTAGGCAGTCTGTGCTCCTCCAGACATTTGTACTATGTTTGACTTCATCTGCATGACACTCACCACTAGGGGGTTTTGTTGATCCACCTCTCATCAGCCAAACTGTCTTGGAAACAGCTTGTTTCCAGGGAAAGCTGCATGGAAGACAGATAGTGGTCTTGGTCAGTATATCATGCTCTCCCCTGACCCGACGTCCTGGTCAGTATGTTGTGCCTGACCAAACTAGCATCTCAATTCCCTGTCTAAGTGTAAAATGAATATAATGCAAGCCTTAATAATATTTTATTTGTATCTTCAGGTGCTGAATGGGACTACCTGAACATTACGACAGTCGAGTCCTACCACGAGGAAGAGTCCAAATGGTTCGATGCGACTCATGGGAAGATAGTGATAATCCTGGCTATTCTGCTTGGCCTGATATTATTTGGGATTATGCTCTGTCTTGCTCTGAGATACTGTTGCAGGTGGTTCGAATAAGACATAGTCTTTGGTGTATTTGTTATTAGTTTAAATCTCTCTCTTTCTCTCTTGTCTTATAACTAGTAACGAAAGTTAAAATAGACAGGGTATGCTGAGCTATCCCAAACGGTTGTAAGAATTAGAGAAGACATCCCTTTGCATTATGGAGAATAACCTGAAATCTGAACTTACAAGATGTCACTGCGCGTGTTGGGCAGCCTTTTCGTCTATTAACACAGTCCTGGATGGTTGTCATGATCAATACCTACAAGCCTACCTCTTCAATTCTACTGTACTCCCTGTGCTACAGTGCTGAGACATGGACACTAACAAAATCACTAGAGGACAAATTGAGAGTGACCCAGGCCTCCCTTGAGAGACGCTTAGTCAGAATCACTCTCCGGAACCAACGTATGCAATGTCTTCACAATTCTGACATAAGACAAATATCCCTGATCCAGACAAGGCAAAACATAAATGGCCAGGCCACATGTTGCGACGAAATGATAGTCGTAAGAGCACAGCAACAGCGGTCTGATACCTCCGATGTAAGAAGAGACCACGAGGAAGACCTCCAATGCGTTGGTCAGACTCACTTGCTGTACGCTGCAACATCCAAGATGCCTCTAGAGGAGCTTCCAGACTTTCGTGGCCCAAGAGAGAGTCCGCTGAAGACGAAGTTGGGACCCGCAGCTACACTGAGAAATGGGTCATCAAGATCAAGATCCATTTGCATAAAACAGATGTGAAATAAATTAGAAATTGAAACTGTAATGGTTATTTTTGTTTAAGCATAGTGACATGTCAGCCAATGTGTGAAACGGCAAAATGAATTCATCAGTCACTATTGGAATGGTAAGCTGATTGCATCCAGCCTAACATAGCGTAGGAATCCGATCAATTGGTAGCTAGGCGATAGGCATTAGAGCTCTACTTTATGTCACAGTCAACTAGCGACAAATTAGGCTGGTCTTACTGAGTTATTAAAGTCAAAGCTCTCAAAGTGTGTTTCAATTGTTATTTCAGTGCAGTTTTGTTTATGTTTCTGATTGTGATTTGAATTTATTTTATTGAGCTGCATAAAATTCTTGACTCCATCATACAACGGTAGACGGAGGGTATTAAGTCCTTGCTCTTGTTTGGCAAAGGTTGCCCAATGATAGATAATTAGGATAATTTTGTAATCATGTTTTCCCACACAATTTAATTTATTGTCAATTTTACTAGAACACCCGGGAAAAAGGAGTCAAGAAATTTGAAGTCTGTTCTGTCAAGGAAAGAAAAGAAACAAAGCATTAGCAATGTTGAATCTGATATTATAAATATTAAACAAATGAAGGACGCAGAAATGTCAGAATTTCAAAGAATAAGTCAGTACAGCAGTGATGTCAGCGATCTGAAAGGTCAGTTTTCAAAATTTATTTTTGTTGTGGTCTTGTTATATATTTAAATGCGGTCAAAGATGCAGTTCCTTTGTTTTGAATAAAAAACTTTTCAGCGACGTTATGCACTGCCAGTTCGCAAGACCAGTCGTAGTAGCTCCATTTCAGATTAGTTACACTGGAGAATGTAGTTTGAAAAACTTCCGTACAGTAACCTTTATTTGACCAGACCACATCGTGCAAATTTTGTATGAAGCACAGACACTTTTTTGCTGTTATTTATCCAGAATTTTTACAAAGAACACACAATCTTAGTCCAGTAATTGAAGGATGTGTTGCCATATTAGCATAGTAGCAGCAGTCTCGTATTCCCGAGGTAAGAAGAGACTACAGGGAACACCTCCAATGCATTGGTCAGACGTCCTTGCTGTGCGCTGCAACATTCGAGGTGCCACTAGAGGAGCACTTACCATGCACTGTACTTCCGTGGCCCAAGACAAGGTCCGCTGAAGACAAAGTTGGAACCCGCAGCTACGCTGATGAATGGGTCATCAAGATCAAGATCAAGATTACTATGTGGCTGTTCATTTTTAAGTTTGATTAGAAAAGTGGGCACTATGCAACATAAATCAAACACTGATGACCTGCATGCGCGATATTCATGACATCAGTCACACAGCAGTGACGTGCGCTAGGTAAAGGTTAAGGCTTGGTAGCGGGAGTTTGAGAATGAAGAAAAATAAAACGAAGAAGAATATTTGCAGGCTCAAAATCCGCACTAGACAACAGGCCAATCCCGTGTTTCTCTGCACACTCAATTGCACGTACACAAAAAAAAGACCTCTCCATCCCCAGGGATAAAACAGGAGGAGGAGAGAAGGAAAAACAGACAAAATCTACACTTCAAGCCTTGGAAAACAGAACATCTCTCAATGTTAACATTTGCAAATTAATTGACCAACTGTGAACTTCTTATGGAACATTAGTGGTGCTCCAGTGAATACCTAGCCATGTCTGAGTTCCAGGAAATTAGAAGGCGGATGAGCTGACCAGGAATGGAGCAACACTACTACAGTACTACCTAGTATCCCACTACGGATCTCCAGGCAAATCTTGAGAAACAACTAAAGACAGGAATGGCTAAAACAGTGGGCTACATTCCAGACAGGCAGAATATATTTTAGACAACAAGTAATACCAAATCGCTAGGACCCAGCCAAGCAATTGAACAGAAAAGACCAGAGTTTGTTCTTCAAACTGAGAACAGGTCATGGTTCTCTTAATATAGATCTAAATAGAATAGACCCACTGTGTGAATCAAGTTGAAGATAATGTCAAGACGAGGAATCCGACCCTGTGCCCATAGTTAATTTACCTGTGAAACCAACTACTTCCACCACACCACACCATCCACAACACACTCTACACATCACCACAGCAAAGAAGGTGTGTTCAAATAATACTGGACAAAACTGCAACAAGTGAACATATGTACAATGCGCATGAGGATGTCACTTCTGGTGTAAACAGCACATACCAACCGTCAAGTTTGCAAAATGTAATTATTCTCCAACTCATAGTTTCCTCAGCAGACCGTTGATACATGGCGGGTGTGATATGGAATTTGTCCAGAGTTGATCAGCGAGCGGTGATTTTATTTCTAGCAGCTGAAGGATGTCGACCACGGCCAGTCAGTTGACATTCATCGTAGAATGCAAGCAGTGTATGGTGACAAAAGAGTATTGAAGACAACAGTGAAGAACTGGACAACGATGTTTAAAGAAGGACATGAGTTAACGGAAGATCTGAGACCAGGTCAGGCACATATTGTTACACTAACTTATGTCATTCTTTAAACATCGTTTTCCAGTTCTTCACTATTGCCTTCGATACACTTTTGTCCCCGTACACTGCCTGGATTCTGCAATGAATGTCAACTGGTTGACATCCTTCACTTATTGCAATTTTGTTCGGTTTCATTTGAATCCGACTCGTATTATCATCCTCATCCATTGTTAGAAGAGGAGCGACTTGATGAAAGAAAAAACACATGGCTGTAAGCTTTATCGCTGCATGAGATGTTTTGAGAGAAAATTTATCAGGTACAATCTTTATTTTTGAACTTTGCTTTAATCTATACATGACACTTATTTATTTTCAATGTTTCAAAAATAGAACAGACCAAACCATTTGACATGGAATTTTGTTTCTTCCACATTTTTTTTATAACATCACAAACATTTAGACCCATTTTTAGGTACACCACTTGTCTTGTAAATCCATGAAATTGACACAAAGCACTGACAGTGTTCCTAACCAGATTGGCATATCTGTTAAGTTTCCACTACAAACGTATTTATAACATCTACATAAACAAACTAAATAGGCCTACCTCAGAAAAGTCTGTTGCAATAACTTACTTCCATCAGTCAATAATGGGATAACCTTTCCACTCCATGTAAAAGATAAATAATTGTTTAAAAAGTGTCTAAGGTTAAATTAGCCAGTGTATTTTTCCCGGGGAGGGTAGTGGTGGTCTCATTTTCTATTCAGCTGTTTCTATAGCAAAACTAATGCACCATTGAGTAAACAGAGACAATGTCCCAGGCGAACAATAATTCAGTAAAAGTTAAATAAAGCTCTTCTATGTACTATCGTTGCACTCTTTCATTAATCTCATTATTATTATTATCAGTGAGTTTGCATGACCTGGAGCCTCTTGTAATGGTGACCCCAACCAGTAATAAGATGCACCTGCCACGTTTTGCAGTGACTAGAACACCTGACATTTCTGGAGGTAAGAATACAGTTGAAAAACATTGCATCTAGGAAGACACATTGTCACGCAAATATAACTGGGCTGGACGTGTGTTTTACATGTCCAACAACAGGTAGACACAAAGAACAACATTTTGGGGCCCTTATGCTTAACCTGTAGCACTCCAATGTCCTGTCTCTTTCTTTTAACCTGTAGCACTCCAATGTCCTGTCTCTTTGAACCAGCTCGGCCTGCAAAAACGGTGTGCGGAAAAAAAAATTTTTTTTTTGAACGGAGTCACTCCTGACAGCCATTTTTTACTGCTGACTACGCCCTCCATATATACACGATATTTTGCCGGTTAAAGTATCGTATGTGCGATTACAAATGGCTTTTGAACAGTTTTAATTTTGTATACGCCGTTTGGAGCAAGCCAACTTTTTGCGAAAGGGGAAGTAGGTTGTTGAGAAAGATTTTTATCGCGTAGATCTGTTTATTTTGTTTGTTTAAATGAAAGAACTACGTTTGAATTGGAAACTAACAGTTGTGTAGATATTGTAAACACAGTATCGATGCGTTGTTGTGGTTTCCATGGTTTTCTATCGAAGCGACTAGGCCTAGTGGTCGAGTCCAAATATTTCCCGAGATTTTCATAAATTTTCAACTTCATCTTTTTAAATCTCAAAAACTAACAAACATACAACAAAAACAATAACACCCACATGTTCGTTATGCTATTGTGTATCTACACACGAGAAAAACATATTTATTGACAAACAAACATAAAAGTTACAAATTTTGAAAGACGACTACCACAGCGACTAATTAAGAAAATTAATTAGGTCAAATTTAGTCACTAATTATGTAGCGTGCCTAAGGTTAATGCATGTCCATAACACAGCCCACCTATGTGACTGGTTTGATAAAAGACATAGTCCGCACTGGAGCAGCACAGCAAAGGATCAGGTTGCATATAAAATGTTGTTGGCTTCCTCGTATAATGTGAAGTAGGATGATAAATTGTAATTAAAATATAGCCGCACTACATAAACAAATTGGCGCACACCACATATTACTGTGGTTGTTGATTTTTGAGAGCCTGTAACCTTTTTATTTGTTGATCTCTAGATATGATTTGTTTATGTGGGACAGCGTGGGCTAGTGGTTAAGTGACACGGCTCACAACCGAAGGTGCTGGGTTTGATCCCCATCAGACGTACGAAGAGTCAAAACGGCTTATTAAAGCCAGATACATGACCAAATGGGAAACTGAACATACCGGCTACACCAAAAATGATGCCTATTACCAGTTGAACAGAAAAGAGCAGGTCGTTGTCTTCAGACTTCGCACTGGCCACAATAGACTGAGGTACCACCTATTCAACAAATTAAAGATAGGTGGTACCGACGAATGCCCGTGTGGTATCGAGAAAATGACTGCTGAGCATCTGCTGCAGAACTGCCCGACATACGAGGATCAGAGAGAGCAGATGTGGCCATCACCAGTGGAACCACAAGAGAAGCTCTATGGCAGTGTCGACAGCCTCAGGATGACCGCCGCTTTTTTCAAAAAAATAATGATTACTGTCTGACTGCGTACGAAGAAGAAGAAGAAGAAGATCCCCATCACAGCACCGGCTGTTACGCCGGGGAAGCAAACCCTTACATAAAATGCATACTAAAGTCTGATGCTTTAGGCCGACAGGTGCAAAATAAAAACCACATTCCAATGCACACTGCCCTGGGAAAATAGATAAATAAAGCAAACAAAAAAAAAAACACATTTGTTTATGTGTAGAGACATAAATCCAGATATTATAAAATATTTTTTTGTCAGAGAATGGTGAATGCTTGGAATGCATTGCCACAGGAAGTAGTGGAAGCAAGGTTAATTAATGCATTCAATAATTGATTGGATGCACATAGGTTCTTTTAGATCAAGTGATTGTAAAAGAAACCGGCTCTATACAGACTTTGCAGAGTCTTCTAAACCAGTCTAAAGACGTTAACTTAAATTAATAAAGAACATGTTGGTGCTATTGATTTTGTTATGTGTGTGTGTGTTAATTTTTAAGATACAAGAAGAAAAGGTGAAAATGATGAAAAACAGCACAAACATTTACTCATCTATTTCAGGTGAAATTCATCTATATGCATTAGACACAATGTAACCAAAATTCTATTACATATAGCGCCAATGACTATACCAGAATAATCAGAGGGGAAAAAACACCACAAGTGGAATTCAGCAACACATTTATGCGAATACAAGAATAGGTTGTTGACTAGTGTGAATTCCAGTCAAATCCATGGCCTGGTGGCATCCTTAATGAACTAAAATGCCAGAGCAAAGTTGGACTCGTGGTCTGTTAGTTACCATCTTTATAAAGTTATAAAATATTGACTTGTACAAACCTGTTGATGTTTTTATGGCTCCAAGTTTCTACAGAATGGGGCGGCCAGCACTATGCACAGCCCTTCTTAGTTGCCTCTTACAGCAGCTACCTTTCCTTGCTCCTTGGTGCACGAGTGTGTACTACAAGTGAGCTATAGTAGCAATTAGTATCCATACCCGTACCATTTTATGAAAAATACTGACCACCTATATGTCTGTCTGGAATGCATTAATGTTGATTCTTCATAACAGATCTTTGAATAAATTTTGTACCACTAAAATTACTACACTACAACTGCATCCTCAGGTAATGCTCCAGATATTTTGAAAGTCCAGGCTTATATGAGGCGAGGAAGTGATGGCGCTTTGGTAGGTTACTTGGTGTATTTTTGGTGTAATCAGAGGGGCTATAGTAAAACTAAGGGGGCGTTAGCTATAGCGAGTAATTCGCTATTTTCTGTGGTTACAGTGTGCCTCGGCATGAATCACATCCTGAGATTAAATAAATCTGGGTCGTGGTTTTAATTGGGGACCGCTTTTCCGGTCAACCCAGCTGTAAATGGGTACCTGACACATAAGTTAGGGAAAGTAAAAACAGCAAGGAAGGTCACTGGCCACCCCACCTCTCACAGGCTGTGGCTTAGTACAATGGAGTCTTCAAAAACTTCATTTCCAACCAGCGGTTAATTCCGCTATACTTTCACTTTACTTACAGTAAAACTTGATATCAATGTAAATAATTAAAGAAATAAGCAGTGTTCATTCATACTTCTTCTTCCACTTCTTCTTCTTCTTCTTTCATTCTTAATCTCTCGCTATCAAGCACTAAACAGGTCTTTGCAAGTAGCAGGATGTAGCCCTGAAAACAATGCATTGGGGCGCTAGTTTACAGCTTGACTGCAATATTTTCACCTTTCGTTTCGACACATCCATCTTAACTTAATGTCTTTATACTGGTTTAGAAGACTCTGCAGAGTCTGTATACAACCAGTTTCAATTAAATTTCCTTGCTCTAAAAGCTATACAAATCCAATCTATTCTTAAATGCATTAATTGACCCTGCCTCCACTACTTCCTGTGGCAATGCATTCACAGCTCTCTGACTAAAATACTATTTCCTGGTATTTAATCTGGACCTTTCTTTAGTTAATTTTTAGTTATGCCCTCTTGTTCTTGTAGAGGGTTGAATTTTGAAAAAAACTTGTTATAGTATAATTTATCCGTTCCTTTAATTATCTTATAAACCTGTATTAAGTCACCTCTTTGGCAGGACATTCATTCATACATCAATCTATATGTCTGCCTGTCTGAATTAGGGGATAAGGCATGTAAGAAAAGGTGATTAAAAAAATAATCATTGCATCACTATAATCCTGTGGAATGTACAAGGAATAATTATGTGACAAACAGACAGGGCAGGACATCTGACCATCCCCCACTCCCCCACCCAATGGAACTCTACTATTGATGAAAATTCGAATCAGATTTTAAACAGAAAATTAGAAGACAAAAATCATTAGTCTAGAATTTGAACCACAGACCTCTAGCACCCTAGGCGAGGATCACACGCCTAGACCACCGTGACATTTGAAGATACATTTTTGCAAAGGAAGTATGTTTGCTTTGGCTAAGAATGGCAGTCAAAAACATCCTTCGTTTAGAACAAAAATGATCTCACTTTATTGACTACAAAAAATGTACTCGCTCTGCGACTATGTAAATTCAGTGGCTCTTACAGCCAGAACATAAACAATTCGCAGATCTTTCCTAATCTTAATAATAATAATAATAATAGCTGTCCATCGTTGTCGATGAGGACCGCCAACATCATCCTTGTCACAGATTTCCCTGTTGGGTGTGGGTGCGCATGTGGCTGAACAGGCCAATGCGGGCACGAAAACATCTGCTACATAGCGGTCACACGATGTTTGTAGAAGGTGATAGTGTTCCCACTGTTGGGGATTTCCGGGTCTCGCGTCTGCTCTGGGCTTTCATAACACGGTTGTCTTCGCCGGTAGCTACACCAGCTTTGACTGCGCTTCTCCAGTCAGATCTGTTTTGCGCAAGACATTCCCAGGTCTCGATTTCTATCTGGCAACTTTTCAGTGAGTCCTTCAGACTGTCTTTAAAATGTTTCTTTGGGCGCCCTCTCTCACGCCATCCCTCTCTCAGCTCGCCGTAGAGAAGCTTCTTTGGAAGCCGCTCGTCTGACATACGGACGAGGTGTCCGACCCATCCTAGTCGTTATTTTTCTAACAGTGCATGGATGCTGGGCATGTTAGCTCTCAAGAGAACCTCGATGTCAGTGACACAATTTTGCCATCGGATGTGGAATATTCGCCTCAGGCAACCTGTGTGGAAGTGGTTTAACCTCCTTGCATGTCCAGAGTATACAGTCCAGTTTTTGCACAGGTATAGTAGGGTGTGAATGATTGTTGCACGGTAGACTTTGAGTTTGGTCTTGACGTCGATGCCACGACGTGCCCACACCATCGAGCGCATTCTACCAAAGGCTGTGCTGGCCCTTGCTATTCTGCTTGCTACCTCATCGTCTAGGCTGACAGATCTCGACAGCGTGCTGCCCAGATATATGAATTTGTCTACGACATTCAGCGTCTGCCCACTGACTGTAGTCTCCGGTTTTGTGTACGGCATCCTTATCTTAACTATTTATATATTGATGCCATAATGTTGTTGTTGAATGCCCACAATGAGTAGGATTACTTGTTTGTGTGCCCTAAAAAAGGCGTAGAGTGGCAGGTTGTTGTAGTTTTACTCACATCCCAAGCACGCTGATATAGGACTGGGGTTCTCCAGGCGATGTGCAATCTTGGCTTCATCTGTATGTCTCTCACTTCTATGGCGATCATGTCCATCGCTCACCTTGTTAGCCAGGCTGCCATAAAAACAGCCTGTTTCCAGGTAGGGCTATGAGAAAGGGTCTTGGCAGTACATTTTGCCTGACCTTGACTAAAATTTCTGATCAGTATGTTGTGCCTGACCTTGACTAAAATGTCTGATCAGTATGTTGTGCCTGACCAGGCGTTAGTTTTCCTCCCCTAATGCTGTAATAGAATGGAATTATTGATACGATTTTAAACAATTAATGAGAAGTAAATAATATAAGGGTTCGTCCGTGATTTGAACCCTGAACTTTTTTGTGATGTTCGTCCTTCACAAGTGATGAAGACCACTCTCTTTGTTCAGCCGTGTGGACAATCTTTTCTCTTGCTGTGTCCACTGAAATGGGTGACGCGCAGTGATTTGGATTAAAGTGAGGAAGAAACTGCTCCTTTTGTCAACCTCACTCTCTGGTCCTGAGCTACCCTTGGTCAGTGGCAGGATATTTATCAAGACAACTGGAGATGGCATAGAAATGTAGATTTTTCCTCAGGGTTTACTCCCGAAGCCTTTCCCACAAACAGGTATCTCGCAAGGCAGCGGAGGGGGGATGACATCTAACGTGTTTCGTGCCTTTCCCATAACCGCAAGAGGTTGTAGGGACATCACAGCATGTGAGTGAGTTGGGCATCTTTCCTCGGCTGTGTTCAGTCCATTATAGTCGTAGACTAGTTTAAATTCCAGGCAAATCCGTAGTCTGGCGGCATCCATAATGAACTTCTTAAACAGAAGAGCAATGTAGACCTGCAGCCTGTTACGTCATTATCTTTGTTGCACATCCTTCTTGTACCTTTCGTAAGAATCACATGGTTTGTTCAATCAATCTTCTTCTTCATCTTTCATTCTTAAACTCATACCACTAAGCTCTGAAAAGGGCTTTGCAAGTAGCAGGATGTAGTTTGGAGAATGGAATGCATTGTCGTAGTTAACAGCTTGACTATATTTGCACCTTTCGATCTGACACATTCGACTTTAGCATGACATTTCTGGGTACCAGGTTAGCCTTCCCTCTTCGATCCCTTCTCCTTAGCCAGTCTGCTCTGTTGCAGCCTGTTATCAAGGATCACCACGTAGAGGTGGAGAAGAGTCTTGATAGCGCTGGGTCGCTGAGACTGACACTGACAGTCAGCTTTGGGTTACTGATCGCTACAGCTCATGCACTGCACATCATCTTGATCTTGATCAGTCAATCTAATTAATGTAAGCAATCTAGCGTGGGGTAGTGGTTAAGTGACATGGCTCACAACACCAAAGGTGCTGGGTTCGATCCCCATCACAGCACCGACCGTTACCCCGGGGAAGCAAACCCTTATAAAATGCAGGAGGAAGCAGACCCTTACATAAAATACATGTCGAAGTCGGATGCACTGGGCGCAAAATAAAAACCATGGTGCAACGCACACCGCCTTGGAGAATATAAAAATAATGCGAATGCCAAAACAAAAAATTTTTACGGCAAACAAAGAACAAATTGGAATTAACAGTAAGAAACAATCAAATTTCTTTTTTCAGAATCCAGTAAAAAAACTGCAGACATTCAGTTCTATACAAGACTCCAGTACGGATAGTATACTAAGCAACCCTAAAGCTATGATCTTCACCATGAAAAGACCTCTTTCAATGGGCAGCTACGATAATGTTAATGGAGTTGCATATGACCCATGTAAGTGTAATATCCACTGAGGATTCTTGTCTGGTTGAGCATGATCATCATTGTGAGTCCTATTTTAATCTAGTAGAAGCATAGGCTTTCCACTGATTTAGGATTCTTTACATATGACCAGACAAAAGTAATTATCAAGGCCACATACAGATCAAAATGAAAAAGTGATTAACCCTGCCATTTAGAAAATGATGCTTACTTCCACCTTTAGTAAGGCATGGACAATTACAGATGACTTGCAGCAGAGGATTCAGGCCTTGGAGAGGAGATGTTTCCAAAGACTTCTAAACGTCACGTACAAAGACTGAATTACAAATGAGGAAAACAGAATTATAGCAGCAATACGGCCTGTTGAAGACATCTTGGTAATGGGCAAAAGATGGAAACTCGCTTGGCACGGTCACATACTGAGATCAAACGGTCTTGCAAATACGATCCTGCATAGAAAGGTGTAAGGTGGACGATGAAGAGGTCCTCCCAAAAAGAGGTGGGAGGACAACATTAAAGAATGGACCAATCTCCGACCTCAATAGGCATAGACAGCTGTCACTGATACTGAGTGGTCGCGTGGGGTTGGGGGAGTGTTTTCATGTGTGCCCCAATGACCTCACTCATTACAAGATGGCCTGACCTGACCAACTTTTCAGATGAGATCATGTGATCATCTTCCCGCTACGCACATGACACACCAAATTGAGATATCATATGTATAATAAATTCAATATTGACACTTATGGAACTTTTTTCCGTTGAGACAGCTCCTGTGACATCGGATAACTTATCGCAATCCTTCCCATCATACACTGGTGAAAGGGGTATCATGTGGCAACAACCAGTGTCCTTTCATGAAAAACTGTATGAAAGTGTACAGAGCCTTAAGAACAAGAGCCACGACAACATCAAGATTGCACCTGAGGAACACATGATGGCAAAACTAACAATGAATGAAATGGATGAGGCCATGAGAACTTTAAAGAAAAAGAAATCGCCCGGAAAAGATGGGGTAACAAACAAAATGCTGATGGGGTTGGGCCAAACAGCGAAGAGGAAGTTACTATCAGTCCTGAACCAAAGCTGGAAAAGGGGAATTGTACCACAGGCATGAAAAGATGCTGTACTTATACCAGTACCAAAGAAAGAAAAAGATAGAACAGATCCAAATGGATACAGGCCTATCAGTCTACTGAGCTATGTAGGCAAACTGATGGAGCGTATGATAAACAACAGACTGATGTGGCACCTGGAAGAAAAACACATATTAATTCCACAGCAAGCAGGATTTAGACAACACAGATCCACTGAGGACCAGATCACTCTCACATCCGTGGTCTGGTGACATCCATAATGATCCAAAACAGTAGAGAAATGTAGACTCGCAGCCAGTTACGGCGCCATCTTTGCCAGATTTTCTGCAGCTATGCTAAGATAAAGGTCATCAAGATCAAGAAGAAGAAGAATATATGACAGAATGTTCCGGTTGATACTCCAACCATCTTCTTCACTTATGATCATAGTTTCCAATTTCTCATCGTTAATGTCCATTCCATACTTTTGAACAATGCACACCATGAGCATTACTTTTTAACATTAAACATTACCTTGTAAAGGACGTAGAGTTTATATTTGCAATTCACTTTTTTTGTTGGATTTTTGTTGACAGTGACCAACATGATGTACCAGTACAACATTAATTCCAAAGAGCAACAGTGGCTGAAGTGAAGACCTCATCATCGACAAATGTTTTCAGCACACACACATTTTTCTGTAATTCTACCACGAGGCCAACAAAATTCTCACAATCTGTGACTTCAGGAAAACGGAAATATACAAAAGAAATGAAAGAGGAAAATAAGAAAAAGGAAAAATATCAACTTCTTTCTCACATATAGATTTTGGTTATTTATCCAAAATAAATAATATTATTTATCTATTATGCTTAAAAGCAAGCATGTATTCTCTTTATTTTTTGGGGAAGGGGAGTTTTTTGTTGTTGTTTTTTGTTTGTTTTGGGGTTTTTTCCCCCTTATTTTAAGCATGTCAGAGATAACAAACAATTTTCAATGTTTTTGCTTGTTTTTAAACAATTATAGCAAAATATTTTATTGTGGACTACAGACAGACGTTTGTTATCTAAACTACACACTTTGAGAGAAGCAAGAATTGTCGACTGTGTTTAATAAATACAACACAAATACAAACAGCTGCACAATGACAAATAGCTTTTAAGATGTCATGCATGCTAATCTCATTGGATGAGAATCCTTCACTAGATTAACAAATTAAAATCTTGCAAAATATCTTAAAACAATATCATTAAAAAAAAATTTTCATTCATAATTAAGTATGGTCGATCGCTTTACTATTTTTCAGAAGCCATATTGCTTTTTTTTAATTTTTCCTTTGCTTGGTTTATTGTAATTAGCTTGCAGTTTAGTTTCTGCTAATTAAATGTCTGGCAAATCTTATAGAGCTGACCTATTTAAAAAATCTTTAAAAGTTTTTTATAAATATTCTGTCCATCTTTTCATCTCTCATTTATATTACTAAGCAGATGTCTTTCCTTATTGATTGCCTTACGTTTCACAGTCAGCACACAAAAGGTCTACACAACTCTGTTGTACGTCGTTTATCCCTGGTGGAAAATGCATTTATTTATGCTGACATGATCAAACATCATTGAGCAGGCCTCTTACTGCGAAGAATGGAGAACTGATGGAGCATAGTAACAGTTATATTGTACTACAGAGATAAGAAGCAACCACCAGCACGCTTATTCCTTGCATTCCACAGCAGCATTCATGATGCTACAGATGGGCAACACATTATCCACTGTTTGACCATGGTTCACGACAGAGACCATTGGAAAATAATTAGGACCCCCCAAGGGTGTAACCGTCACTGAAGGATGTAATCCAGTGTGTGAAGTACTTAGCAATATATTTAAGATGTCCTCTTCCTCTTAAAGTGAAATCAGTCCTTCATTTATAACGATTTTCTTATCAATCATCATGTCTTTGCAGAACGTCGCTCTCACAACAGCCGATCTCTAGCCATAACTCCCACATGTCGTGTGTCTATCTTCTCCTCAGTCTACATCTGCTTCGCTTTCCAGGAACCATATCCTCCAATATTGTTCTTTCCAAGCCATTATGACATTTGATGTGGCCAAAATATTTTAGCTTTGTGAACAAGATATTGTTTACTGCCCAATTTTCCTTGATATCCAGCTCTTGTAGGATATTTGCACTTTTTCTTTTTGCTATCCATGGTATTTTAACACCCTTTTGTAGCATTTTAGCTCAAAATATTCAATCCTTTTCTTAGTGTTTGTGGCGTCAGACCACGTTTCACATCCGTATGTTGCCACTTTAATGTTCGTCATTTTATTAGAGCTCTGCCATGTTTCTCATTTAATTCAACCTTTGCTGTGCCATAGCCATTCTCCATCTCACTTTCTTCAGGCAATCTCCATTATTGCTTATAATTGAGCCGAGGTACTAAAAACTTGTGACTTTCTCAATTTTCTATCATTAGAGATGTAATATGTGCGATATATAGGTATATACATATATATGTGAATAAATATTTTAAAATATCTTCTTGTTTGTATAGCAAAACAAATACATTCAAATTTATTTTCCTGCTAGTGCAGGGAAATCAGAGTTTTGTTTTGTTTTTAACAATTTATTACTGTTTGTGAAGCAGAGTCTGCTTTCTTATCTTTCTCGTGAACTTAAAACGTGTCCTTTTTAAAATTAATATCTACTAAAGCAGGTATTTGCTCTCTATTAGAAAACTTTGTTCTGTTTTCATAAAGTAAAACGTGTTTTTTTAATTTTCTAATTTTTTTTAAAATCCTCTAGATTGTTATTTTTTTGTTAAATATCTTTCAGTGGCACACAATTTGCATTTGACTTGTCAAATCATGGAATTTTCTTCCTCTTATTAGGAAATATAACCATTCTGTTGATAAATCTTCCTGTTTACATTGGACTATTTTGTTGATAAATCTTCCTGTTTACATTGGACTATTTTGTTGATAAATCTTCCTGTTGATATTGGACTATTTTGTTGATAAATCTTCCTGTTGATATTGGACTATTTTGTTGATAAATCTTCCTGTTGATATTGGACTATTTTGTTGATAAATCTTCCTGTTGATATTGGGCTCTTTTGTTGATAAATCTTCCTGTTGATATTGGGCTCTTTTGTTGATAAATCTTCCTGTTGATATTGGACTATTTTGTTGATAAATCTTCCTGTTGATATTGGACTATTTTGTTGATAAATCTTCCTGTTGATATTGGGCTCTTTTGTTGATAAATCTTCCTGTTGATATTGGGCTCTTTTGTTGATAAATCTTCCTGTTGATATTGGGCTCTTTTGTTGATAAATCTTCCTGTTGATATTGGGCTCTTTTGTTGATAAATCTTCCTGTTGATATTGGACTATTTTGTTGATAAATCTTCCTGTTGACTATGTACTATTTTGTTGATAAATCTTCCTGTTGACTATGGACTATTTTGTTGATAAATCTTCCTGTTGACTATGGACTATTTTGTTGATAAATCTTCCTGTTGATATTGGACTATTTTGTTGATAAATCTTCCTGTTGACTATGGACTATTTTGTTGAATTTATCTTCCTGTTGATATTAAACCATTCTGCTGACATCTTCTTGTTGATTTTGAAACTTTTCTGTTGGTATCTGTTGGTATATCTTCCTGTTAATTTTGAAACTTTTATTTTGGTACATCTTCCTCTTCCTATTTTTAGCGTTGAACCATTCTGTTGAATGATCTTTCTGTTGATATTGAGCTATTCTGTTGGTATATCTTCCTGTTGATATTGAGCTATTTTTCCTATTTTTATTGTTCAACCATTCTGTTGAATTATCTTCCTGTTGATGTTGACACATTCTGTTTATACATCTTTTTGTTGTTCATGTAGAACCAATCTGTCGTGTCATGGTGTTGTTTAATGTCAAGTCATTATTTTTATAATGTCAAGTTGCTATCATTGATGTTAACCATATTGTTGATATCTCCTTGTTATTGCCATTAATACTCGGACATACGTCAATTTGCCTGGTGGAAGAAGCAGTTATTTATGCAGACAAGATGAAACATTTCTTGGGGAGTGGAGATGAGAGGGGGGGGGGGGGGGTGGGCGGGCCACTTACTGCAAAGAATGGACTATCGTTGGAGCACAGCAACAGGAATATGGAATCCAAAGACAAGAAACAACGACGGGGACGACCACCAACACGTTGGTCCGACTTCCTTGCATCTCGCAATAACATTCACGATTCCACAGATGGGCGACTCATTATCCACTGGTCCACCATGGCCCAAGACACAGAGACCAATGGAAGAGAAGTTGTGGCCTGCAGCGGTGTAACATAGAAGAAGAATGAGTCGTCCAGTAATCCAGTAATTATCATTAATGTTAAACTATTAAATTTGACATCAATCTATATTGCTCACAGAGTAACACATTATATTCCTTTGTTTGCTGAAATAAATATCATTATTTTGATATCTTTCAGCTGTTATGCTATGTTGATATTATATTGAACAGTCCGTATCACTTTACTCCAGATAGATCCATGGGCTTTCAGTTTTTCTCAGTATATCAATATTTCAATCTATCAAAACCCTCCAGCTTACTGCAGAGCATAGGCATAGGGCTTCAACCAACAACTCTGCCCTCTTTTTCAACAAAGGCCACAACTGTCTTGCATCACTCATGTTATAGTCCAGTTCTCTTCTCTGGGTGTGTTTTGTTCTGCTCCTACTCCTTTTACCCTTTGGATTCCAGAACAGTGACTCTCTTGTAATGCCGTCCAGCATCAGTGTCTTCTCTTTATATGGCATTCCACTGATGTTCGTGTAGTATAGATATTGTGACAACGACAATATTGGTGACCTTATCCTAACATTGTGTTCTTCTGAGTCAAGCACCAACATGGCTGCTGATCTGATTCGCTCCTGAATCATGTGTGTTTTTCTGTGATCTTTGTGTCTACAATTGCAGTGTTACAGAATCCTCTTGGATAATGTGTTTTGTGAGCGTTTATCCAATTGGACATACCTGTCAAAGCGTAGAGATGTATTTGTTTTTGTTGTTGTTTAATGCCCCAAATAAGAAAGTTTACTCTTTTGTGCGCCCTGAATAGGACGTTTAGTGGCGGCTTGTAGTACCTTTCCTCACATTCCGAGCATGCTGATGAAGTTGGACCGCTGACCTCCAAACGATTGTGCTATGCTTGGCTTCATCTTCATGGACCTCACTACTATGGCGATCACATCGATCTATATCTCGTCAGCCAGGCTGCCTTGAAAACAACTTATATCCAGGGAACACTACATGGAAGAGAGGTTGTGGAGTTGGTCAGTGTATTAACACTGACGCAACGGTCCTGGTCAGTATTTTGTGCCTGACTGAACAAGCTTCTCAGTTCCCCTCGAGATGTATTTCAATCGACATATTATAGGATAAAGTAAAACATAGAATACACAAGAGAGATTAAAAGCAAGCGGCTAAGATGAAAACGAGGCCAGAAAAAAAATATAGAAATATACAACCTTCAGAGTGAGCCTGTGACGGCATGCTTGAATAGACAGGGAGATCATAGAAAAATTCACAATGGGGATGACACGTTCCCTGGAGAGGGATGGGCTCTGTCAGGTACAAAACGGCCCAAGACACACCAATATTGCAAAAAGCATTGAGAAAAATCAGAAATGCGTCAGCCGCCTCAATAGACAATCACACAACTGATCTGAGGTAACTCGTTCAGACCGAAGATTCGATATCCTGGCACAAAACCGAGTGGAACTGATCCAATAATCTGCAGTATTGGTGCCCCAATTACCTTTCAGGATACGAGACTGATGATACTGATGATGATCTTAACATGTCACACTATACACTCAGCGCAGGAATCTGTTTATGAATATTTGTATATGTTTTGGTAGAGAATTTGTTATCCTTCAAGCCTCAGAGCCATATAGCAGTACTGAATTTACATTTGACTTGAAAATTTGTTTCCTTGATCCACTGCACTCAGTGGTCAATAACCTGATGCAGGGCTGTGTTCTGTCCACGACACTGTTTTTATAATCTTCTTTGCTCTGTTACTGAAGCATGCATTTCGTAACGCAAATGAAGGAATCTGCATCCACACTCTGTTGGATTATCCGCTGATTAACCTTGCGAGTAAAATAACCATAGCATTACTGCCATAGGGGTGTGAGGTGTTTAGCAATCTCCCATTTCAAAGACACGGCTATATGAGGGTGGTAGCCATCTCATCTTCCTCGTCGCTTTAACTTCCCGGACTGAACCAGTAACCATTTAAGGTTGGGTCCACGCAGGAGCTGTTGGGGTCTGAAAAAAACATTTCCGCCTCAACTGGGTAATGAACCCAGGACCACTCAGATGACTGGGTAATGAACCCAGGACCACTCAGATGCGAAGCCAGCTCACTAACCACTGTGCTAAGTGGCTCGCTTGCAAGACTCAAGGTCAAAACTCAGATCAGGGAGATCACCATCAGGAACTTTTTTGCTGATGATGCCGCAATTGAACTCGAATCCCTCTATTGATACGTCCGGTCTAATATTGAACGGGTGCTGGAAATAGACCCTCGGAAGACAGGTCAGTTTTACCCTACTAATGACAGGGCGTTGCTACGGTAATCCTGCTCAACTCGAGAGGAGCCGCAGACATTTGGTTCACGTACTAGGCTGATAAGCCAACGGCGCTAGGCTACAAGGTGAGGGATTACGACCGAACTCCTCTAAGCCAAAATCCCGCCCAAAAGTCCAGCACGATTGCAAAGGGAGGCTTCGACATGGTGGGGACCTGGGGCTCCCGCTCCAGCCCCGCCCGGTCGAGCCGCAGAATGAGGTCTCTTCCGTCCACCGATCAAAGCGGGCGGGAAGCTGCTCGATATTCACCCCATACGGCGATGAGGTATGAAACCATTTGTAGAAGACTTAGTTCTCGGTCGGGGTGCCCTAAGCAGTAGATCAGCTACCTCACTGTGAACTGCTGAGACTCAACCCTTGACCATGAGATATGTCCGCACCAGGTGAACATCTCCGTGCAATGACCAGGCTTGTCTCCTGGTCAAATGCACTATTTCGAGAGGAATCACAGGTCGCTGACATTTGGTCCACGTGCTTGGCTGATAAGCTACCATCTGAGGGACTACGGCCGAACGCCTCTAAGCCAGAATCCCGCCCTAAATCTCAGCATGGCTGGGGCTTGCGTCTCAGCCCGGCCCGGTCGAGCCGCAGGAATGCACCTGGTAAAATGCACTCCTTCCTCGCTCTTTGCCTCTGTCTGCTATCAGTCATTCCAATGGACGCAGAAGAGATGCAGTCCAGCGGACATTGCACCTCCTGCCCTATTGTGACAACCTCCCGGGTGGCGGGGAATGCTAGGCGTACCATCACTGCAGATGAGCCGAGAAAATAAGGGAGCAAAAAGATACCTCACTCACATGCATATGCTACGTTTCTGGCAGAACGTGACGATCCTGGGACAAAGTCACACTGGACTGCCTCTCTTCCAGGATAGTACAAACTAGTACATAGTCCATCATATCATTGCCAAACCCTATAGACACGAGTAGGGAAGACTCGATAGTCCTGCAAGACAACTTCCTAAGAGAGACAACTCTGACCAAAAACAACTGCTGCCTTGCAGTTAGGCTGGGGACAGCCAAAGGCTAAGGAGGGCAACCCTACAGAAACGCCTGTTGAAATCGGATGCACTGAGCCACAGGCTAACAAATTAAAACAGTGCAACGTAAATATCGCTGTAAACAGCGTACGATGAAGAAGAAGAAGAAGAACTCGAATCCCTGGCACGCTGTAGTCCCAGTCTAGTAAGCCAACTCACTGTTGACTATGCTACAACACACTCCGCAACTATTTATAAACAAATCACGAAAATCATCACCTGCAGATTAGAAAGGCATCTCTGCAAGAAGAGGCAGGTTTCAGTAAGGGCTACTCAACAAATGACCACCTCCACACAACCAACCAGTTGATAGAGAGAGCAAGGGAAGTCCGTTATGCATTGTGTTTATAGACATTGAAAAGGCCTTTGATAGCGTGGCAATAGTTAGTTAGTTGCCCATCGCAAACGAAGATGACGAAAGCGTATGCCATATTTAATCAGATGTGACCATATATGACTGTGCAAACCGATCTAAGCGTTACAAACTCTACCGCACATAGAGCACACATGAACAGCATTTTTAATTGGACAGTATTGCATTCTTTCCTTTCGTGCTGCTTGCTTTTCCTGCGTCTCACAAATGGTCCTCTGCCCAGCGGTGCAAGCACCATACCTGATGGTAGTGTGCCAGGCTGAGCGGTTCAGAGCAAGCAGCTCCTAGGCAGCAACATCAATGGAGAAACTATTCAAAGAAACGTTTAGAGCGTCTTTGTATCCTTTCTCTTGTGGCCTCCCTCCCTCACCCATCCGTCCTGGTGAGCGCTGCTCTGGTCTGAGCTCACCCTACAACAGTTGTTTAGGGTTGCGTTCATCTGACATGTGAACTACATCTCCTGTCCACCTGATCGGGGATGTCTGCAGCAGCAAGTGGATGCCAGAGAGTCTCACCCTGATGTGAACCACAGAGTTGGGCACGTTATCCTGCAAACTGATCCTAGCATCCTGCGAAGGTTCCTGACATGCCTGCTATATATTGTCCATGTTTTGCTTGCGTACAAAATAGTTGCATGGAAATTATTGCGGTGGTAAATGCCTTGGGAAACCAAGGTATCGACAAAAAGTATGTCCAACTTATATAAAAGATAAACGAGGACTGGTCAACTGATATTACACTTTCCCCCACAAGCCACTTTCCATACCAATAGACCAAAAAGTACCATACGACTTCTCCCCAAAACTGTTCACATCTGTTCTATTTTCTTTGTTTTTGTAAAATATTACAATTTGTGAATCGTCCTTCCTACATCTGCCTTCTGGGTCGACTGAAGCGTCACACTTCAGTTTGGTACCCATTTGCAGTTGGGTTGACTAGAGCGTCACAGGTCAGTCGCGTGTCCGTTTGCAGCTGGGTCGTCTATACGTCACATATCCGTCTTCCCCTCGGCTGCCCTCTCGTTCGGACCTTTGAACATTATAAACTCGCAGGGGAAGCTGATCAGTGAACTTTATCAGTCAGTAAAAATGTCACCAGTCAGCGTGGTCGGACTAGTCATGCAATTTATGTTAACAAACTTAAACTAGGCACTAATTCACCTTTATTTCTTCATAGCAATGCGCAACAAACCAAACCAAAATATATTGTATTACTTATACAGTAGCAGAGATCAAGACGCTGATCAGCGCATGACCTGCAGCGGTCAGCGACCAATAGCTGACTGCTAGCGTCAAGGCCAGCGAACCAGAGCTGCCAAGACCCTTCTACACCTCCACGCGGTGATCCTGGATAACAGGCTGCAATAGAGCAGACTGGCTAATGAGAAGGGATCGAAGAGGGAATGCTAACCCGGTACTCAAAAAATGATTGCTGAAGTCGGATGTGTTGTACCAAAAGGTGCAAATATTGCAGTCAAGCTGTAAACTACGACACAACGCATTCCATTCTCTGGACTACATTCTGCTACTTAGGGTTTGGTAGTGGGAGATTGGGAATGATCGAAGCCAAGCTATACAGTAGCAGGCTATTTCCCCTTAAGAGAAAATGCACTGCTGGCAGGGGTATAGCGTTTGTGTCCTTGAATATTCTTGGTAGCTTTAGAACTGTAGTACCATTTATCGGTGGCTTTAGTAGGTTTAAATTGTGACAATAGAAGTCCATGTAGATTCACCATCATAAACTAGCTTATGTACAATCTATTTTAACCGTAATATCATTAATAATTGTGCAAGAGTTGTTACTTATTATGTAGTAACAATTAACAACGTAGTTAACGTTTAAAAACTTATTTGTTTTTACTCAACAAGCACAATCTGTTACTCATCACAGATGAGCGCTTCTTTCAAGCTATGTGTATGAAAGTCGTCGTTTGGTTGGTCATGTTCTCTTATGACTGCCTGGATATCTCTCCTTTTTATCAAAATACATGATTTCAACACCTTATTGTTGACAATTTTTTTTTATCTTCGTTAGCTCTCAATCTCCCACTACCAAACCCTGAAAGGGTAAGTAGCAGAATGTAGTCCAGAGAACGGAATGCGTTGTGTCGTAGTTTACAGCTTGGCTGCGATATTTGCACCTTTCGGTCCAACACATCCGACTTCAGCAAGCATTTTTTGAGTACCGGGTTAGCATTCCCTCTTCGATCCCTTCTCCTTAGCCAGTCTGCCCTGCTGCAGCCTGTTATCCAGGATCACCGCGTGGAGGTGTAGAAGGGTCTTGGCAGCTTTGGTTCGCTGGCCCTGGCGCTAGCAGTCAGCAATGGGTCGCTGACCACTGCAGCTGATGCGCTGCTCAGCATCTTGATCCCTATGACACGTCAATTCCCTTTTTTGTAAACATGTCTGACTCCTCGTTTCCCAGTACATCACAGTGGTAGCCATTGATATGCCATTTATGGCATCTTCCTTAATTTATTCATCAGGTGCAGGATTGTGTCACTCTTTTAGATCTTACAGTGAATATAATGTTTCCTGACAGCGACTACCTGTTGGCAATCACAATTATTGCTTTGAATCATATTCACAGCTTGCTCAAGTGATTGAACCTCAGCTTTATAAGAGCAGAATTTACCTGTGGAATATCATGTTCGTTCCTCACGTGTGATGAAGACCACTTTCTTTGTTCAGCCCTGTGGACAATATTTTCATTTTGCTCTGTTCGCTGAAATGTGCGGTGATTTGGATTAAAGTGAGGAAGATTTGCGTAAAATGTCAAAGTCACTCTCTCATCCCGAACTACCTTTGGCCAGTTGGAAGACAGTATCAAGACGACTGGAGATAGCACAAGATGGAGATTTATCCTCAGGGTTTACTCCTGAAGCCTTTCCTGTAAACATGTATACCGAATGGCAGCTGGGGTATGGTATCTAATAGGTTGGAAAAGTAGCATGACCAGAACCAAATCTCTATGTTCTTAACGAATTGCACATCAATAATGTTCCAGATATTCACAAAGTGTTGTCACAAGATGAGAGTTAAAGCCACCCGTAGTGATAAAGCCACCCACATAGTGATATAGCCACCCACATAGTGATAAAGCCACCCACATAGTGATATAGCCACCCACATAGTGATAAAGGCACTATGATTAGTCCGGTTTGCCTGTATCAACAGAAAGTATCGGACACAGTCCAGCCAAATTGTGATGACGCATGCGAACCACAGATACTAGCCGCAATAATTTCACCAATGGTACCGACAAATGAAGAACTCTGTGGGATACAGAGAATGAAGCAGTGGTCCTATTCTGTTTGACTCGTGAAACACTTGCAGCTACCACTATATGGCATTGGGCCAGAGGGCAGGATCTTATACGCCGCTGGATCAATAACCAACCAACCAACCGTTTGATTCGTGAACCACTCTGAATTCTATAGCTTGAGTTATATTATTTCGTAATTGTTATTAAAACGTATATAGATCGTGATATTTTTATACTTTTAAACTTTCCCTTTGCCATATTGCGAGGCAAGCTCCATTCTGGCATACACTGCATCAGCTATTATCAATCGTTCTATTCTAGAGACGCCTTTCAAATCATTCTCTGGTATCAGCGATTACCTGTATACAAATTCTAATATCGTACCAAAGTACGCGTGCATAAACAACAAGTTGTAAGTATCAATCAATAAATCAACCAAAATCGTTCAACTCCTTGTGTAGCACATGTTTTCAACAAATGCACGCCAAGTCACCCTGCACTGTGTCATCCGTCATTCTCTGTCTGCTTCTTTCCTGCTCTGTTTATGCTTGACTCCAGCAAGCTCTAATCTCCATGTGTTTTAGTCTACCTCTACTTCTCTTGCCTTGGGGATTCCAGAACAGAGATTGCCTTGTAATTCCACCAGATGTTTCTTAACGTGTATCCTAGAGAGGTCCACCGTCTTTTCCTCACCTTATGTTTCACTTACATGTGCCTGGTTCCTTCCATCATCATCATCATAAGTCCCATAACCTAGAAGGTCATTGAGGCACCGTTATTGCAGTTTGCAGTACCAGCAGGGCCATTCAACAACGGTCAGTCTTGGGTCCCTACACACCTGACGGAGCCCATCTCTCTCCAGGTGGCAGTTCATTATAGTTGTGTCTAAATTTCATACAACAAAGCTGACACTGTCTTCTGCTAGGGCGAAGGGAGCCAATCTCTTGAAGTTCAGCCGTGTGAACTCGACCGTGAAATATAACACATGTTTAAGTGTAGTGCTATTCATATAGCCGATGTCCATTCTAGGATAATCGGACGGAAGAAAACACACAAAACGAACGATTAATCAGTCCAAATGGAAAACAACAACACGTTTCCGTGAACACAAGTGTAAGTTGTCGACTAGTGTGAATTCCCGGCAAGTCCATGGTCTGACGGCATCTATAATGAACTACAACATAAGAGCAATGTAGACCCGCAACCAGTTACGGCGCCATCTTTGCTGCTCCTGTGATTCTTTATTTACCATTTTAATCCATCTATTGTTTTTAAGAATCGACGTCACTGCACTCCGGGCTTAGCCATAGGTGCTCAGTCTCTCTCATCAAATGACGTAAGGTATGGATGCTGATGGTCCCTGTAGCTCGCTGGTTGTACACTCTCCTGCTCCGTCCTCTCATGCGCCCCACTCCGCTCGAACCTCGTTTAATGTCGAAACTTGCAGTCTGTTGATTGCTGTATCATATATTGCAGTGTTCTCATCCAGCAGGCGGTCATTGTTTGATTTCAAAATGGCACTTCTATCCATCACTAAATGTTTCCATGATGGGAGCTTGTGAAGACATGATGTCAGCTCTTCCATTACCCTGAACCCCGGCATGACCAGTGGGACTCTAAAAAAGGTTAATACCTAGGGCGAAATATTGTCCACACCCCCCCCCCCCCACCCCCACCCCCAATGTATTTATCGAATAATTAAGTAGAATTAAAATTAAGTAATTATTCATGTATACGTTTTTTTTTTTTTTTTTGCTTAGATGTTTGCCTCACTAGTTTCTACTGGCGGAGGCGCGCCATTTTCCACCCCAGACCGTAGTCCATTGGGCGATATCAGGACGCATAAACCAGTGCTTGGATGCATGTGTACATCTGTATGTACCTATGCTAGGTTTGTGCGCCCTCAGAAGCTAGCCCAACCAAAGTGCAATGGATGGCCTCACCATGAGGGCGCGCGTGAAAGTTGTGCAAGGGTGTGACTGTAGGACAGAGTCAAATGAAACAGAGAGAGAAGGGGAAGAGTGGCCCCCCAGGGTGAGCCTCCAGCCTCACTGATGTATACGTTATTCCATGCTTTTAATGAATTTAAAGTTTCAATTACATCACTAACACTTATATTTTATGGTTTTCTTTTTCGGAGGAAAGTATCGTTATGCTCGTCAAACCTGGCCTGGTCCATCGTTTAGCTCAAATAGTTTTTGAATAATTGTTAAATTTGAGAAATTTCTTTCGCAATTAGCGGCTTATACATAACTTTTTTTTATAAATCGCATGCACAGAGTGACTCGATTGGCAGTGACTCAGTTATGTCCTTTACCAAATTCAACCTAAACTTTTCCAAAGTTGTCAATTTATCTGCCTCTTCTAATGGGTGCAAAATGTTTATTTGGTTCCTTCTTAGTTAGGGGTAGGTATTTTAAAAATAAGTCATCGAAATTAGACTAAAAAAGGGAAGATAGCGGGAAAAAAAAAAGTTATTTCGCGCGTTTAATTTTTAAAATAGTCTCCCTTGACTTCATAGTTTATGACCTTCATAGGCCAGGGGGTTTACTTTGTACTGGCCTTGATAAAACATATTAATGGTAATAACATATTTCCATGGTACCCTTAGATAGTTTCACTGACACATTGATACTATCAAGAAGTGTAGAAGGGCTGGAACCGCTAATTTCAGCCGTAAATGGACATAGTAAAGATCAAAACATGTTTATAAACATAAATAAAACAAAGATAATGACCACCGACAAAACACGATGTCAACATAAATTTACAGTGGGTGGTGAGGAAATAGATCAGGTCACACACATTTTGAATATCTGGGCTCCAGAATTGACAAAAATTGTGACTGCTCGAAAGAAATCAGAAGAAGACTAGCTATGGCAATACAGAGACTGAACAGCCTGAAGAAATTATGGCAGGGCACCAACCTAATGATAAAAGTAAAAGTCTTGAGAGCCTGTGTCTTTCCTGTGGCAGCTTATGGCCGCGAATCATGGACGATTACCAAAACTTCCAGACAAAGAATCGAATCCTTCGAGTCAAAATGTTACAGAAAGATCCCCAGAATACCTTGGATATAGAAAAAGACAAATGTATACATTCGGCAAGAGTTGAGCATAGAGGAGAACTGGTTTATCAATTCCATTTTGGCTAGAAAATGCAAATACTTTGGTCACATCAAGAGACACAACGGTCTCGAGAGAACAGTGATGGAAGGTATGATGCCGGGCAAAAAAGGAAAGGGTAGACCAAGAAGACGATGGCACCAAGACATCCAGGAATGCCTGGGTATGACTGTGGTGGAGGCTGGAGTTTTGGGAAGAGAACGAGTTTCTTTCAGACAGACTGTGATGGGAGCGACGTTCTATAAAGGACATGCTACATGATGATGACCCTTAGATACTCTGGCATCCGTGGCGAACCGCCCTGTCCCATTTGTTCCGCCACTGAACCATCGTATGTGAAGCAATACAATAGAAAAGATAGCTCACTAACAGCACTCTGACATACAGGGCTGGTCGGTCTCTGCTCACAAACATCATCTAAGTGATGTCACTTTTACTAGATTCAATCACCGTCTATCGCTGAATCACTTGAGATCTTTCATGAAAAACCTATTAATCTTTCATAGAAAACCCATAGATCTTTCACATAAAACATAGAGATCGTTCACAAAAAACAGAAATCTTTCATAGAAAACCCATAAATCTTTCACAGACAACTTAGCGATCTTCCATAGAAAACATAGAGATCGTTCACATGAACCTTAGAAATCTTTCACAGAAAACCTAGAAATCTTTCACTGAAAACCTAGAAATCTTTCACAGAAAACCTTGAAATCTTTCACATTAAACCCTAAAAATCTTTCACATTAAACCCTAGAAATCTTTCCCAGAAAACCTAGAAATCTTACACAGAAAACCTATAATTCTTTCACAGAAACCCTAGAAATCTTTCACAGAAAAAAATCTTTCACATAAACGCCAGTAATCTTTCATATAAAACCCTAGAAATCTTTCACATAAACCTTAAAAATCTTTCACTGAAAACCTATAAATCTTTCACAGGCCTAGAAATCTTTCACAGATAACCTAGAAATCGTTCACAGATAACCTAGAAATATTTCATACAAACCCTATAAATCTTTAATACAAAATCTAGAAATCTTTCATGGATAAATCTATCTATCTTTCACAGAAAATCTATAGATTTTTCATGAAAAACCTTTAGGTGTTTCACAGAAACCCTAGAGAATCTTTACAGAATCCCTATATACTTGTCACTGAACACCGACCGAGAAACCTTGTATTAAAGCATGGTATATATATATATATATATATATAATCTTCATTGTTTCTTTTATTCTTAATCTTCTATCTATAATCAGCATGTTTGCGAACTTTGCATACATTCAGTACAATACTTGACAATAGGGAATGTTCCCGTGCTCTTCCTACTTACCAATAAGTAGTTAACCTTCAAACTGCATTAGACCTTTCACAAAAGACGTGAATTTCTCAAATCTATGTTTAATTGCGACCTGCTAAAAATAATAATACTCGTGTGCGCCAGTTGGCAATGGCAAGGAACTTGCACAATACAAGACCCACGCAACCTAGCCAGCCCGCCATTTTTCCACTCGCGAATCATCACAGCTGACATGAACAACAACACGATCTGATACTAGGTCGAGGCGTGTTCACGTCAAACACGAATATGCTCGCAATGGATCTATCAACATTAACAGTTTACGAATTCTTATAATATAAAGTAAGTTCTGTGTGTATAATTGTCGTTGTTGTGTTGAAAGTGTACGTGTTTGATAACGCTTTGTTTATTTTATTCATGCATGATAGGTCGTAGCAAGTTCTGATCCAGATTGGAGTGTATTTTTAGGGTGATTCCCGTTGAAAAAAATTTGATTATTTGTTCCGCGCCACAGTGTTTTAAAATTCAGCGTAAGGTGTCGACCACGTAATGAATTATGGGACAGCCGTCGGCGACTCTTAGATGTCAGCTTACGCCAGGGCTGTGGAGCAAACGTTGCCCAAAACTCTATCCGCTTCTAAGTGATGGCCATGGAAAAAGGCTTTGCAGCACTTTGCTTTAATAGAAGGGAGAAGACAGACTTTCTCAAAAACGTGCTGAAACCGGATGTGTCGTGTGTGACGAAAGGCGCATATATCACAGCCTCGCTCTAAAATACGAAACAATGTAACAAAACGTCCATTTCGGAATCAACGAAGGAGCGGAAGAAATTACGCGACATTCTACAGTGGCAGGAAGAATAATATCACTAGACCTCCATACACAATAACAAGTTAATGAAAGTAGTATCTACTCGGCTGTAAATTGGTACCTAGCGCACGGATAGGTAAAGCACGACATCGAAGAAAATGAACTGACCATCCTGCCCAGGGTTGAAATTGGACCAGTTACTGAGTTAGCCCCAAAAGGGCCTCATGTTCTCGAAGGCCCGTGTGTGGCATGAACAATTAAATCTCATTATTTCTAAACATTGAACAATGGCTATTAATTCCGTTTTTCATAGAACCCATCCAACATGGTCCGATAAGGCTCAATATTTGCTGAGGCCGATTCTGGCCTCTCTCGTCTGTCTTTTCCGTAGCCCTAGGATGTCGTAGGTGCATGCCATCTCGCTCCTGCTTCGTGAACTATTCCGTGTCACTTATGCAGTATCTTTCAAGGTTTATCCCGTCTGCTTTCGAACGTTATCTGTTTAGATCCTTTGGGAAAACCTTTTTCTCCATTGCCAAATACCCTCTGCCTTTGAGTATCTTGTTTGGTAGTCCACTCGTTCGTATTACATGGCCATATCATTAAACTTGTGTGTTTTTACCGCTGATAGAAGGCCTTGATATGGTCCGACAGACTATGTAAGTGTGTCGTGTAGGTTGAAATTTGTGACACGGTTCCTGTATGTTATATAAAGGATCCGTCTGTAACATCTCAATAGATTGAATATATCGCTCCGGAGGCAGAGGCACTGAGGGCTGCAGTAGAAGCAATGCTGACCGGCGAAAGCAATGACAGCCAGATAGTCCTGTTTACAGATGCCCTGGTCGTAGTTACAGCACTAAAAAGCCAGAAAAATACCGAACTTAATGATTTAAGAGCAGTATTCTGTCAACTATTTTAGCAGTCCGCACCAAAAAGAGTAGTGGTACAGTGGGTTCCATCCTACTGTAACATCCAAGGCAACGAGGAGGCAGACAAACTGGCGAAAGAAGGTGCAAGACTACCAAAACCAGATTCTAGTGTGACCTACAAAGAGTCCAAAAGGCTTATTAGGGTTAGATACATGTCCAAATGGGAAACAGAACATACTGGCTACACAAAAAACGATGCCTATTACCAGTTGAACAGAAGAGAGCAGGTCGTGGTCTTTAGACTCCGCACAGGTCACAACAGACTGAGGTACCACCTATTCAATAAACTGAAGATAGGTGGCACTGACGAATGCACTTGTGGTACCGGGAAAATGACCGCTGAACATCTGCTGCAAAACTGCTCGACATACGAGGACAAGAGAAAGCACATGTGGCCATCACCAGTGGCAACACTAAACAAGCTCTATGACAGTGTCGATAGCCTCAGGATGACAGTTGCTTTCTTCGAACAAATACAGGTTGACGTCTGACAGCGTAAGAAGAAGAAGAATATATTGCTCCAATTCAGCATTGTTCTTCTATGTCGTTTGTTCTCAAACTTCCGCTCGAAGCCATGAAAAGGGCTCTACAGGATGTAGTCGGTTGAACGGAATGTGTTGTGTCGTAGTTTACAGCTTGACTGCGATATTTGCACCTTTCGGCCAGGCACATCCGACTTGAGCACGGAATTTTTGGATTCCGTGAAAGCCTTCCCTCTTCGATACCTTCTCCTTAGCCAGTCTGTCCTGTTGCAGCCCGTTATCCAGGATCACCGCGTGGAGGGGAAGGATCTTGGCAGCCCTGCGTCAGAAAATGTCATCGCCAAAATTAATGCAGCAATTCGTGTGGCGAACGTAAGCTCCAGGGGCGGCCCACCGAAATTGCTGCATCAATTTTGGCGATGACATTTTCTGACGCAACAATATGCGAATGACCTAGTCTCGGAAGATCTTTCGTTAACTTATGTAATTCTTTAAATATCGTTGTCCAGTTCTTCACTGCTTTCGACACACTGTTGTCACCATACACGAGTTGCATTCTGCGATGAATATCAACTGGTCAACATCCTTCAGCTGTTAGAAACCGAATCACTGCTTGCTGATCAACACTGGACGGATTCCGTATCACACCCGCCATTTTTTCAACGGTCTGCTGAGGAAACTATGAGTTGGAGGATAATGAAATTTTGCAAACGACGGTTGGTATGTACTGTTTACATCAGAAGTGACGTCATCATGCGCATCGTACGTTTTTCACTTGGTGCAGTTAGGTCTGGCTTCATGTGAACACGCTTCGTATATCCCTCATACACTTCATGGTCAATATCTCGCTTCTTTTGTCACCACTCCGTTTCTCCCACAAATAATTGCGTCTATTTGTCATATAAACTTGGCCATCTGTCTCTTATTTCTCCCTTTTATGACTCAATTTAAAAACAATGAATATTTTTTTTTTACTTTTCACATTTAACAAGCTGTCATTGGTAATACTAAAGTTTGGAAAACCCCCTTTATCAGAAATGGAACACCCCAGACCACGCGTTGTTGATCACTGTGACAATCGATCTGTGTATAAACCAATCAATTTGGAAGACGAGTAATTTATAAAGGACAGGGGTGTATCCACAACCTTTATTAATCTAGCATCTCTGTTGGTAGTTGTTGTTTTTTCAATGCTTGCAATGAGTAGGTTTACTCTTGTATGCACCCTGAAAAGGACGTTAAGAGACGGGTTACAGTAGTTTTCCTCATCACCCCGAGCGTGTCGATGAAAGTGGGCGGGGGATCCTCCAGACGGTTGTGATATGCTTGGCTTCATCTGCGTGTCGCTCAGTACTACGGGGATCACGTCGTTCCCTCACATCGCAAGCCAGGATGCGATGAAAACAGCCCGTTTCTAGGGAGGGCTGCGAGAAAGCTGAGGTGAGGGTCTTTGCCAGTATATTTTTTCAGACCAGATTTTAGTCTTCATCCCCCATGGTGACGGTATTTTTAACCTACCTTTCATTTTGTGCCACTGGAGCATATATATATATATATATGAAGCCCTTTTTAGGGCTTGGAAACGAGAGTTTCTTCTTTTTCTTCGTCTTCTTTTTCTTTTTATTCGTACGCTGTTAGTCAACCTGGATTTGTTAAAAGAAAGCAGCGATCATCACGAGGCTGTCGGCACTGCCATAGAGCTTGTCTAGTGTTGGCACTGGTGATGGCCACATATGTTTTCTCTGGTCCTCGTATGGCAGGCAGTTTGCAGCAGATGTTCAGGTGTAATTTTCCCTCTACCGTAGGTATATTCGTCAGTAGGACCTATCTGCAGTTTATTTAATAGATGGTTCCTCAGTCTGTTGTGGTCTGTGCAGAGTCTGAAGACCACCAGCTGCTCTCTTATGTTAACTGGTAATAGGCATCATTTTTTGTGAAACCAGTATGTTCTGTTTCCCATTTGGCCATGTATCTGGCCCTAATAAACCTTTTGGACTCTTCGTAGGTCACACTAGAATCTGGTTGTAGTAACCTTCCACCTTCTTTCGTTAGCCTGTCTGCCCCCTCGTTGCCTTGAATGTTACAGTAGGATGGAACCCACTGTACCACGACTCATTTGGGTATGGACCAGGCACAGTTGACAGAGTACTGATCTTAAATCATTTAGTTCTGTATTTTTCCGACTTTTTAGTGCTGTAACCAAGGACAGGGCATCTGTAAAAAAAGACTATTGGGCTTTCATTGCTTTCGCCTTTTAGCATTTTTTCTACTGCAGCCTTAAATGTCTGGAAGTCGGAGTTTGAGGACCAACGAAGAAGAAGAAGAAGAATATGATTGGATCATGGTCAGTGAAACAAAACTGAACAAGGCCCTATTCCGGCTCCAAATGATGACACTAGAAACAGACTAGCCATGCAGCCTGGTAAGAGATTAGGGATCGAAGAGTTAAGGCAACCACAGTCTAAAAATACCGTGCTGTAATCGGATGTATCGGTTCGAAAGGCGCAGATATCGCAGCCTACTTTTAAACTACCATACAGCGTCAGAAACGTCCTTTTCAGGACGAAAACAGAAGATTCTCTTACAGTAAGTCAGGTTGCAATTTACAATTGGGTTGACTGTAGCGTGCTGATATCCGAGTTTGAACCGTTGCTTAATTAGTAACATATAGTTTCTGTTGTGCATTACTCTTGTGCGCCCTGAAAATGACACTAATTTAACGGTTGCAGTAGCTTGCCTCACATCCCGAGCGTGCACATGAAGGCAAAGCGTGGTCCTCCAGGCGGTTGTGCTATACTTGACTTCTACGTGTCGATCACTACTACGAGGATCGCGTCAATCCACATCACGTCGGCACACTGCCTTGAAAACAGCCTGTTTCAAGGGAACGCAACGTGGAAAAAAGATTGTGGTCTTGTCAGTGTATTGTGCCTGACCCTGACGCCACGTCCTAGTCAGTGTGTTGTGCCAGTTCAACTAGTAGCATGATATAGATGTATTTGAGATGGGTACAAGTTTGCTTTCATTCTGAAAACACATGCTACCAGGATATAACAAGTTCACGCGGTTCAGCCAAAGCAGAAATGGCCGGCTATAACCGAAAGTCAAGCCTGACCTGTTTTTAAATATTGCACGTGTTCTAAAATTAGCTTGTGTCGTCACTAATCACAAGTGCTAGCGCTCGATAATATTCCAAACGGCGTGATTGGTCTGATGTAACACATGCACTTTTTTTGAAACAACATGCAGTGACGGATTAATGGGTTTAATGGATGCAGCTCAGGTGTCTCTGCCAGATAGGTGAAAAGTAAAGTAAAGTATCCCATAGCATTACTGCCGTAGGGGTGTGAGGTGTTAGCGATCTCACATTTCAAAAGCTCGGCTATATGAGGGCGGTAGCCATCTCCTCTCCCTCGCCGCTTTTACTTCCCGGACTGAACCGGTATCCATTTTAAGGCTGGGTCGACCCGGGAGCCATTGCGGTCTGGAAAAAAACATTACCGCCTCAACTGGGGAATGAACCCAGGACCACTCAGATGCGAAGCCAGCGCGCTAACCACTGCGGTACGCGGCTCCCAGATAGGGGGTGAAGATAAATAATCCATGTTTACTGCAGTTTCGTTGTTTATTAATTTATGTTTGCAGATACAACACCTATTTCCATAATAAAATGTGCGATCCGTCTCAAACATGGCTTGTCAACATATAGTTTCTTCCTTCAAATAACATCTAATTCCTTCATAAAATGTGTTTTCTATTTTTAGCTTTTCTCGCCTACATACAATGTATAACTTGGATCATCGTCATATTCTGGTTGGTCAGTCCTGAGGCTGGTTGTATGTAAGGTTGTCTTAGCAAGTCTCTCCATTTGACCCTATCCTCTGGTTGGTCAATCCTGAGGCTGGTTGTATGTAAGGTTGTCTTAGCAAGTCTCTCCATTTGACCCTATCCTCTGGTTGGTCAATCCTGAGGCTGGTTGTATGTAAGGTTGTCTTAGCAAGTCTCTCCATTTGACCCTATCCTCTGGTTGGTCAGTCCTGAGACTGGTTGTAAGGTTGTCTGAGCATGTCTCTCCATTTGACCCTATCCTCTGGTTGGTCAGTCCTGAGACTGGTTGTATGTAAGGTTGTCTGAGCATGTCTCTCCATTTGACCCTATCCTCTGGTTGGTCAGTCCTGAGACTGGTTGTATGTAAGGTTGTCTGAGCATGTCTCTCCATTTGACCCTATCCACTGCATGTCTCTTCATTTCATCATAAGTTCGTACATTAATGTCTCTGCACGTCTGAGACGTAAAGGCAAGTCTTGGTCGCCCCTTCCTCTTTCCATCCAAATATAACCTTCTAGTATCTTCTGTAGAACATTTTAATGTCGCATGTGGTGTCCCAGACAACTCAATCTTCGTTTTGTGTATAATTTTCGATATTTGTTTTTTGTGCATAGTGAGGCCATTTGTCATTGGATCTTCTTTCTGTCCAACTAACTCTTTCCATTCTATCGTAGCACCACATTTTAAACGCTTCATAGCTTTTCATCATTCCTTGGTACAGTTCATGTTTCAGCCTCATACAGTGAAATTGGCGATTATTCTTTTTCCCAGCTCTTTCCAGTTATTCTTTGAGAAAATCAATTTCTGTTTTTCTCTGAAGACTTTTTTGACAAGACAATCCTTGTCCTAATTTCTGTCTCATTGTGGGCATCTTCTGTTATTGTTTGTCCTAATTTCTGTCTCATTGTGGGCATCTTCTGTTATGGTTTGTCCTAATTTCTGTCTCATTGTGGGCATCTTCTGTTATTGTTTGTCCTAATTTCTGTCTCATTGTGGGCATCTTCTGTTATGGTTTGTCCTAATTTCTGTCTCATTGTGGGCATCTTCTGTTATGGTTTGTCCTAATTTCTGTCTCATTGTGGGCATCTTCTGTTATGGTTTGTCCTAATTTCTGTCTCATTGTGGGCATCTTCTGTTATTGTTTGTCCTAATTTCTGTCTCATTGTGGGCATCTTCTGTTATTGTTTGTCCTAATTTCTGTCTCATTGTGGGCATCTTCTGTTATTGTTTGTCCTAATTTCTGTCTCATTGTGGGCATCTTCTGTTATTGTTTGTCCTAATTTCTGTCTCATTGTGGGCATCTTCTGTTATTGTTTGTCCTAATTTCTGTCTCATTGTGGGCATCTTCTGTTATTGTTTGTCCTAATTTCTGTCTCATTGTGGGCATCTTCTGTTATTGTTTGTCCTAATTTCTGTCTCATTGTGGGCATCTTCTGTTATTGTTTGTCCTAATTTCTGTCTCATTGTGGGCATCTTCTGTTATTGTTTGTCCTAATTTCTGTCTCATTGTGGGCATCTTCTGTTATTGTTTGTCCTAATTTCTGTCTCATTGTGGGCATCTTCTGTTATTGTTTGTCCTAATTTCTGTCTCATTGTGGGCATCTTCTGTTATTGTTTGTCCTAATTTCTGTCTCATTGTGGGCATCTTCTGTTATTGTTTGTCCTAATTTCTGTCTCATTGTGGGCATCTTCTGTTATGATTTGTCCTAAATATGTAAACGTCTGTACTTGTTCAGTTATTTCTCCATTGATGATTATATTTATTTGTATATGTGGATTGTCTATTACCATAGTGTTTATCTTCAATGTATTTATTTGTTGTGCCAAACTCTTTGACTTTGCTGGTAATTATTTAAAGCAGTATTTGCAACGTTGCTACTCAGCCTCCCCCTATGGCTTGGTCATCGGCACATTTGATAACATTAATATTCATACAATTTATTAATTTTTTTGCGTTCGCCTTATTTTTCTAAATCTTCAAGGCGGTGTGCGTTACACTGTGGTTTTTATTTTTGCGCCTGTCGGCCTAGTGCATCCGACTTCAGCATGCATTTTACGTAAGAGCTCTGCTTCCTCTTGCATTTTCTAAGGGTTTGCTTCCCCGGTGTAACGGCCGGTGCTGTGATGGGATCGAACCCAGCACCTTCTAGTTGTGAGCCGTGTCACTAAACCACTAGCCCGTGCCCTCCCCATTCATGCCATTGATTTTGACACCTTTATTACAACTCTGATCAACATTGTCCATCATTATCCCAGAATATGCGTTATCGAGACTCAGTGTAAACAAGCAATCCTGTCCTATACTGTCTTAAATAAACTGGATCTGTTAGTCTTTCCTTGATTGAAATAATCGCCCCTTGAATATCATACATATTCTAGATTAACCTAATGATTTGTCTCTCTGTACCTATTTGTTGCAACGACTGAAACAGTTTACTCCAGGGGACTCAATCAAAGGCTTTCTCAAGACAACAAAGCAGATCAGATACGCAGTAACTGTCCTTTATCGATCATTCTTTCTGTGAAAAGCCACGATTCGGTGGCATCCCTTGTAACTCCGGCCTCGTAAAATCTAGATTGATTGTCTTTTAGCACCTCCTTTATCGTGACACATATTCTCTTCATAATTATCTTCAATATAATTTTAGATGCATGTGTTATTAACGTAATATGTCCGGATTGACCACATTGTATTGAATTTTATTTGGTTTTATTTTTTTGGGGGGTTTTGAATTAGATTTATGCAAGATGTGATATTTGAAGGCCATCTTCCATTATTGTAAATATGATTTACATGCTTAAAAATACAAATTGTAAATATGATTTACGTGCTTAAAAATACACTTTGTAAACTCTCTCTCTCGTCTTGAGGAGCTTGATAGTTATCTCATCTATCCGTGGTGATTGTTTCAGGATTGAGTGAAATAACTACAAATAGCCACAGCTATTTCCCTGATAACATTGGCGATCTCTCTTTTGCTTCTCTAATCCCAAAACAGTTGCATCGCAGCTGGATTGCGGAGAGACATGAAGTCCCTCTGCTCCTCTTATTGAACCGAAACAAGCCTAGGATACGGTTTGCTACTTGGCTGGCCTACCCCACACGGGCACAGGTCTGTATACCATATTTTTATCATTTGTGATACGTAATTGTAATTGACAATTAAAAGACTTCCAAAACATCTCGTCTCTATAGCCTATATTCTTCTCTGGATGTCTGCTGTAACTTCTCTAGAAAGTCTGCTGTAACTTCTCTGGATGTCTGCTGTAATAGTCAATGTTTTGCCGGCGAAGAAGGATATTGAAAGAACCAGTGAGCGCATTAGTCCGATCTTTATGGCGAGAAAGAGTCGTGTAATTTTCTGTGTAGGTTTCAATCGTGCAACCGCTGCTGTTGTTTGTGCTATTCTGATCAGGACCTCTGGTTTTGATCTCTAATCACTGGTCGTGGAGCCCATACACTTGAAGTGGTCCACTGTTTCAAGCTCCTGTCCATTCGCTTTGATCACAGCGATGATTTCCTCAGTGTTGTTGATCATCAACTTAAGGAATGAAAGCCACATAGTCCTGCTTAAAGATGCCTTGGCCGTAGTCACAGCACTGAAAAGCCAGAAAAATACTGAGCTTAATGATTTAAGAGCAGTACTCTGTCAACTATGCCAGCAGTCCGCACCAAAAAGGGTAGTGGTACAGTGGGTTCCATCCCACTGCAACATCCAAGGCAACGAGGAGGCAGACAGACTGGCAAAAGAAGGTGCAAGACTACCACAACAAGAACCTAGTGTGACATGCGAAGAGTCAAAAAGACTTATTAGAGCTAGATACATGACCAAATGGGAAACCGAACATACTGGCTACACCAAAAATGATGCCTATTACCAGTTGAACAGAAGAGAGCAGGTCGTGGTCTTCAGACTTCGCACTGGCCACAATAGGCTGAGGTACCACCTATTCAACAAATTGAAGATATGTGGCACTGACGAATGCCCGTGTGGTAGCGGGAAAATGACCGCTGAACATCTGCTGCAAAACTGCCCGACATACGAGGATCAGAGAGAGCAGATGTGGCCATCACCAGTGGCAACACTAGACAAGCTCTATGGGGGCGTCGACAGCCTCAGGATGACGGCTGCTTTTTTCGAAGAAATTAAAGTTGACGTCTGACTGCGTACGATGAAGAAGAAGAAGAAGATCATCAACTTGGTCTTTTCAACGTTTATCTCCATGCCATGATCTTGTGATGTGACGTCCATTCTTCAGATCATTTACCAAAGTTCTCTCAGTTCCCGTCAACCCGTCAATGTTATCTGGAAAACATACGTTGGTAAAGACAATGGGACGAATAACATTGAAAGTCTCTCTGGGGCAGCAGTGAATAAGCTGACATCAACGAGTGACTTGTAGCTGCCTGCTTGTATCAGAGTCAGTGACACATAACTCACCAATACCCTATTCCGCCACAAAGTGACAGCCCAGGAAACATACTACAACCATGCAGCCTGGCTAAGAGATTTGGGAACAGAGAGGGAAGGCAATTCTGAAGTCGGATGTGTTTCGCTCTGCGATCTGAGCACCTTTTGTGAGGCTAGCGCGCCAGATGGAACTGTTATTTGCAAGTGTCTCTCACGAGATGACGTCAATGTTGAAGTTTTCCAAATACATTATTCAGGAGCCGGAAGCGTTTCTTATGTCTCCATGGTGAACGTCTGCCATTTCTGAGCTTACTGTAAACCAGCTATTTGGGGAGGCGCGTATCAGACATGTGAACATGTTCCGGTTATCTTATCTGGGCTTTTAACAGATTAATTGTAAATCCAAACAAAGATCTTTACACAGTGTCCTTGAACTCGTGCCCAAGACGGCGTTATAACACTTTAAAAAATACGTAATGCAGTGTAAACTTGTTATTTTGTAAACAATTTTTAGTATAATATGTTGTTGCTTCTAGTCACCCCTTTCTTAGGGTGTCGACAATCACGTGCTTATTTTACTTAATTGTCAATCCAGCTGTCCTGGCAGAGGATGCCTGGAATATATTTTTACGGTACAACACAGTTGTAATTATTTATATTCTTCTTTTATGATTTTACCATTTCATATTCTATCCTTGATGACTTTTTTGTACATATTGAAATTTACAAGTTGCATTATTCCTTTAAAGTGCATTGGAAAGGAATCATATTTAACACTGGTATTTGAATGTTGGTAAGACTGTACTTCTTATAAGTTCTCATTTAACTCTGAAGCTTCATTTCCTTCACCATTCACTCTCCAATGAGAATGATGGGGATAACTTGAATTAACTCCTTTATACTGGTTTAGAAGACTCTACCGATTCTATATACATCCAGTTTCTTGGAAAGTGGTTTAACTGATGTAAGAGTCAATCTTAATAAACTTAAACACTAGACCTAAGCAGACCTGCAGCCGGCTAAGCGCCATATATAACTATTTCCAACCAACCACATAGGGAAGGGTACAAATAACTTGGGTAGATTTTATTTTGAATTTTGCCTACTCTTTTCGATTGTAAACTGCCAAGGGATTTTTAACATGCTCGACACTGTAGACGGGTGTCAGATCTCACTACCCAGAGATCAGGGGCGTTTTGATCAGAAGATCCACTGTCCCCCTCTGCATCGAAGGTTGACTGTAATGGCACTCAAACATCCTATCTTTCTTGACTTGATGGTTCACTCCGACAGACTGTTTTCAGTCCGTCTTCTTGCCCGCCTACCGTCTATCTCTCTGATCTCTGACCAGAATTGCTATCTGCAGCATTGTGTTATGTTTCTTTTTATATGTCTAAAATATTGTATTTTTATCTATTTTGTATCTCCTTCCGTATTTCTCTTAATTAATTAGTATGTCTTTGTTGTCTACTCCAGGACTCGTCAATCTTTTTATACTCGACGCTAACTTTTGCAACGTTCGTGATAGTAAATGTTATTTACTGCAGACTAAAATCTAAATTGAAAGAAACTTTCGTGATAGTAAATGTTACTTACTGCAGACTAGGATCTAAATTTAAGAAACTTTCGTGATAGTAAATGTTAGTTACTGCATAATAAAATCTAAATTGAAGAAACTTTCGTGATAGTAAATGTTACTTGCTGCAGACTAAAACTAATTTGAAGAAACGTTCGTGATAGTAAATATTACTGCAGACTAGGATCTAAATTTAAGAAACTTTCCTGATCACCAACTGAGTCTATATATTGTAGGTCTTTTTTAGTACATCACCATCATGTAGCAAGTCCTTTAAAGAACGTCGCTCCCATCACAGCTCGTTTGAAAGAAACTCGATCTCTGATAAAATCTCCATCCTGCTCCAGAGTCATGCCCAAGCATTCCTTGGCATCTTGGTGCCATCGCCTTCTTGGTTTGCCTCTGCCTCTATTACCTTCTATTACCGTTCTCTCAAGACAATTGTGTCTTTTGATGTAGTCAAAGTATTGCAATTTTCTGTTCATGATTGAATTTATGAACTGATTCTCCTCTATGCTCTTGTCGAATGTCTGCATCTTTTTTTTTCGGTCCATTTTTCTATTCCGGGAACCTTTATATAAATCATTTCGACGAAGGACCTCACTTCTTTTAGGTTTGGGTAGCTGTCCATGTTTCGCACGTGTATGCTGCCACGGGAAAAACACAGGTTATCAAAATTTTCCCTTTTTTTCCCACTGGTAATGTATCATAGTTTCCTCAGATAGTGTAGCCTGAAATCCTTGACACGTGACAATGCCCGTATGTCACCGTTGTTTAAGTCCATCTGGCGCTGTTGCCTAAGTGATAGGCCCACGAGGCGGATCTCAAGCGAGGCATGCGTTGTCCTTAGCTGGTTCTCCGTGACTTTTGTCAGAGACCAGGTTTCATATCCAAAGCATAGCGCTGGTAGGAGCACTGTCAGCGCTCAGTCTGGTGTCTCTTGTGGCGTATGTTGCCGCCATTATCGAGTTGAAGGCGGCCCTGCCTGTTCAACGGCGCCTGGCATTCTTCGGCTTCAAGTTATTTTCCCATGTTGAGGAGGCGGCCGAGGTAGATGCAAGGTGATGTAAATGTAACTGGTTGTATACAGACTCTGCAGGGTCTGCTAAACCAGTATAAAGACGTTAACTGAGGTTAAGATGTATTCGTCGACACCCTCCAGAGGCGAATCCTATCAGTGGCATGGCGTAGGGCTCCACAAAACTGTTGCGCATAGCTTTGGTTTTTTTTCTATGTTTATCGTGCGGTCCGCTTTCTTGCCACCGCACCCAGCGATGCTAGCGACAGCTAAGCTGGCCATGTAGTCAGAAAGAAAGACGAACGCTGGAGCACAGCAATCACTCTGTGGTACTCGCGGCGCAAAAGGAAAAGGTCCTACCTCTCCACAAGATTCGCTCGAACTGCACAACACTCGATACTGAAACAAACACGTTAGCCATCCACTGGACGATGGTGCCCGAGACAGAATAGACTGGAAGCCGAGATAATACCAGTACACAACCAAAAACCATAGCACTGCTCGAGCCCGGCCTGGTAAGCAGAGAAATGCACCCGGCTACTACCAACTGGCACAAGAGCGGATGCCCTTGTAGGTGCACAGGTCGAATAAGATTAAGACTAGTGCAACTTCTGCATTGCCAAAACAATAATAATATGTTTTTAATACATGTAATTATTCTGCCACCGCCCACGTGAAAGCTAAAATCGGCCACTAGTCGGCGCACGCTCCTAGGTTGAAGAACACTGGTCTAGTCCAATCACTTGCAGCCACTCAATTAGTTTGACAAGCAGGACACGTGTAGTTTCTCTTGTGTTCTTATATATTTTTTATTTTTTTTTTATTTTATGTGTTTGCCTCACTAGTTTCTACTGGCGGAGGCGCGCCTATTCCGCCCCAGACCGCAGTCAAATTGGGCGATACTAAGACGCATAAACCAGTGCTTGGATGCGTGTGTGTATCTGTTTGTACCTAGCCTGGTATTTCCGTGATGCTCCTCCCGTTGTTCCTCGCTTTTGTTGATCCTCGTTGTCCGCCTTAGGTATTTGCACAAATATGCGCAATTGTTTTCCTGGGACCATTTTGGGAATGAGTATATTTATTTTCCTTCATACTTGATTCGGATCTCTTTATTTATTTCCTGATTTAGAATTAAACATTTTTTTTTAAAAATTATAAAACCCCATCATACATTTTAAAAAAAATTGTGAAGATAGCAGTGTAGTGAGGTGTACAACGAGAATGAATGAAATGGAATGATTGGGAAATATGTCAAACAATATACTTGATACATAAGGATTAAGAGTACAATATAAATTAATTGTAAAGGGTCTTCCTTCTATTGTGAGGCCCATTTGTGTTGACTTCCTTCCGTCTGGTCTTGGTGTATCAGGTTTTGCCTGCTCTCATATATTTTTCTATAGCAGCCATGTATTCCAACTTGTAAGCGATTTACTGATTTGTGTGCCACTTTGTAGATACTTCGTTTCACCTGTGCCCTCTAGCTCTCGCAGTTAATTAGGTGCTGAATGTGTGGTAGGCTCAGGAATAGAAATCAAAATTTTAAAAAAAAAGAAAAAAAAAAGAACAATAGAAATGTAGATAATTGATTAAATAATTATAGATAAATAATGTTGATGTAGTAGTAGTATAATTATATTAAGTGTAAGTATATAGTGGTGAGGATGCCCGCATAATTTCCGGCTAACATTTTTATTCAAATCATTGCTTCACTAGTTCTCAAATAACCACATTTATTTCCTACATGTACCTGGTGGTTTGTCACATTCTTCTCTTGTCACCATAATAATAATAATAATGTTCGCTTAGGCGTCTGAGTCCCGTTGCGTCTGTCGGTCACATTCATGACCCACTGGTTGATATCTGCTGGAGTCATACTGTGCAGGGATGGTTTTTTCTGTGCCTCCAGTCGGTCTGGGGACGACTTGTGTAGTATCTAGTTGGATGGGGTTTCCTGGTCCATCCATATCTTCTTCTTCATCGTACGCTGTCAGACGTCAACCTGTATTTTTTCGAAAAAAGCAGTGGTCATCCTGAGGCTGTCGACACTTCGATAGAGCTTGTCTAGTGTTGCCACTGGTGATGGCCACATCTGCTTTCTCTAGTCCTCGTATGTCGGGCAGTTTTGCAGCAAATGTTCAGCGGTCATTTTCCCTGTACTGCACGTGCATTCGTCAGTGCCATCTATCTTCAGTTTATTGAATAGATGGTACCTCAGTCTATTGTGGCCTGTGCGAAGTCTGAAGACCACGACCTGCTCTCTTCTGTTCAGCTGGTAATAGGCATCGTTTTTTGTGTAGCAAGTATGTTCTATTTCCCATTTGGTCATGTATCTAGCTCTAATAAGCCTTTTGACACTTCGTATGTCACACTAGGATCTGGTTGTGATAGTCTTGCACCTTCTTTTGCCAGTCTGTCTGCCTCTTCGTTGCCTTGGATGTTACAGTGGGATGGAACCCAATGTACCACTACTCTTTTTGGTGCGGACTGCTGGCATAGTTGACAGAGTACTGCTCTTAAATCATTAAGTTCAGTATTTTTCTGGCGTTTTAGTGCTGTGACTACGGCCAGGGCATCGGTAAGCAGGACTATCTGTCTTTCATTTCTTTTGCCTGTCACCATTTCTTCTACTGCAGCCCTCAGTGCCTCTGCCTCCGCTCTGAAATTGCTGGTCCATCCATATGATATGAACAAAAAAACTCAGCGACGGTAAGGTGTTTTTGAGATTGGGTGGAGGCCTGTTTTAGCGGAGACCTCCACGTTGCGGATGTAGTCATGCTCTCAGATGCTCAGGATATGCCGTTTGTTGTGCATGTGGAAGGCTTCCAGTCTCGACATGTAATGTTTCAGCAATGTCTAAATTTTTGGAGCTGTAAAGCAGGAATGAGACCACGCAGGACTTGTAGTAATGGATTTGTGTTTTAATGAAGATCTTGCCATTATTCCACACATGTCGGAGGTCGTGCGTAGAAGGCGCAGTGCTGGAAATGAGGTTCTGACCTTTTGTCTTGGCTCAGGACATAGACATGCCTAGGGAAGACGTTTCGCTGTCTAACATTTCCAGAGAACGCTGGGACCCAGATCAGTCTGTGCTGAACAGGACAATGCCGTACGCGTAAACGAGATCAGTGAAGGTTGCCTGATCAATATATATATATATATACAATCTTGGTGCGCGCTGGAGCTGTCAAGAAGCCAGTCGACTGCCCGGCAGAATAGGCCGGGGGCAAGAACACATCCCTCTAAAATACCCGAAGTCGTGGGGAATCTGTCAGAGAGAGTGCCACCCAAAAGAATTATGTCGCCGGCGTCTTTGTGCAGCTCCTTGATCGTGTTGAACAGGGTGCCGGGGTGGTTAATTCCTGGAGGGCTTTCAATAAAGCCGATCGATCAACCGAGTTGAAGGCGGACTTCAAGTCCACGTATCCAGCGAACAAGGGGAGATTGAAGGCCCGGTGCAGTTCGGCGAAGAGGCGCAGTGTAGGGATGGCGTCGGTTGTAGAACGACCCGAGGTGAAGCCAGACTGTTCTGGGCGACGTTTTGTGCTCAAGAGAGACTTGAGTCTAGCCAGTAGTACGCGGACAAACATCTTCCCCGGAACGGAGAGTTGCATTTTAGGCATATAAGGTCGGCAATCTTTGCGACTCCCCTTGCCTTTGTACAGGGAGACGACGGTTCCAATGCACCAGTTAGCCAGGACGTGGCTCGTCCTCCATACTTGCAGGAATAAATTATAGAGGGCAGAGATGATCGGGTCGATGGCGTATTTCAACAGGTCCTGTGGGATGTGATCCGGGCCAACCCCGCGCGTCCATCTCTGAGTTTTTGAATAGCGGCAAGAACTTCAGATATAGGTGGGGGGGGGGGGGGGGGGGGGGAGGGGTCGATGTTGGTTTTGGTTTCCGTATCTGGGGGAGGATCTAGAGATTCAGCAAACAGATCGGGGCATGTCGTTGCTGGTGGATGGTTAAGAGCAGACGTGTAATGCTCCTTCCACTTGTTCGCTACCTCCTCGTTACGTGTAGTGCTCCTTCAACGTGTTCGCTACCTCCTCGTTACGTGTAGTGCTTCTTCCACCTGTTCGCTACCTCCTTGTATGACGAGCACATGGAGCCGTCGGACTTATTGATGAACTCTATACTTTTTTTCTAATTCTGCTTGCCTCCAGACAGAGGAGCCTGATAGGCGGGTCTGAGGTAATGAGATCTGAGACCAGCTTGGACTTCGTCAGTAATTTCGTTGAGAAAGCGTTCCTTGTCTGCCCTTGCCGCCGCGAGGAATTTCCCTTTCAGTCGTTGTCTTTCGGCGTGGTCATTGTGAAGCATGGCTGCGTTCTTCTAGAATATTATGTCATACGAGGTATCGGAGTGCCATTGCTGACGCTTTTGGGTCCTTGAGCGGGTGATTAGCTTGGCGGCCTCGCATGTGGCGTTCTTTATGACGGCATATGCTGCCTCCGGGTCATTGGGAAGGGGGCCCGATGCAGCCATGTTTGCCCTGACATCATCGGCGTATTTATCGGCGACGCTTGGGTTAGCATTAAGAAGCTGGATATTATACAAGCAATAATCAGTGTTGGCAGGGGCCTCCGCACCGCGAAAGACACGACAGGAAGTCACCCGATTGAGACTTCTCACAAGGATGTGGTCGAGTTCCTTCCTAGTCCTTCGGTCGTTAGAGATCCATGTCTAGGCGGCGGTACCATGAGCCGGTAATCTTCAGACTGAAGGCGGCGCAAAATGACAGAAACCTGTGGGAGTTACCTTTGTATTTCCACTGCCGAACGAGCCCAGGATCGATTTATAACAACTTCGCTGGGACCCTGAAACTGCCCTGAAATCACCCAGTAGGATTAGCTCATGATGTGGAGGAACTGTAACTAAGGCATTGGCCAGATCCTCGTAGAAGCTGTCCTTTGCCTGCGGTTGACCTCGTCAGTGAGAGCGTATGCAACTATTATTGTGAGATGTCCATGTTTATGTTTTAATCGTGCCAAGAGGAGCCTGTTCAAAATGTCGTGCAAGGAGGAGCCTGCCCGAGATGTTGTGCCGGGACAGGCCTGCCCGAGATGTCGTGCCGGGAGGAGCCTGCCCGAGATGTCGTGCCGGGAGGAGCCTGTCCGAGATGTCGTGCCGGGACGAGACTGCCCGAGATGTTGTGCCAGGAGGAGCCTGCCCGAGATGTCGTGCCACGACAAGCCTGCCCGAGATGTCGTGCCGGGAGGAGCCTGCCCGAGATGTCGTGCCGGGACGAGCCTGCCCGAGATGTTGTGCCGGGAGGAGCCTGCCCGAAATGTCGTGCCAGGACAAGCCTGCCCGAGATGTCGTGCCGGGAGGAGCCTGCCCGAGATGTCGTACCAGGACAAGCCTGCCCGAGATGTCGTGCCGGGAGGAGCCTGCCCGAGATGTCGTACCAGGACGAGCCTGCCCGAGATGTCGTGCCAGGAGGAGCCTGCCCGAGATGTCGTGCCAAGAGGAGCTTGCCTGAGATGTCGTGCTGGGAGGAGCCTGCCCGAGATGACGTGCCAGGAGGAGCCTGCCCGAGATGTCGTGCCAAGAGGAGCCTGCCCGAGATGTTGTGCCGGGAGGAGCCTGCCCGAGATGACGTGCCAGTAGGAGCCTGCTCGAGATGTCATGCCAGGACGAGGGTGCCCGAGATGTCGTGCTAGGAGGAGCTTGTCAGAGATGTCGTGCCAGGACGAGGGTGCCCGAGATGTTGTGTCAGGAGGAGATTGCCCGAGATGTCGTGCCTGGATTAACCTGCCCGAGATGTCATGCCAGGACGAGGGTGCCCGAGATGTTGTGTCAGGAGGAGATTGCCCGAGATGTCGTGCCAGGAGGATATTTCCGAGATGACGTTCCAGGATGTACCTGCCCGAGATGTCGTGCCAGGAGGAGATTGCCCGACATGGCGTGCCAGGAGGAGATTGCCCGAGATGGCGTGCCAGGGGGAGCCTGTCCGAGATGGCGTGCCTATATACTATACTGTCATATGAATAAGCCCACACCGTTTCTGTGCCGAACACCATCAGACTGCAGCAGACAGGTGTCTTCGACACAATGTTGAAAGGACATACCATCTATCCCTCAATTTGATTAGAGATAGACATTCTGTCATTATGCCCTTCTCATAGAAACGGCAGACTTGGAGAATGCAGTGTTTGAATGTAATGGTTAAATTTGATGCCACATCGGAATTTGTTGTTGTACATGTAGTTTCCATTTCTCAATCGTTCCTTCCATCTTGAGATGTAACGTGACGTGAAACATTTAAAACCCAATCCTTTTTGTCCTATCAGGCATGCTGTACTTTGGCCCGGATTTACCTCAAGCTCAGTGGCGAGCAGTGCTTGACTTCTCATCGACCTAAATAAAGTTAACAGCCGGGACGTAATCTATTCCTCACATTTCAGTGCACCGATTCAAACTTGACTCGTCAATACTATGGTCTAATTTCTGGCGACGTACTCTATTAACCACGATTAAAAAATGTAGTACCTTGTACATTAGTTAAAACAAAACAATGCAACGGAAATTCCTTTAGACTAGACGTCATCAATAGGGCGGTGTGAAAAGACGCAATGACACATTGTACTGGTTAGCTGAAACAGTCATATCCATATAGTCATATCCATATAGGCATAGCCATATAGTCATACCCATATACTCAAATCCATATAGTCATATCCATATAGTTATAGCCATATAATCATATCCATATAGTCATGCCCACATAGTCATGTCCATATAGTCATCTCCATATAGTCATACCCATACACTGAAATCCATATAGTCATTAGAAATAGAGTCATATCCATATAGTCATACCCATATACTCAAATCCATATAGCCATACCCATATAGGAAAGTCCATATAGTCATATCCATATAGTCATATCCATATAGTCATGTCCATATAGTCATAACCATATAGTCATAGCCATATAGTCATATCCATATAGTCATATCCATATAGTCATGTCCATATAGTCATAACCATATAGTCATAGCCATATAGTCATATCCATATAGTCATATCCATATAGTCATAGCCATATAGTCATATCCATATAGTCATAGCCATATAGTCATATCCATATAGTCATATCCATAAAGTCATAGCCATATAGACATATCCACATAGTCATATCCACATAGGCATATCCATATAGTCGTATCCATATAGTCATATCCGTATCCATATAGTCATATCCACATAGTCATATCCATATCCATATAGTCATATCCATATCGTCATAGCCATATAGTCATAGCCATATAGTCATAGCCATATAGTCATATTCATAAGCGATCCGTTCCCCGACAACTTAACGTCTTTATATTGGTTTAGAAGACTCGGCAGAGTTTGTATACAACCAGTTTCTTCTACTTCAACTGATCTGAAAACTGTGCACATCCTACCTATACTTGAATTCATTAATTGACCCTGTATCCACTATTTCCCGTGGCAATGCATTCCAACCATTAACCAGTATCGGACTAAACAATATTTCCTAGTATTTAATCTGGAGGCAGTTACTCTTGTGCAGAGTCCAACTACGTCTCCGGCCATGAAGGGGGCGATTGGATTGTTCATGTCCACTGATGCCACCCACCCCCGCGTGGCCATACGGACGCTGTGGGTGGGGTGGGGGGGGTGTCTAGGCTTTTGGTACTGCCCTTGGCTGGCATTGGTCATCTATTTCCTGATCAGCGGGCCGGGCCGAGAACGGTCGTTGGTTTCACTACTTTAGTCATATTGCTGGACAGCCTTCTCTCCATCAGTTACCCTGTATTTACTTATACATTGGCTGCCCCATTTGGTAAGTGCACTAATGAGGAAGTCGGGAACAGGGTATTTTGCATATCTCCATGACAACGGAGTGAGCAAAGAACATTTCTAGTAATATTGCCGGCTAGTCGAGCAAAATTGATGAGGGCACAGTGACCTGCAGCATTAAATGACCTTGGCATCATACCGGCGTGATCGCACGCTGTGGAGTGTTGGATAGGATTACATTTAGTGTTAGAAATAACCAGCACACGGGGTCATGTGTAGGTTGGGGAATCCCGTTGTACAAATCCATTTCTAATATGGTCATTGGGGTCTTTGTGAATAACAATGACAAGAATAGCACCACTGCCTCACAGAGAGCATGTCGTCAGAGGCAACTAACTGTGTGACAAGGTATAACACATGACATGGTTAGGTGGTTTGTTTAGAGCAGTATAGATAGCGCATAACAGGCTGAGGGTCTACTTTGCTCTAGTGTTTGAGTCTCTAAAGATGGACTCGGGATAAAGACGCTGATCAGCGCATCTGTCAGCGACCGATAGCTGACTGCTAGCGTCAGGGTCAGCAAACCAGAGGTGCCAAGACCCTTCTACACCTCCACGCGGTGATCCTGGATGACAAGCTGCAACAGAGCAGACTGCCTAAGTAGAAGGGATCAAAGAGGGAGGGCAACCCGGTAATAAAAAATGCTTGCTGAAGTAGGATGTGTTGGACCGAAAGGTGCAAATATCGTGTAACAGATCCCGTTGTTTGCCCTCGGGTTATTCTAACTCAGAACACTATCATACTCATCCACATCATCATGACCACACACAGAAAATAATACAGCACACAGCAGATGGCATATTTATTATCTAATTTTCATATCAGAAAAATGAGTAGTGAAATTACAAACACAATACAATACATATCATCTTAACTAATTATTCCTATATTATATATATATATATATGTTAATGTAAATATTAAATGTATCTGGCAAAGATGGGGCCATAACTGGTCTACATTTCTCCACTGTTTTGGATCGTTATGGATGCCGCTAGACCACGGATTTGCCTGGAATTCACACTAGTCGACGACTTACACTTGTGTCCACTGAAACGTGGTGTTGTTTTCCGTCTGGACTTGTTATTTCGTTCTTTTTTTGTGATTTCTTCCATCCGTTTATCCTGGTCTGGACGCCGGCTGAATGGCACTACGCTTATACCTGTGACGTATTTCACGGGTTAGTTCTGCCGGTTCACCTTCGCGAATTTGGCGTGTGGGAATTTTAGATGCTACTATGATGAGTTCAATACAGCTGGGGAGAGATGCCAGCCCCACTCACACGCTGAGTGTTGTCCATACGACCTCTTGTGGTTATCGAAAAGGCACGACAAACTGCGTTAGATGCCATCCCACCTTTCTACCCTGCGGGTTACATGTTTACGGATAGGCTTCGGTAGTAACCCTGAGGCAAAATCTGCATCCTATGCTATCTCCAGTCGTCTCGATAAATATATTGCCACTGGCAAACGGTAGCTTAGGCTCTGTGAGTGAGGTTGACAAAAAGGCGCAGTTTCTTCCTCACTTTAATCCAAATAACCGCGCAAGTCACCCATTTCAGCGGACACAGCAAGAGATACGACTGTCCACAGGGCTGAACAAAGAGAGTGGTCTTCATCACTTGTGATGGACAACTATTATAAATATTAAATAAAGCGGAAATTTTAAGCATTAGCTATTGATGGAATTCCCAACTATCTAAACCCAGTTCTATTGCCTTGCAATTACATCACACACACACCTCGCCTTAATTGCGTCATCAACACACCTTATCAAATACTCTTCCTCACTTAAATCCCCTCAGGCGGGCGATCTGGACATACTTCCTTCACATTGTGTCCGGCTTAAAACACACGTTCAGATTATCTATTAATACAAAACTCACACACCTACTTGAGCGATCCTGTTCTATCACTAACATTCGTGCAACAGTTTATCAATCGCTCCTCTATCTAAGTCGGTGAGCTAAACAGACTCCTAAATTCAGTCTCTCTCTCTCTCTCTCGCTCTCATCTCTCTATCTAGCCTCCTCTCCATCCAGCGTCCTGAGCTAAACTTTGTCTCGAGTTATATACACTTAAGCAAAGTCAGAGCTTGACCAATGGATCTCCGGGGATGGCTCTATTCAGTCTTATTGGAACGAAATACTTTGCACACCTGTCACTTATCTATCGCAGCTAGCTCCGTTGTCAATCCATCTATCACTCATTTTCTCCCTACCCAAATCGGAAGGCCAGTGGTCAGCTCCTACCTGTCCACATTTCTTGCCCCAGCTCTGTTTTCCTTTGTTGAGACGATGAGTGACCTTGACACGCATTCATGTACCTTTGTTATCAGCAATCACATCACCCCTGTCCTAAATTCTTTGCTCCGGCGGGAACTGTTACAATCGCAGTCAAGCTGTAAACCACGACACAACGCATTCCGTTCTCTGGACTACATTCCGCTACTTGCAAAGTTTTTTTTAGAGCTTCGTAGCCGGAGATTGAGAACGAACAAAGAAGAAGAAGAAGATGAACTCGCACATCGGATAACCACCTTCTCTAATCTTTCCCAACTCAGGGGATTATTAAGCTGCTCTACCCTAGCCCGCAAAGCAGGAAATCCTTCTCCCGGCTACATGCAGCTCATACCAGAGCCGGGGCATGCACAGGCTCAGCTGCCCCTGTAGAAGTACAGATTGACTAAGAACAAAGAACAAAGAATATTGTCATTGAGTGATGGTATGCCATTTTAAAAAAATACTTTGCAACGCTCTCGAGGTGAAAACAGGATAAATGAACGGTTCTTCGCTCGCCCGTTTTCGATAATAGGAGGTAAAACATTTGGTTCGATGTAATTGAAAAAAACACAGCGAAATGATAGAGAAACGGTGTACAGAATTGTTCCTAATATCGTCAACTATTGGTGATAAGTATTATGAATCGACATCATGCGATGGAAGCAGATATAATAGCATAAAAAAACGGACTAAAAGGGTCAGCAGCCTGTATGGTGCTTCACCGGAAATGTAGATTCATGAAAATACTCGTGAAGATGCAGTTGTGTATATATTTCGATGGAAATGTGTTAACTTAACTTAACTTAACGTCTTTATACTGGTTTAGAAGACCCTGCAGAGTCTGTATGCAACCAGTTACATTTACATTACCTTGCTCTAAAAGCTATGCGCATCGAATTTATTCTTAAATGCATTAACTGTCCCTGCCTCCATTACCTCCCCTGGCAATGCATTCCAATCATTTACCACTCTCTAACTAAAAAAATATTTCCTAATATCTAATCTGGACCTCTCTTTAGTCAGCTTGTATCTATGCCCTCTTGTTATTGTCAGATCAGGTCATCCCGTAACCGGTGAGGTCGTTGGGGCACTCATGAAGACATCCTCACAACCCCACGCCACCCATCTCTGTCAGATGCCGCTGCCTGTGACTCTTCTGGTCGGAGACTGGTCCATTCTTTTTTTGATGTCATCCCATCTCTTTTTGGGCCAGCCTTTTCGTCGTCTTTCATTCACCTTTCCGTGGAGGATTGAATTTGCAAGACCATTTGATCTCGATATATGACCGTACCAAGCGAGTTTCCTTCTTTTGATAGTTGCTAAGAGGTCTTCGAAAGGCCCTATTGCTGTTGTAATTCTATCTCGTATTTCCTCATTTGTAACTCGATCTTTGTAAGTGACGTTTAAATGTCTTCGGGAACATCTCATCTCCTAGGCCTGTATCCTTCACTGAAGGTCAGCTGTAACTGTCCATGTCTCACACGCATAGAGGAATATTGACAGGACTAGGTTACGCATTAATCTGATTTTCGTGCATAGTGCTAACCGTTTGTCTTGCCAGATTTTGTTAAGCCGTGCAAGCGCCGCTATTGTCTGTGCTATTCTGGCCAACACCTCACATTTTGATCCTTCATCACTGACAATCGAGCCTAGATATTTAAAAGATATTTTAAAAATATTGTTATTGTGGGTGGCTGTATTTAAAAAAAACAACTTGTTATAGTCTAATTTATCCATTCCTCTGATCATCTTATAAACCCGTATTAAGTCACCACGAATTCTTCTCTCTTCTAGACAATGTTGCCAGTCTCGTCACTAGGGTTAACTTAACTTAACTTAACGTCTTTATACTGGTTTAGAAGACACTGCAGAGTCTGTATACAACCAGTTCCATTTACAACACCTTCCTCTAGAAGCTGTACGCATCCAATCTGTTCTTAAATGCATTGACCGTCCCAGCCTCCACCACCTCACTTGGCAATGCATTCCAAGCATTCACTACTCTCTGGCTAAAGAAATACTTCCTAATATCTAATCTGGACCTCTCCTTAGTCAACTTGTAGCTGTGCCCTCTTGTCCTTGTTGGTGGTTGTACTTTAAAAAACTTGTAATAGTCCACTTTATCCATTCCTCTGATCATCTTATACACCTGTATTAAGTCACCACGAATTCTTCTCTCTTTTAGACACTGAAGGCCAGTTCTTTTTAATCTTTCTCCATAACTGTAATTCTGGAATCCCAATATCAGCTTTGTCGCTCTTTTTTGTATTCTCTCCAGCATGTCTATATCCCCTCTCTGATAAGGACTCCACACCTGTACACAGTACTCCAATCTAGGTCTAACTAATGCTTTATACAGTTTGACTATCACTTCCTTGCTCCTATGTTTAATATTTCTTTTTATCATCCCTAACATTGCATTTGCCTTTTTTACTGCTACCTGAACTTGCTCCCTCACCTTACATGTATGATCTATTATAACCCCTAAGTCCCTTTCTTTTTCTATCTTTCTAATATTGTTCTCTCCCATTCTGTAATTATGTTCCATATTGGATCTACCCATGTGGATGACTGTACATGTATCTACATTAAACTCCATTTGCCAGATTACAGACCATTCTCGAATTTTATCTAAATCCGACCTCAATATATCTACTTCTGCTTTAGATGAGACACTACTGCATAGTTTCGTGTCATCAGCAAATTTTGCAATCATGGATCCCATATCAATGTCCAAATCATTTATTAATATCAAGAACAAAATTGGTCCCAAAACCGAGCCCTGTGGCACACCACTTTTCACTTCACACCACTCAGAGTATTCCTTATTTATGCCCACCCTCTGCCTTCTTCCCGTTAACCAATTTTCAATCCATTTGGCAACTTCCCCACCTATTCCATGTGATTTTAACTTTCGAAATAATCTTTGATGAGGTACTCTATCAAAGGCCTTTGCAAAGTCTAGATAAATAACATCCACTGGCTCCCCTTTATCTAACATTTTAGTAACCTCCTCCATGAATTCTAATAAATTTGTTAAGCATGATCTCCCTCTAGTAAACCCATGCTGACTATTTATAATTAGATTAAACTTGTTTAAATGCATTACAATGTTTTCTTTGATTATTGACTCTAACAATTTACAGACTATGCTCGTTAAGCTCACAGGTCTATAGTTTGCTGGATCTGCCTTTTTGCCCTTTTTGAATAAGGGGATCACTCCCGCATCTTTCCAATCCCGTGGAACAATCGCCTTGTGCAAGTGATTGAGAACATAATTTAGCCAATGGTTTTACTGTCACCTAGTACGTAGCTCATGGTGTCGCCCTCTCCCGACTCCTCAATGACCTCTTCCGAGTCCTCGTGTACCAGACCTTGAAAGAATCCTTAAAAATGTTTGCAAATTTAGGACCTACATTTACAAAAGACATAAGTTGTTGTTGTTGTTGTAGTTGTTGTTGATTATCGCCCACAATGAGTAAGTTTACTCTTTTGTGCGCCCTAAAAAGAACGTCAAGTGGCTCGTTGTAGTAGTTTTCCTCACATTCCGAGTATACTGATGAAGGTAGACCGCGGTCCTCCCTGCGGTTGTCCTATGCTTGGCTTCATCTGTGTGGTGCGCACTACTACAAGGATCACGTCGATCCACATCTCGTCAGCCAGGCTGCCTTAAAACAGTCTGTTTCCAGGACACGCTACATGGAAGAGAGATTGTGGTCTTTGTCAGTGTATTGTGCCTGACCCTGACACGACGTCCTAGTCTGTATGTTGTGCATGACCCTGACACGACGTCATAGTCTGTATGTTGTGCCTGACGCGACGTCCTGGTCTGTATGTTGTGTCTGACCCTGACACGACGTCATAGTCTGTATGTTGTGCCTGACACGACGTCATAGTCTGTATGTTGTGCCTGACGCGACGTCCTGGTCTGTATGTTGTGCCTGACCCTGACACAACGTCATAGTCTGTATGTTGTGCCTGACGCGAAGTCCTGGTCTGTATGTTGTGCATGACCCTGACACGACGTCTTAGTCTGTATGTTGTGCCTGACGCGACGTCCTGGTCTGTATGTTGTGCCTGACCCTGACGCGACGTCATGGTCTGCATGTTGTACCTGACCCTGACACGACCTCCTGGTATGCATGTTGTAATTGACCCTGACACGACGTCCTGGTCAGAATGTTATGCCTGACCCTGACGCGACGTCCTGGCTGGTCAGTATGTTGTGCTTGACCCTAACACGACGTCCTGGTCAGTACGTTGTGCCTGACCCTGACACGACCTTCTGGTCTGTATGTTGTGCCTGACCCTGACACGACCTCCTGGTATGCATGTTGTAATTGACCCTGACACGACGTCCTGGTCAGAATGTTATGCCTGACCCTGACGCGACGTCCTGGCTGGTCAGTATGTTGTGCTTGACCCTAACACGACGTCCTGGTCAGTACGTTGTGCCTGACCCTGACACGACCTTCTGGTCTGTATGTTGTGCCTGAACCTGACACGATGTCCTGGTCAGTATGTTGTGCCTGACCCTGACGCGACGTCCTGGTCAGTATGTTGTGCCTGACTGGGCTACCGTCTCAGTTCCCCAACTGACATAAGAAACATGCGAGGCAGAAGCGTTCAAGTACTCATCATCATCACCACCATACTACTAAAACATCAAAATTATTGTTTGACAGACAATGGGTTTTTTCTCGTGTGATTGCTCCTTCACTTAGGGAAAGTAATGGCAACCTACCGTACACCTGCCAAGAAACTTATAACAGCCAAATAGGTGGCGGTTGTAAGAAGCGACGTTCTGTAAAGGGCATGCTACTTACCTACTCTTTCCGGGGGCTTCCTTGGACATAATGCGTGTTTTTGTTTGTAAGAAATTCCGTCTAGTCTACACCTGCAGTTAGTGTTTGTACATACGTGGCTTTGATCGTTGATTTGTCTGTCTCTCTCAATTTCTGTATGCTTTCTGCCCACGACTGCTTGGTAGGTTGATTACTGTTATGCGGTATAATGATCGGTACAGGTCTCACTAAAAAATGAGAAATGTCTATGCTGACGTACAGCCTCTGCCAATCAAGCCAACCTTACCTTCTCAAGTGGTCCACTAGCTGGGTCCGGTGCTCCCCATTTAAACTAACACGGCAATGGCGAACAGCGAGTATCCGGGGCTGACAAACCGGACTCCCGATGCCTGAAGGGATAAATTAGCAGGCTGTGAGTGGGGTAACCCAAACAGAAACCATCGCGGGAGTGTGACCCCTCCGTCAGGTGCGGCAGATGCTGGGCCACCGGCGCGTGGGCATGACCCAATCCCTACCAAGGTCACACCCAGGGAGCTACCCTGGTTAAAAGAAAAGCAACTGAAGCCCGGCAGGCAGTGTTTGGATGATCCGGGACATGGATAGGAAGACTACAAAACTTCCACCACCGAAGACGGAACATGCCGGCCAGAATGGCGTGGGTACCCAGAAATTGAAAAGAATATATATGCATATACGGTTAATGAGTATGCTCAGATACATCACAAGATATGGGGCTGCCTCTGTGGACTGCCACCAGGGGGAGGCAGCGCCGGATCCCAAGCCTCGAAGGGATCCACCTTAAGCTACTGATGATAAACTGGGGAACCTTTGAAGGAACTGCGATTGACGTGTCACTTCATGGAGGCAGCCAATTTGGTGGCATAAAACGAGCAAACGAAACCGAACGCAAAGAAGAAGAATACTGTTATTTGTAACACATTTTATTTTGCTTAATTAAACCAGCAATCAGTCGAGGTTCCTTAGATGACACGATCCTACTTGGATAACTGTGGCAATTCTAGAGCTAATACATGCTTACCAAGCTCCGACCCTCGCGGAAAGAGCGCTTTTATTAGTTCAAAACCAATCGTCGTTTCCCCTCGCGGGGTTGCGGCGTCCCCACTGGTGACTCTGGATAACTTTGTGCTGATCGCATGGCCTCATGTGCCGGCGACGCATCTTTCAAATGTCTGCCCTATCAAATGTCGATGGTACGTGACATGCCTACCATGTTTGTAACGGGTAACGGGGAATCAGGGTTCGATTCCGGAGAGGGAGCATGCGAAACGGCTACCACATCCAAGGAAGGCAGCAGGCGCGCAACTTACCCACTCCCGGCACGGGGAGGTAGTGACGAAAAATAACAATACGGGACTCTTTCGAGGCCCCGTAATTGGAATGAGTACACTTTAAACCCTTTAACGAGGATCTATTGGAGGGCAAGTCTGGTGCCAGCAGCCGCGGTAATTCCAGCTCCAATAGCGTATATTAAAGTTGTTGCAGTTAAAAAGCTCGTAGTTGGATCTCAGGCGCAGGCGGGCGGTCCGGCTCGCGCCGGTTCACTGCCCGTTGTCTCCTGCCCTACCGTCTGCCGGCTCTCTCCCACGGGTGCTCTTCGCTGAGCGTCCTGGGTGGCCGGCGCGTTTACTTTGAAAAAATTAGAGTGTTCAAAGCAGGCCTCGGCTGCCTGAATAATGGTGCATGGAATAATGGAATAGGACCTCGGTTCTATTTTGTTGGTTTTCGGAACTGGAGGTAATGATTAACAGGCACAAACGGGGGCATTCGTATTGCGGCGTTAGAGGTGAAATTCTTGGGTCGCCGCAAGACGAGCTACTGCGAAAGCATTTGTCAAGAATGTTTTCATTAATCAAGAACGAAAGTCAGAGGCGCGAAGACGATCAGATACCGTCGTAGTTCTGACCATAAACGATGCCGACTAGCGATCCGCAGGAGTTGCTTCGATGACTCTGCGGGCAGCTTCCGGGAAACCAAAGTGTTTGGGTTCCGGGGGAAGTGTGGTTGCAAAGCTGAAACTTAAAGGAATTGACGGAAGGGCACCACCAGGAGTGGAGCCTGCGGCTTAATTTGACTCAACACGGCCAACACCGAAATGATTGACATGCCGAGACCACTCTTCTGGAGTCTAATAAGGAACTGGTGCTGGACTTGGACCCCCAGAAATCTGGGGTTATGTCCCCTGTGGCTCGGTTTTGTCTGTATCCAGTGTTTAATAAAGGAATTGACGGAAGAGCACTATCAGGAGTGGAGCCTGAGACCTAAGTTAACTTACCACGCCAATACTGCAGAATGACTATCAAAAAGTACACCTTCGTGGGGTCTAATAGAGAACATGTGCTGGAATTAGACCCTCGAAAATTTTTGGGGCTACCCTTTAAGAAACTTGATTGTCTCGCTAAGGGAATTGACGGAAGGGCACCTCCAGGTGTGGAACCTGCGGCTTAATTTGACTGAACACGCCAATACTGTAGAACAACTGACAAATTGAGAGCACTGCCGTTTGGGTCTAATAATGAACGTACGCTGGTATTAGACTCACGGACGACAAGTCAGCTCTCAAACACTCAAATGAAAGAACGCTACGGAAATCGTGTTTAACTCCGCAGAAACCGCAGATTTCAAATACCTGGTCATTGACAAACAAAAGCCCTCAATAAATTCGTCTGACCAAATAGTGAACGGGTGCTGGAAATAGATCTGAAGACAGGTCAGTTTTACCCTACAAATGACAGGGCGTTGCTACGGAAAACCAGCTCAAATCGAGAGGAGCCGCAGACACTTTGGTTCACGTACCAGGCTGATAAGCCAAGGGCGCGAGGCTACCATGTGGGGGATTCCGGCCGAACCCTTGTAAGCCGCAATCCCGCCCAAAATCTCAGCACCACTGCAATGGGAGGCTCCTACATGCTCGGGACCTGGGGCTTGCGCCCCAGCCCTATCAGGTAGAGCCACAGTAAGAGGTCCTTGCCGCCCGCAAATCAAAGCGGGCGGACAACTGCTTGATACTCACCCTATACGGCGATGGGGTGCGAAAAACACCAACCAAAGACTTAGAACCTGGTCGGGGTGTCGAAAACAGTAGAGCAGCCACCACACTGTGAACTGTCAAGACTCAACCACTGACCATGAGAGTTGTCCGCACACCAGGCGATCAACATCTCTGTGACATTACCAGGCTTGTCCTCTGGCTAAATGCACTCCGGTTACGATATCTACCTCTGTACGTTATCAGCCATAACTATCATGCTGGACGCAGAAGAGATGCAGACCAGCGGACATTGCACACCTGCCCCACTGTGTCAACACCCCAGGTGGCGGGGAATGCTAGGCGTACCATCCCTGCATAGAAGCCAAAAAAATAAAGGGAAAAAGAGATACCCCACTCACATGCAAATGCTACGTTTCTGGCAGGACGTGACGATCCTGGGATACAGACACACTGGACTGCCTCTCTTCCGGGTAAACCAGTCCATCTCATATATCACATATCATCATGGCACCCTATAGACACGAGTAGTGAAGACTCGATAGTCTGGTAAGACAACTTCCATAGGAGAGAAAACTCCGATCGTAAACAACTGCTGCCTTGCAGATAGGCTGGGGACAGCCAAAGGCTAAGGAGGGCATCCCTACAGAAACGCCTGTTGAAATCGGATGCACGGGGCCGCAAGCCTAACAAAACAGTGCAACGTAAATCACAGTATGATGGCAGCACAACCTATTCGAAAAACGCATGGCGCTCATCCTGAGGAGACCCGCCAGGCAGCGATAGCGCCGGGCCCCACGCCTCGAAGGGGCCCACCCTTGACTACTGGTGGTCACCCACCCATGTGTCGTGGAGTCAAGGCACATGGCTATGGGGTAACGTCTATTGGCCAAAACCTCAAGACCCTCAAAATATTACAGTGGAATGCGGAGGGAGTCATTAACAAAAAACTTTCCCAAACACACCACCTGCATGAAGGTAAGATTGACGTGGCATGTATCCAGGAAACGCACCTCAACAATAACCATAAATTCTCAATCAGAGGATACCAGACCTTCCGTCTAGATAGAGAAGGCCACAAAGGAGGGGTCCTGATACTGACCAGAAACAGCATACCGAGTAGCGCGGTACCTGTCAATCACACCGGACAAGCAGAAATTGTAGGAGTTGACATAATGGCTCAAGAGACGAAGCTCCGCATTTTCAATCTGTACGGACCACCAAACAGAGACCTATCGCTCTCGAGTATGGAGGTCAGAGACTCCAACTGCATAGTAGTTGGAGATTTCAACAGCCACTCGGAGAGATGGGGATACTCTGACACGGACAGCAGAGGTGACGAAGTGGAAGATTGGGAGATAGATGCAAATCTATCCCTAATCAATAGGCCGGAGGATAGCCCTAGCTTCTATTCAAGAACATGGCATACAACCTCGACTCCAGATTTGGCCTTCTCCACACAGGACATACACTATAAAATAGACCGCCAGGTGCTAAACCAACTGGCAGGTAGCGACCACAGGCCGATCAGGCTAACCATTGACATGGAAGTAGGCCCACAGGAAACAAAACCGCTCCCACGTTGGAATTACAAACGAGCCGACTGGGACAGTTTTGCAATCCTGACAGATGGGCTGTGTGAAACCATCAACACACGAAACACCAAAATGAAGCCCATGGTAGAGAGCCTAAGCAAGGCAATAATGCAAGCCGCCACTGAAACCATCCGAAGAGGAGCTAGGAAAAACTATAAGCCCTACTGGAATGATGAGTTGCAGAAAGTGGAAGATGCAGTAACAAATGCTAGGAACATGGCAGAGCGAGAAAAATCCATGGAGGCAAACATCGCCCTCAAAGCCGCCGCGGCGAAGTACAAACACACTCTCAAGCAAACAGCAAGAGAAAGTTGGAAAAATAAAACGGAAAGTTTAAACCTGGACAAAGAAGGGAACAAGCTATGGAAGCTAGTCAGAGCCATGAACGACGAAACCCCGTCAAATAAACAAATTACTATCAAGCAGGGCGAGAACTTGATCACAGGTAAGAAAGCCGCAAACGCCTTTGTCGATCACTATGCCAGAGCAAACCACATCGAGGTCCCTGCAGAAAAGCATACAGACATTAGCGAAGAGCTAAAGGGACACGAAAACATAAATACGGCTCCTGAAGAGCACATGATGGCCAAACTAACAATGCGCGAAATGGAAGAGGCTATGAGAACACTTAAGAAAAGGAAATCTCCCGGAAAAGACGGGATAACAAACGAAATGCTGATGGGGCTGGGCCAAACAGCGAAGAAAAAACTACTATCAGTCCTGAACCAAAGCTGGAAAAGGGGTATTGTACCCCAGGCATGGAAAGATGCAATACTGGTACCAGTACCAAAAACAGGAAAGGACAAAACAGATCCGAATGGATACAGGCCCATAAGCCTACTGAGCTGTGTCGGCAAGCTGATGGAACGGATGATAAACACCAGACTGATGTGGCATCTGGAAGAAAAACGAATACTAATTCCACAGCAAGCCGGCTTTAGACAGCACAGATCCACTGAGGACCAGGTCATCCTCATAGCCCAGGAGATAGAAGATGCCTACCAGGCACAGAAACACACAGTAGCTGTTTGGGTGGATCTGGAAAAGGCATTTGACAAAGTCTGGAAGGATGGACTTAGAGTCAAGCTAAGGAGAAGTGATGTTTGTGGGAAGATGTACAAGTGGATCAACCACTACCTCAAACAAAGAACGGCCAGAGTCCAAGTACAAGGGCAGATGAGCAAAAAGGTGACACTCGAGCAGGGAGTACCCCAAGGGGGAGTACTGTCACCCACACTCTTCCTGGTATATATAAACGACATTACAGAGAATATACCAAGAAGAGTCCATAGCTCAATGTTTGCAGACGATCTGGCTATGTGGACCTCTGAAAAGAATCTCACCATAGCAAGAAATCGGATGCAAACGGCCCTAACATCGCTGGAAGAGTGGGCGAACTCATGGCTGGTCAAAATAAACGAGGAGAAAACCACGTGCACAATATTCTCGCTCTCATTAAAACCCCAAAGTACCAAATTAAGCCTAAATGGCAATATCCTGCAGCCAAACGCCAACCCAACCTATCTGGGAGTCACATTTGATCGGCGCATGACATGGAAAAGTCAGATTGAGAGAAACCGAATGAAAGCCAGAGAAAGAATGGCGATCATGAGGAAACTTGCTGGCACAAGCTGGGGAGCAGACGAAGGCATACTAAAGAAACTGTACACTGGAAGAGTGAGACCAGTTCTCGAGTATGGCATCGCGGCATGGACAACAGCAGCGAAGGCGAACTTCGATAAAGTTAACAAACTTCAAAACCAAGCCATGAGAATTATAACAGGTGGCATGAAGTCAACGCCAATTGTAGAACTTGAAAAGATTACAAAACTGCAATCCATGACCGACAGAAGAGACTGCAGAGCCCAGCTGCAGTCAGAGAAACTCCGAAGACTGACGGACCATCCAATGTACCAGAGGCTAAACAATTTGGGAACTGGGAAACTAAAGCGGAGAAACTTTGCAGAAATAGCCAAAGCAAAGATGCACGAAGATCCCATAAACGCACTAACAACACCAAAACCCATCACTACTGTACGAAAACCTACTTGGAGGCAGGATATATTTCCAGAGGTGGTAGAAAATATACCAGGTATTGCAAACAAAAACTGCCAGAGTGAAAAAGAAAGGAGAGACACTACCCTAAGCTTCATAACGAAAAGCTACCCAAGCATGGACTGGACCCATGCATACACCGACGGTTCTGTAACAAACACTACACAGAACGGAGGGGCAGGAGCATTCCTGAACCTACCAAATGGCAGAAAAATAACACTGTCATTCGCTACTGGTAAGTACACGAGCAATTTCAGAGCAGAGGCAGAGGCACTGAGGGCGGCAGTGGAAGAAATGGTAACACACAGTGAAAATGAGAGCCATATAGTCCTGCTGACAGATGCTCTCGAAGTAGTCACAGCGCTAAAAAGCCAGAAAAACACTGAGCTTAATGACTTAAGAGCAGCACTCTGCAAACTGTGCCAACAGTCCGCACCAAAAAGAGTAGTGGTACAGTGGGTTCCGTCACACTGCAACATCCAAGGCAACGAGGAGGCAGACAGACTGGCAAAAGAAGGTGCAAGGCTACCACAAATAGATACCAGTATGACGTACGAAGAGTCAAAACGGCTTATCAAAGCCAGGTACATGTCCAAATGGGAAACCGAACATACTGGTTACACCAAAAACGATGCCTATTACCAGTTGAACCGAAGAGAGCAGGTCGTTGTCTTCAGACTTCGCACTGGCCACAACAGACTTAGGTACCACCTCTTCAACAAATTGAAGATAGGGTGTACCGACGAATGCCCGTGCGGTACTGGTAAAATGACCACTGAACATCTGCTGCAGAACTGCCCGACATACGAGGATCAGAGAGAGCAGATGTGGCCATTGCCAGTGGAACTGCAAGACAAGCTCTATGGTAGTGGCGAGAGTCTCAGGATGACCGCCGCTTTTTTCGAGAAAATAATGGTTACTGTCTGACTGTGTACGCAGAAGAAGAAGAAGAAGAAACCAGCAATCTCATACAGAAACTATTGAGACATGTCGAGTATTCTCTATGGTACATTGACACACCGTTTGAGAAACCCTGAGATAGAAAGAATGGAGGAAAACCGTTGCCAAGCAATGTGCAGCAGACGGGACAAGACAATCCAGTGTAGGAATGGGGATGAAGGCGGTTACTGCCGGTCTAAAGTGGGTGGCTCGCTGATTCAACATTAATAAGCTGGGCAATTGTGTCGAGTACTGCTAAATTAATAAGATCACTGTAACCTTCGACGCAAGTCGCAAAATGCAACCACAGAGGGTATGTATATGTGTCTTGCAACCGCATCATATAATAACTAGTGTTAGGTACTTGCGTCGTAATTCACCCCAAATAAAGGAAATATCTATTGTTAGGGCCGGATTTGACGTAGTGCCGTTACAGAAAAGTCAGTTTATAAATATTGTGGGTGTCAAACATTTTGGGAGAGAAGACGAGCATTTATCGTTCCTCTTCTGCTTACTACCCCCGTCTTAGCAATGAATTGCTTAGGTTAGTGTTAGGTTAGTGTTAGGTTAGGGTTAGGTTAAGATTATATTAGGTTAGGTTAGTTTAGGGTTAGGTTATGGTTACATTAGGTTAGTGTTATATTAGTGTTAGGGTTAGGTTAGGTTAGTGTTAGGTTAGGGTTAGGTTAGGTTAGTGTTAGGTTAGGGTTAGGTTAGTGTTATGTTAGGTTAGGGTTAGGTTAGTGTTAGGGTTAGGTTAATGTTAGGTTAGTGTTAGGGTTGTGTTAGGGTTAGTTTAGGGTTAGGTTAAGATTATATTAGGTTAGGTTAGTTTAGTGTTAGGTTAGGTTAGGGTTAGGTTAGTGTTAGGTTAGTTTAGGGTTAGGTTATGGTTAGGGTTAGGTTAAGATTATATTAGGTTAGGGTTATATTATGTTAGGTTAGGGTTAGATTAGGGTAGGTTAGTTTAGGTTAGGGTTAGGTTAGGTTAGTGTTAGGGTTAGTGTTAGGGTTAGATTAGTGTTAGGGTTAGGTTAAGATTATATTATGTTAGGTTAGTTTAGGGTTAGGTTATGGTTACATTATGTTAGGGTTAGATTAGGCTAGGGTTAGATTAGGGTAGGTTAGTTTAGGTTAGGGTTAGGTTAGGTTAAGATTATATTAGGTTAGATTAGGTTAGGGTTAGGTAAGGTTAGGGTTAAGTTAAGATTACATTAGGTTAGGTTAGTTTAGGGTTAGGTTATGGTTACATTAGGTTAGGGTTAGATTATGTTAGGTTATGGTTAGATTAGGCTAGGGTTAGATTAGGGTAAGTTAGTTTAGGTTAGGGTTAGGTTAGTTTAGGGTTAGGTTAAGATTATGTTAGGTTAGGTTAGGGTTATGTTAAGATTATATTAGGTTAGGTTAGGTTAGGGTTAGGTTAAGATTATATTAGGTTAGGTTAGTTTAGTGTTAGGTTAGGTTAGGGTTAGGTTAAGATTATATTAGGTTAGGTTAGTTTAGTGTTAGGTTAGGTTAGGGTTAGGTTAAGATTATATTAGGTTAGGTTAGTTTAGTGTTAGGTTAGGTTAGGGTTAGGTTAAGATTATATTAGGTTAGGTTAGTTTAGGGTTAGGTTATGGTTACATTAGGTTAGGGTTAGATTATGTTAGGTTATGGTTACATTAGGTTAGGGTTATCTTATGTTAGGTTAGGGTTAGATTATGTTAGGTTAGGGTTAGATTAGGCTAGGGTTGGATTAGGGTAGGTTAGTTTAGGTTAGGGTTAGGTTAGGTTAGGGTATGTTTAGGTTATGATTAGGGTAGGGCTAGGGCCTTTAATTATTTTTAAAAAAATGTATATCGACCTGTCCTCCTCTTAACTCGAAGTGAAATGTTCCGTTACGTATGAGAACCCAAGGAACTCTGTTTGGGGTGAATTGAGACGCAAGTACCCCAGTGTTATTGAAACCGCCCCTGAAAATGCTCGGACATATGCTTTTTGGGAAGAGGCCAGCTGTAGTGGTACCCATTGGGGGGTTTTTAATCAATGAACCAGTCAATACAACGTGTCAAGCTCTCAGTTCTTGCTTCGAGAGGTCGATAATTGATTATTACTACGTATAAACTGATATCCGTCATATAAGCTTCAAACCGTTAGGAACATGCGTGGCCTTCTGCCACGGTTATGTTGGGTTATATGACACTGAACGGGCTGATTTGCTGGCTTTTAAAGCACCATCGATATGGGAATGAGATATGGAGATAGGGAAGCAGATACACCGACAAAAACAAACATTGACTGCATACACTGTCCTAATTGGCAGTCATTCACACATTCCCGACCACACTGTGGCTAATGGCTGCCACCTTACGTATTTTATTAGTTATCGTGCCAATTGTGCATGTTTATTGTGTAATTTGTTATGTGTTTTCATGTGCTGCTTCTCCCGTACGACGGTCAGTGGTTGTAAAATCGTTTCGTTTGTATATATCTCGGCGTGGTAACTGGGGTATACCTATTTGTGTTTGTATCGACCTTTTTCAGGAAGATACGGTAATCGATAAAACATCGAGACAATCTACAGGACTTCGTAATTTAACATAAGTCGAGTAGGGAGGGAATGACTGGTAAAAATATCAATATTGTCTGCATACAGTAAATTGCATTAAAACTGTTTACTTTCAGGGGGGGGGGGGGGGGTAAGCGAGCAAATTACATCATGAGGGTTAAACCAGCAAATTACATCGCAATCCTACAACCAGCAAATAACTTTGCTGGGATACTCAATATCAGGCTAAGGAGCCATTCAAAGTTTACAAAGTTAAGGAATTGCTCGACACTCCCTCCCCCTGTGACCTATTATCACCCCCCCCCCCCACCACAACCCTGCCCCATTGAGGACGTCACACAAATAGGAGAACAATCAAACCCATTAATACAAAAATGTCACCTGAAGCTTCTTCTTCTTCTTCTTCTTCTTCTTTTTCTTTTTCTTCTTCGTCTTCTTCTTCTTCTTCTTCGTCTTCTTCTTCATCTTCTTCTTCTTCTTCTTCTTCTTCTTCTTCTTCTTCTTCTTCTTCTTCTTCTTCTTCGTCTTCATCTTCTTCTTCTTCGTCTTCATCTTCTTCTTCTTCATCTTCTTCTTCTTCTTCTTCTTCGTCTTCATCTTCTTCTTCGTCTTCTTCTTCTTCTTCTTCTTCTTCTTCGTCTTCTTCTTCTTCGTCTTCTTCTTCTTCTTCGTCTTCTTCTTCTTCTTCTTCTTCTTCTTCTTCTTCTTCTTCGTCTTCATCTTCTTCTACTTTTCACTGTTCATGTTTTGTCTTTCTGCATCGTTGTCGGCCTCTGGTCTTGAATCCGTTGTATTCAAATATAATATCTTGTTGCTGCGGGGCGGCAGGCTTGTTACGTGTCCAAACCATATTTGTTGTCGACTTTTGATGTAGTCTTATACTGGTGTTGTTTTCACCAGTCTCCTGATGTCATCGTTTCTGATCTTGTCAGTTATTGTGACACACAATGTTCTTCACAGGCATCTTATTTCTGCTGTTACGATTTGCGTTTGTTGTTAGTGTCCCAAGATCCCAGACCTACGAAACGCAGACGATAGTCCGTTTTTATTTACAGTGCAGAGGGGTTAGAGCTACTAATTACAGCCGTACGCAGATGCAGCGAAGATAAAAACCGCTATGCAAACATAAACAAATCAATGACCACCGACAAACAAGAAGTCAGCATAAATTCAAGTTCGGGAGTGTGGTAATAGAACAGGTCACGATCTTCGAGTATCTGGGTTTCAGAATTGAAAACAATGTCGGCTAATCAAATAAAGTCATAACAAGATTGGCGATAACAATGCAGAGACTACATAGCATGAGGACACCTATGGCAGAATACCAGCAAACCAACAAAGGTGTACATACATTTTGAGAACTAGCGTTTTTCTCGTGGCATCGTACGGCTGCGAAACATGGACAGTTACCCAAACTTCAAGGAAGATAATCGAGTTCTTCGAGTCGAAATGTTATAGAAAGGTTCTCAGAATACCAACAAACAAACAAAAAATAAATAAATGCAGTCGACAAGAGTTTAGTATCTTCTCCTTCTTCTTCGTACGCTGTCAGACATCAACTTGAATTTGTTCGAAGAAAGCAACGGTCGTCCCGAGGCTGTCGACACTGCCATGGAGCTTGTCTAGTGTTGGCACTGATGATGGCCACATGTGCTTTCTCTGGTCCTTGTATGTCGGACAATTTTGCAGCAGATGTTCAGCAGTCATTTTCCTTGTACCACAGGTGCATTCGTTGGTAGCACCTATCTTCAGCTTTTGAATAGATGGTACCTCAGTCTGTTGTGGTCTGTGTGGAGTCTGAAGACCACGACCTGCTTTTCTGTTCAACTGGTAGTAAGCATCATTTTTTTTTGTGTAGCCAGTATGCTCTGTTTCCCATTTGACTATATATCTGGCCCTAATAAACCTTTTGGACTCTTCGTAGGTCAAACTAGAACCTGGTTGTGGTAACCTTGCACCTTCTTTTGCCAGTCTGTCAGCACCCTCGTTACTTTGAATGTTACAGTGGGATGGAACTCTTTTGGGTGTGGACTCCTGGCATAGTTGACAGAGTACTGTTCTTAAGTCATTAAGTTCTGTATTTTTCTGACTTTTTAGTGATGTAACCACAGACAAGGCATCTGTAAACAAGATTATCTGGCTTTCATTGCTTTCGCCTGTCAGCATTGCTTCTAATGCAGCCTTCAAAGCCTCTGCCACGCTCTGAAATTGCTGAGTTGGGCATGAAGGAGAACTGCTTCATAAATTCCATCATGAACAGGAATGTGAAGAACCTTTGACCACATCAAAAGACACAAGGGGACGGCGTGGCCTAGTGGATAAGTGGCACGGCTCACAATCCGAAAGTACTGCGTTCGATCCCCATCACAGCACCGGCCGTTACTCCGGGGAAGCAAACCCTTAGAAAATGCCGGAGGAAGCAGACCCTTACATAAAATGCATGCTGAAGTCGGATGCATTGGGCCGATAGGCGCAAAATAAAAACCACAGTGCAACGCACACCGCCTTGGGGATTAGAGAAATAAGGCGAACGCAACAAAAAAAAAAAAATCAAAAGACGAGTGAGTGGTAATGGAAGGTATGGTGCCGGGCAAGAGAGGAAAAAGTAGACCAAGAAGGGATGCTTGGACATGACTGGAGCAGGCTGAAGATTTCACAGGAGATCCAGTTTATTTCAAAAAGGGTGTGAAGGTGGCGACGTTCTGCAAAGGACATGCAACATTATGTTGTCCAGTTTTGAGAATGGTGGCAAAGTCTCGAAATGAACGTCATGTTGTAGAAAGCTCTTTTGGTAATTATTGTCGCATGCCTGCACTTTAGTATTAGTAATAATTGATTGCTATACGAATTAACAATCAAGTTGGAGATTATAAACAGATAAAAAGGGGAGTGAAGCACGATTGTGTTGTTTCCCCCTACCTGTTCTCTCTATACAGCAAGTTCATCGTTAGAGACATACAGGCAATACCAGGCCTATCAGTCTACGATATGCTGATGATATTGTCTTGATAGCCCAGACTTCATAGAAACTGAGTTGCAGGAAATAGTAGTCCAGCAAAGTGAAAACAAAGGCCTCAGCTTAAATAAAAAGAAATGGGAAGTGATGGAAGCAACGAAGAAACCGGTCTCTCCAAAATGATGCGTCAAAGCGAAGGGGACCGAATTGAGACAAGTTAACAAATACGTGGACCCATACATAACATCAGATGGAAGATACAATTGCGTAATAAAATGCAGAATAGTTCAATAAAAATCGGTCTTCCAAAGAAAGGAATATTGTGAAACAAAACCTTGTCGATGGAACTGAGAAAATTAGTCATTGGATGTTACGTGAAAGCAGTACTGACATATGGCAGTGAATCATGGATAATTGGCATAGAAGCGCTTAGATCTTTGGAAGCAATGGAGATGTGGTTTTACAGAAGAATACTGCCCATGGACTGCAAAGAAGATTAATGATACAGTACTCAAGGAGGCACAAACACAAAGAAGATTAATGATACAGTACTCAAGGAGGCACAAACACAAAGAAGATTAATGATACAGTACTCGAGGAGGCACAAACACAAAGAAGATTAATGATACAGTACTCGAGGAGGCACAAACACAAAGAAGACTAATGATACAGTACTCGAGGAGGCACAAACACAAAGACAACGTATTGCAAGAATCAGAACAAGACAGCCATCCTTTTTGGGCATGTTAGGAGAAGAGGCTGCTTAGAGCACATCGTGACAACGGGAAAGAGCAGGAACTAGAGACAAAGGAAGGTCGATAGAGAAGACGCCTTCCTCAGCCTGAGACTATGGCATAGACTTCAGTCAACAGAGGTGGTAAACGACACACGCGATAGAAATGGATGGAGGCCCATGATCACCACCGCCAACCGGCAGGGCATCTGATGATGATAATTGATAAATAAATACATTATTCGTGTACTTACCAGTATACCTCCATTTAATTATGTGAAGTACGAGTTAAAAGTATTCTCTTCGAATTGTTACACAAGGCAGTCACTTTTCTATAATCGGCAGGTCAAAAGAAGTAGGGTATACTTAGACACTAATGGAGGAGGGAAGAGAGAAACACTTAAACACGACGAAAGACGAGGGGGAGCTAACATGTTTTTGTTTGTGTGGTTTTTTGTTGCGCTTGCCTTATTTCTCTAATCCCCAAGGCGGTGTGTGTTGCACTGTGGTTTTTATTTTGCGCCTGTTGGCCCAGTGCATCCGACTTCAGCATATATTTGTGTATGTAAGGGTCTGCTTCCTCCTGAATTTTCTCAGGGTTTGCTTCCAGGGTTAACGGCCGGTGCTGTGATGGGGATCAAACCCCAAATGGATTGTGAGCCGCGTCACTTAACCACTAGCCCCCGCCGCCCCCCCCCCCCTCAACGCCCCCCGCTTCCCCCCCCCCCCCAACAGCTCTGGTATGAGCTGGATATAGTCAGGAGAATGATTTCCTGCTTAGCGGGCTAGGCTTGAGCAGCTTAATTCTCCGCTGAGTTGGGTGGTTAATAGATGTACGAGTTCATCTTAATAGACTAAAACACTAGAGCAAAGTAGACCCACAGCTTGTTAGGCGTAATCTATGCTGCTCTAAACAAACCACTTAACCATGACCGGTGTTATGCCATGTCATACAGTTTGTCGCCTTTTACGACATGCTCTCTGTGTGGCAGTGGTGCTATTCTTATCCTTATCATACACAAAGATAACCCGGCAGACGACTCGGGACGGAGCTATAAATGATGGCGCGTAATAAATGATGACGCGTGATAGGAAGACTTAGAAAGTATTTCTTGGTGACCAATGATTTATTCTATTGTTACTTGGGTCCGAAAGGAGAATAAATAATAACAACACCCCAACCTGCCAGACATATCGTAAGCAGTGACTAATGATAAATGAACATTTGGTAGACTGCTGCATCTTGAGAAACTTTGACGCACAAAAACACCAACAAACATAGACAGATCTGGTAATGATTTGACTCGTACTTGTTAAAGACCTATGGACTCTGTATTGATTTGAAACGGTATTGAGTGATTGATTGATTTATTAGAAATTATGAGTGAAAATAGATTAGAAGGCCTCGGAATGGGGACAAACTGATAATAACGTATGATGCTCGTCCATGACTCTCTCTGTTATGTCGTGTGAACAATCTTTTCTCTTGCAATGTTCTCTGAAATGAGTGACTTGGATTAGAGGGAAGAAGAAACTGCGTCATTTGTCAACCTCAGTGTCTCATCCTGAGATACATTTGGCCAGTGACAAGACATTATCTAGACAACTGCATGTAGCACATGATGTAGATTTGTTCTCAGGGTTTACTGCAGAAACCTTTGCCCGTAAACAGGTATCCCGCAAGGCAGCGGAGGAGGGATGACATCTATCTCTGTGTGTCTTGCATTTCCCATAACCGCAAGAGGTCGTAGGGACATCACTCAGGGTGGTGTGTTGAGCTTCTCTCCCGGGCGACAAATCCACGAGGCCTGACCTTATCAGGTGACGTTTCATGTTTGTTACTCCGCTGCGTTGAGACAAGAGCCGCGGAGGGTGGTTACCGATGTGCGAGTCTATATTAATAGACCCACATACTAGACTTGCAGCATGTTAGGTACCATCTACGCTGCTCATCAAATCACCTAACATGGCCGGTCTTATGTCATGTCACACAGTTAGTCACCTCTTACGACATGCTCTTTGTGGGGCAGTTAGGTTATTCCTGTTCTTGTCATACACAAAGACCCCGGCGGGCCACTCGGGACACGAGACAATGTAAGTGCAATGATAAATGACTTTAAAGTTCAAGTATCTCATTTCGTTGTTTCTTAAAAGCCACGTGTGACCTAATATCTGACTGTACGTCGTATAATTATGTTTGTCCAACGTCTAGGTTTGTTATTTTTAATTTACGACCGTCACAAGTTCCTGTTGACTTTGGCCCGGCACGAGTCAGTGGTCACGCTGTGACGTGTGTAGATTTTGTCTTCTTGGTAGCTTGAATGACGGGGAATGTAGGAAGGCATGAGAGTGAGAAGCGGGCAAATGTGTCTGCAACTATTGTAGTCTCTTTCAATCGTGTCTTATTTTAGCCCCGTTCAGTCACGACTGACTATAGTAGCCCCCTTATGTCATGTCTTATACTATCCCCTTTCAGTCATGCCTGATTACAGTAGCCCCTTTCAGTCACGATTGACTATAGTAGCTCTTTCTGTCATGACTGACTATAGTAGCCCCTTTCAGTCATGACTGACTATAGTAATCCCTTTCTGTCATGTCTGACTATAGTAGCTCTTTCTGTCATGTCTGACTATAGTAGCCCCTTTCAGTCATGTTGTATTACTATCACTTTTTCATGGAGATATAATGCAGAAAAATATATGGGAAATACGTGTCAGCAACCTCATTAGTGTACTTCACAAGAGGCAGCCAATTTACAAGTAAAAAACAGGTAGCGGAGGCTGAGGGAGCGGTGCAGCAGTTGGACAGAAGTAGTGAAACCAACAACCCTGATCGTGACCTGCCCTCTGATCAGGAAAGAGATGGCCAATGCCAACCCCAGATCCATCACCCCAGAACCCTATAGCAACAGGGCGGTTCAGTTTCCATCTGATGATGCAATAACAAATATGTTATCTAACCCTAACCATAATCCTAACCATAATCCTAATTATAATCCTATCCTTAACCATAACACTGAACCTAGCCCTAACCCTAATACTAATTATAATCACATCCTTAACCATAACACTAAACATAACCCTAACCCTAATCTTAATTATAATACTATCCTTAACCATAACACTAAACCTAACCCTAATACTAATTATAATCCTATCCTTAACCATAACACTAAACCTAACCATAAACCTAACCCTAAACTTAACCCTAACTTTCGTAAATCTGAATGTAACTATGGTTTCTACACTTCTATCTTTATCTAAGTCTAAACTTATTTTAAAAAATTAAAATACAATTATATCGACCTGTCCTCTCCTTAACCCGAACTGGCATGTCCCGTTGCGTACAATGGGAACACGTGGAACTCTGTGGGGGTGAGGTGGGGTGGGGGTGGGGAGGAATTAAGACGCAAGAAGTTCTTAGGCGATCTTCAAACATGAGTAGGTTCTGTTTTGAATGTGTTCATTTTCATACTGTTTTGTTCGCACATATAAATTAGTAGCTAAGATCTAGTCAATGGAATACAACATAAGACATTTTTTGTCTAGATGATGTAACGCATCGGCCTCACTCTCTGGTCCCGAGCTACCTTAGTCCAGTGGCAAGACATAAAATCAAGACGAAGGAAGTAATTTAGGATGCAGGCGCTCTGGTCTCACTTCATTGAAACCAGGATTGGCTTGAAATCTGCGGGACTCGAACCTACGCGGTTTCGGTTCTTAAAAATTTTGAGAGGGCCTTACCTCTCGACCACAACGACCCCCTACCACTAAAACACTGGGAGCAAGAAGGGCACTTTTACCGGAACTATTTTTTAAAAACCTGAAAGTGACGCGTTCTGATACATCTGCCTAAACAAATAGTGATTGATGGCTTTGTTTACAATGAGAGTGGACCGTGATGCAGTGCACGCAGATCAATATATTTGCGTGACATAATATTCGATTGTGTGTTACCCGGGTCTGACTTATGAGCAAAGAAAAGTAACACTGTAACTTATTAAGCATCTCTAATCAGCGATTAATTAAGGATAGTCAGTCTTTTAGCCGGCTACCACAATCTAGATATAGCGCAACGAGAGAGGAGAGGAAACGCGTCCGGGTAGACAGATCAGACTTTGTTAGGGTGAGATGAATAATACTGATCAGATTAAGTTAGTCAGGGTGAGGTGAAACATACTGATCAGATTATGTTAGTCAGGGTGAGGTGAAACGTACTGATCAGACTATGTTAGTCAGGGTGAGGTGAAACATACTGATCAGATTATGTTAGGGTGAGGTAAAACATACTGATCAGATTATGTTAGTCAGGGTGAGGTGAAACATACTGATCAGACGATGTTAGTCAGGGTGAGGTGAAACATACTGACCAGATTATGCTAGGGTGAAGTGAAACATACTGATCAGATTATGTTAGTCAAGGTGAGGTGAAACATACTGATTAGATTAAGTTAGTCAGGGTGAGGTGAAACGTACTGATCAGACTATGTTAGTCAGGGTGAGGTGAAACATACTGATAAGATTATGTTAGTCAGGGTGAGGTGAAACATACTGATCAGATTATGTTAGGGTGAGGTAAAACATACTGATCAGATTATGTTAGTCAGGGTGAGGTGAAACATACTGATCAGACTATGTTAGTCAGGGTGAGGTGAAACATACTGACCAGATTATGCTAGGGTGAAGTGAAACATACTGATCAGATTATGTTAGTCAAGGTGAGGTGAAACATACTGATTAGGTTAAGTTAGTCAGGGTGAGGTGAAACATACTGATCAGACTATGTTAGTCAGGGTGAGGTGAAACATACTGACCAGATTATGCTAGGGTGAGGTGAAACATACTGATCAGATTATGTTAGTCAAGGTGAGGTGAAACATACTGATCAGACTATGTTAGTCAGGGTGAGGTGAAACATACTGACCAGATTATGTTAGGGTGAGGTAAAACATACTGATCAGATTATGTTAGTCGAGCTGAGGTGAAACATACTGATCAGACTACGTTAGTCAGGGTGAGGTGAAACATACTGACCAGATTATGTTAGGGTGAGGTGAAACATACTGATCAGATTATGTTAGTCAAGGTGAGGTGAAACATACTGATTAGATTAAATTAGTCAGGGTGAAGTGAAACATACTGATCAGATTATGTTAGTCAAGGTGAGGTGAAACATACTGATCAGACTATGTTAGTCAGGGTGAGGTGCAACATACTGATCAGATTATATTAGGGTGAGGTGAAACATACTGATCAGACTATGTTAGTCAGGGTGAGGTGAAACATACTGATCAGATTATGTTAGGGTGAGGTAAAACATACTGATCAGATTAAGTTAGTCAGGGTGTGGTGAAACATACTGATCAGACTATATTAGTCAGGGTGAGGTGAAACATACTGATCAGATTATGTTAGGGTGAGGTGAAACATACTGATCAGACTATGTTAGTCAGGGTGAAGTGAAACATACTGATCAGATTATGTTAGGGTGAGGTGAAACATACTGATCAGATTATGTTAGTCAAGGTGAAGTGAAACATACTGATCAGATTATGTTAGTCAGGGTGAGGTGAAACATACTGATTAGTTTAAGTTAGTCAGGGTGAGGTGAAACATACTGATCAGATTAAGTTAGTCAAGGTGAGGTGAAACATACTGATCAGATTATGTTAGGGTGAAGTGAAACATACTGATCAGATTAAGTTAGTCAAGGTGAGGTAAAACATACTGATCAGATTATGTTAGTCAGGGTGAGGTGAAACATACTGATCCGATTATGTTAGTCAGGGTCAGGTGAAACATACTGATTAGATTAAGTTAGTCAGGGTGAGGTGAAACATACTGATCAGATTATGTTAGTCAAGGTGAGGTGAAACATACTGATCAGACTATGTTAGTCAGGGTGAGGTGAAACATACTATGTTAGTCAGGGTGAGGTGAAACATACTGATCAGATTATGTTAGGGTGAGGTGAAACATACTGATCAGATTATGTTATTCAGGGTGAGGTGAAACATACTGATCAGATTATGTTAGTCAGGGTGAGGTGAAACATACTGATTAGATTAAGTTAGTCAGGGTGAGGTGAAACATACTGATCAGATTATGTTAGTCAAGGTGATGTGAAACATACTGATCAGACTATGTTAGTCAAGGTGAGGTGAAACATACTGATCAGATTATGGTAGGGTGAGGTGAAACATACTGATCAGACTATGTTAGTCAGGGTGAGGTGAAACATACTAATCAGTTTATATTAGGGTGAGGTGAAACATACTGATCAGATTATGTTAGTCAGGGTAAGGTGAAACATACTGATTAAATTATGTTAGTCAGGGTGAGGTGAAACATACTGATTAGATTAAGTTAGTCAGGGTGAGGTGAAACATACTGATCAGATTATGTTAGGATGAGGTGAAACATACTGATCAGGCTATGTTAGTCAGGGTGAGGTGAAACATACTGATCAGATTATGTTAGTCAGGGTGATGTGAAACATACTGATCAGATTATGTTAGTCAGGGTGATGTGAAACATACTGATTAGATTATGTTAGTCAGGGTGAGGTGAAACATACTGATCAGATTATGTTAGTCAGGGTGATGTGAAACATACTGATTAGATTAAGTTAGTCAGGGTGAGGTGAAACATACTGATCAGATTAAGTTAGTCAGGGTGAGGTGAAACATACTGATCAGACTATGTTAGTCAGGGTGAGATGAAACATATTGATCAGATTAAGTTAGTCAGGGTGAGGTGAAACATACTGATCAGATTAAGTTAGTCAGGGTCAGGTGAAACATAATGATTAGATTATGTTAGTCAGGGTGAGGTGAAACATACTGATCAGATTATGTTAGTCAGGGTGAGATGAAACATACTGATCAGCCTTAGTTAGTCAGGGTGAGGTGAAACATACTGATCAGACTTTGTTAGGGTGAGGTGAAACGTACTGATCAGACTTTGTTAGGGTGAGGTGAAACATACTGATCATACTATGTTAGTCAGGGTGAGGTGAATCATACTGATCATACTATGTTAGTCAGGGTGAGGTGAAACATACTGATCATACTGTGTTAGTCAGTTTGAGGTGAAACATACTGATCAGATTAAGTTAGTCAGGGTGAGGTGAAACATACTGATCAGATTATGTTAGTCAGGGTGAGGTGAAACATACTGATCAGACTTTGTTAGGCTGAGATGAAACATACTGATCAGATTATGTTAGTCAGGGTGAGGTGAAACATACTGATCAGATTATGTTAGTCAGGGTGAGGTGAAACATACCGATCAGATTATGTTAGTCAGGGTGAGGTGAAACATACTGATCAGACTATGTTAGTCAAGGTGAGGTGAAACATACTGATTAGATTATGTTAGTCAGGGTCAGGTGATACATACTGATTAGACTATGTTAGATAATGTCAGATGAAAGGTACTGATCAGACTATGTTAGTAAAGGTCAGGTGAAACATTCTGATCAGACTATGTTAGATAATGTCAGATGGAACGTACTGATTAGACTATGTTAGTTAATGTCAGATGAAACATACTGATTAAACTATGTTAGTTAATATCAGAGGAATCATACTGATCAGGCTTTGCTAGTTAAGATCAGGTGAAACATACTGATCAGGCTATGTTAGTAAAGGTCAGGTGACACATAGCGATCAGGAATTGTTAGTTAATGTCAGAATATGTTAGGGTCAGGTGAAAGGTTTCAAACTATTCTGACTAGCGAGTACTGTGACCCCTCATAGTTGTGAGCTTACTGAGGAGCCTCGCATTGCACTATAGCCAGGAACTGTTATTTGCTATTTGTAAGAAATACACTTGCTTTATAGTTCTAATAAGCAATCAACAAATCAAATCCTTTTCAGTTCTCTGTGAAGCATCGGACATAAAGAAAAGCTGATGAAGCTAGGCCGGGGTCTTCCAGGTGGCTGTTATGCTTTGCTTCATCTGCATGTCGCTCACTACTATGGGAATCACATCGATCACTCTTTTGCCAGCCAGTCTGTCATAAAACATCCTGTTTTCAGGAAGAACTGAGTGGAAGTTAGATGGGGGTCTTTGCCAGTATATTTTGCCTGACCATTTCTAACACAGTCTGATTAGTATGTTTGCTCTATCCTGCTGAAATAGCCAGTACGTAGTTCCTCGTCTTCCAACTGGTTCACAGTATGTCCATGTCATATTATACTGCATAACGTACATTAGTTTAAACGCAACTGGTTCCCAGTATGTCCATGTCATATTATACTGCATAACGTGCATTAGTTTAAACGCAACTGGTTCACAGTATGTCCATGTCATATTATACTGCATAACGTGCATTAGTTTAAACGCAACTGGTTCACAGTATGTCCATGTCATATTATACTGCATAACGTGCATTAGTTTAAACGCAACTGGTTCACAGTATGTCCATGTCATATTATACTGCATAACGTGCATTAGTTTAAACGCAACTGGTTCCCAGTATGTCCATGTCATATTATACTGCATAACGTGCATTAGTTTAAACGTTGCCCAACACACACGCTCGCACACACTTGCAACATTTAATATGCCTATTATGTTTCCAATACACTGAAGGTATGTATCTCAAATTGTATTGAATTACGTTTTATGGTTTAAAAGTTATAAAGGAAAACTAGGCGCCGCTAGCGAATGGAAGACTATGATTATGTCTGCTGTAATGTTTTTGTTTTTTGTATGTTTAAAGTTGACATCGTTGTTATTAGCAGTAACACCATCTTTATAAACATTGTCTTTACTACAACTCCTAGACATGTTACCAGCGGTATGATCTTTCTTCCTCAGACGCAATGGCTGGTCACAAGCATGAGATGGACAAAGGCTGGTCGTGGGTGGTTCTTTTATGTAGCTGGATGTCTCTTTTTCTGCTCTGCTGCATAACTGCAACGGCGGGAATCCTGCAGGTAGAGTAATGATCTTGATCTTGATGACCCGTTCCTCAGCGTAGCTGCGGGTCCCAACTTCGTCTACAGCGGGTCCCAACTTTGTCTACATCGGACCCTGTCTTGGGCCATGGAAGTCCAGTGCGTGGTAAGTCCTCCTCTAGAGGCATCTCGGATGTTGCAGCGTACAGCAAAGGAGTCAGGCCAACGCATTGGAGGTATTCCCCGCGGTCTCTTCTTACCTCGGGGGTACCAGACTGCTGGCGTTCTGCTCCATTGACCATCATTTCGTCGTAGCATGTGACCTGTCCATCTATGTTTTGCCTTGCCTACATGGATTACCGCATCCTTCGCCAGAGGCAATCGTCTTATGTCAGAATTGTGGAGACCTTGCATACGTTGGTCCCAGAGAGTGATTCAGACAAAGCGTCTCTCAAGGGAGGCCTGGGTCACTCTCAATTTGTCCTCTAGTGATTTTGTTAGTGTCCACATCACAGCACCGTAGCACATGGCGGGGAGTACAGTGGAATTGACAATGGAGACTCGTAGGTCCTGACAACCGTCCAGGACCGTGTTAATCGACGAGAAGGCTGCCCAACCCGCGCTGTGACGTCTTGTCGGTTCAGGTTCCAGGTTATGCTCCATATTGAGAAGGCGTCAAAGATAGATAGATGTTCAGGTAAAGTAATGGTAAATGGCAAATATACGAGGTGGCTTCAAATGAAAATCTTTAAAGTGGGATACAAATTAAAAAAACCAAGGCTTTGTATTGTAACTTGTTAATATGGTTGCTAAAGATACCAAGAGTGTCCTGCACGTGCCGTCACAGTGCAGACGAATAACAATATGTCATATTCACCCTGCTAGTGACATGCACCAAAGATAACTGCCCTACTATTGACATGCACAAAATAGGAGCAGTGTTCCTTTTTCGTTCTTTTTTTTTTTTAGAAGCGAAGGGGTTAAACCTATATAAATTCATCAGTTCAGTACGATAATGCATGCCTTTCACTCAGTCAATCAGCGATTGTCCTTTGTAAGGCAGTCAACGGCTACAATCAACACTGTGATTATTACTTGAAGTGCCTGACTTGGTCATGAAGTCACAGAACTCACGTCGTTTTGGAACTTCCTATTCCAATAATACACTTGCTGGAGTGAAAGGCACGCATAACCATACTGGACCTTCATTCATCGATTAATTTCTACGTTTCACCACTCCTACACACATACACACACACAAGCATGCATACATGCACGCACACATATATCTAGTTGGTTAAATATTGATCCAGCGGCCTATGTGTATCTGCCCTTTGGCCCAATGCTGTATTGTGGTATCTGAAAGTGTTTGTAAGCTGTTGTTTTGTTTCGTATTCCGTGCAAAGTGTTCCATCTGTCTGACCTCGGAGGAAGAAGCTCTTTCCTAACACTGACTCACAAAGATGGTGTTCAACAGTTTCAGCCGGCACTCTGGAGTATATATATATGTATATATATATATATATATATATATATATATATATATATATATATATATATATATATATATATATATTATATATAAAGAGAGAAATGGAAGGGAATAGAACAGAAAGGAGGTAAAAAAATAAAACCACAAAAAGGGAAATTAAAAACAGGAAGAGGAATAAAAATATCGCAGAAAATAATGAAAGAACAATGTAAAAAGGAGAATACACATAGAAACGGGGGATTCAAGTAGATAAACATTTATAAAATTTTCAAATGAAAAAAAAACAATAGTAGAGAAACAAAATAGAGATAGAAAATGAAAACAAATGAGAATTTAAAAAACAGTTTTAATAGACATAAAATGAAGCTAAATGAAGTAAATAGTTTAGAAGATAAGAAAACAAAACCACAGACACAGCAACAAGGGAAATTAATTAGAAGCGAGATACGCAATGACATACAACTGTGGAAATGTTTCTTTTTTAATTAATAAGAAATGGGAAAAAGAAATGAGAAAATGAAAAATCATTTCTGAAAAAAAGCGAAACAAGAAGATAGAAAAGCCACATATTTTAAACAAATTCAGAAATAAATTTCAGGAGATGGGAAGAAAATGAAAAAGAAGATAAAAAAAAGAGAACATGGCGAGGTAGGAATATAATTGAAAAATGCAAATAGCCTAAGATAATAAACGTTTTTGCAGTGGAAACGTATGGAGCAAAAAAAATTATAAGTTGTCATTCTGAACAATGAATTTAGATAATTAGTTTCAATCATGAAAAATAATAAAACAATATATATTATAATCATGAATAAAGAATAAAACAATAAAAATAACATGTTATAATCATGAAAAAATATATAACAGAAATATGTTGTTATGAAAAAATAATAATACAACATAAATACGTTATAATCATGAATAAATATTACAACAGAAATATGTTGTAATCATGAAAAAAGAATAATACAACAAAAATATATTTTAAAATCATGAAAAACATATAACAACATAAATATGAATATGTTATAATCATGAAAAAAATATAACAGCAGAAATATGTTGTAATCATGAAAAAGGAATAGTACAACATAAATATGTTATTTTAAAAAAATCATAAACAAAAAATATAACAGAAATATGTTGTAATCATGAAAAAATAAAAATAGAACATAAATATGTTATAATCATGAAAAATATTTAAGAACAGAAATATGTTGTATTCATGAAAAAAAAAAATACAACATAAATATGTTAAGGCCTAATCATGAAAAAAAAATGAAACAGAAAAATATGTTGTAAATAAGAGCAATACTAAAACAGCTGAAATTTTTTTGTGTTTTTTGTGTTTTTTCATTCTCCTAATTTCTCTAATCCCCAAGGCGGTGTGCGTTGCACTGTGGTTTTTATTTTGCGCCTGTCGACCCAGTGCATCCGACTTCAGCATGCATTGTATGCAAGGGTCTGCTTCCTCCTGCATTTTCTAAGGGTTTGCTCCCCCCGGGGTAACGGCCGATGCTGTGTTGGGGATCGAACCCAGCACCTTCTGGTTGTGAGCCGTGCCACTTAACCACTAGGCCATGCTGTCCTATTAAACAGATGAAATGATATGTGGCATCAAGGATATCTTAATTTGGGCAAACAGAATAGATTTACTGTTCCCATGCATGCCATACGAGGCCACTATAGAATGGTGTGTATGTGGTTGGCAACTTCACCAGGTAAAAGCCATTGCTATTAAAAACCACTGCCATTAAAAACCATTGCTATTAAAAACCATTGCTATTAAAAACCATTGCTATTAAAAACCACTACCATTAAAAACCATTGTTATTAAAAACCACTACCATTAAAAACCATTGTTATTAAAAACCACTACCATTAAAAACCATTGCTATTAAAAACCACTGCCATTAAAAACCATTGTTATTAAAAACCACTGCTATAAAACTGCACTGCAAATGCCTGGAATCAATCTTGCCTAAGAAAAAAAGGTTACGTGAAGGAAATGCTTTGTTATGTTGGAGCTATGATTTAACAAATGACTGGAATCAATCTTGTATAAGGGATCAAAATGCTGAGCAGCACATGAACTGCAGCGGTCAGCGACCCATAGCTGCCAAGACCCTTCTACATCTCCACGCGTTGATCCTGGATAACAGGCGGCAGCAGGGCAGACTGGCTAAGGAGAAGGGATCGAAGTGGGAATGCTAAATCGGTACTCTTCTTCTTCTTCGTCGTACGCTGTCAGACGTCAACCTTTATTTTTTCGAAAAAAGCAGGAGTCATCCTGAGGCTGTCGACACTGCCACTAAACCGGTTCTCAAGAAATGCTTGCTGAAGTTGAATTTGTTGGACCGAAAGGTGCAAATATTGCAGTCAAGCTGTAAACTACGACACAACACATTCTGTTCTCTGGACTACATTCTGCTACTTAAGCCCTTTCAGGGTTTGGTAGCGGGAGATTGAGAACGAACGAAGCCAAGCCAATCTTTTATAAAAGCTGGTTACAGGAGCCAAATGCTTTGTTATGTTGGAACTATGCTTCAAAAAATGACTAGAATCAATCCTTCATGAAGCTAGTTACTGGAGCCAAATACTTTGTTTTGTTGGAACTATGCTTCAACAAATGACTAGAATCAATTTTGCTTAAGAAAAAGCGGTTGCGGGAGCCAAATGCTTTCTTATGTTGGATCTGTGCTTCAACAAATGGAGCATTGAAAAGAATGATATGTAATTTTTATTATACATGTTTTGTATGACATAGATACTTTTTTCACAGGTTGAAATAATTGAAGACTTGGGGGTTGGTGCAGGACCTGTCTCAATTATGACCTCACTGGCTCTTGGACTGGCCTCTCTCTTAGGTATGTCATAAATAGACAATTTAAATCATTAAATCATTGGAATTTACAAGTAAATCAATACCATGGGATGGTTGTGCTTAGCGAGAGCTCAAGTTACTAACGGCAACGTAAAGCAGGCCAACAGAAACACTATGTCACAATACACACAAGGTCATCATCACGACTGAACTACAGTACCAGGCTAAACGGTAGATTAAACATCCAGATGTTTCTATTTATTATCATTACTTTTATTTATTCTGAAAAAATCCCTAAACAGGTATGGGAGTTTACTTAATGTCTTTATACTGGTTTAGAAGACTCTGCACAATCTGTATACAACAAAGTTTCATTTACATTTCCCTGCTCTAAAAGCTACGCGCATCCAATCTATTCTTAAATGCATAAACTGTCCATGCCTACACTACTTCCTGTGGCAATGCATTCCAAGCATTCACCACTCTCTGACTAAACATTTTTTTCTTAATATCTAATCTTTAGTTAATGTGTAGCTATTCCCTCTTGTTTTTGTATGGGGTTGTATTTTGAAAAACTTATTTAATTATCTCCGTCTAATTTATCCCTTCCTTTGATTATCTTATAAACCTGTATTATGTCATCTCAAATTCGTCTCTTTTCTAGACACTAAGCCGGTTTTTGTGAGTCTTTCCTTATAACTGTAATTCTGGAATCCAACTATCAGCTTTGTCGCTCTTTTTTGTATCCTTTCCATCATTTTTATATCTATATTTATTTACGATAAGGACTCCACACTTGTATACAGTACTCCAATCTAGGTCTAACTAATGCTTTATACAGTTTGACTATCACTTCCTTGCTCCTTTATTTTATAGTTCTTTCGATCATACCTAACATTGCATTTACGTACCTCGGAAGGGTCTTCATTGACGACGGCAGACTGGAAAGAGAGAAAATATCATTCAAAAAGCCTAAAAGGTGCACTACCAGCTGACATCGATACTGAAACATCCAAGTGTCACTATGTCCACTAAACAGACACCGAGAAACATGTTGATCATCTCTATTTAATGTTATCTATGTCAAACTTGGGCCCTATGAGATGGCCACAAATGTAAGATTGTGACCTGTGAGATTTGCTGTCAATGAAGTGTAGCAGGTAAGACAATTTGCGACAAAATTTGTAACACCACCTTGAGGAAAATGGAGGGACTACATTGGTAAATTACTATATTAAAAAAAAAAATTTTCAATCATCTAATTTCTAGTTTTGCAAGGCTGTGTTTGTTGCATTATGTTTTTATTTTGAGCCTGTTGGCCTACTGCATTCAACTTCTGCATGCATTTTATGTAAGGGTCTGTTTCTTCCTGCATTTTCTAAGGGTTTGCTTCCTCGGGGTAACGGCCGGTGCTGTGATTGAGGAGCGAACCCAGCACCTTTGGGTTGTGAGCTGTGTCTCCTAGACTCTAGCCCATGCCGACCCTAAATTACTACATTGAAACCCAGAAATAATGTGCTTTGGATATTTGGTAAAAATGCAGTATGATTAACCTGCAGAAAGTGCATACTATATTGAGATTTCAGGGTCACTAGCAAAAACAATTCTTTTAATGACATAATCACAAACATTTCAAACTTAAATACCTCTTCTATCCACACACACACACTCACGCACACACGCACGCACTCACACACACACAATAAATTTAGTGCCCAGCTTCACTTAGGAAATAACATAATTTTTAAATACCCACAATTCATTAGTGGCTTCAAGTTGTGAAATATTCACTTCACTCAGAAAACTGTAAAGGCAACACTGCACCCAAGTACCTTGAGCTATAACGATAAGAAAAATTGCATTCTCGCATTGTCCAAAGTCAAAGAACTGACCTCTCGTTTTACTGATCAGCTCCAAACATGGACTTGTCCTGGGCTTCGAATATCTGACCTTCAGAGACCACACTAAAAAAAAATAAATGACCTCCCCTTATACTGATGAGCTTCAAACATGGACTGGTCCTGGGGCTTGATGGACAAATGCTTACAAAAATGGTACTGTATGTTATCCTATACCAAAATCACCCCCATCATCATGTAGCATGTTCTTTGTAGAACATTGCTGCCATCACAGTCTGTCTGAAAGAAACTCGTTCCCTTGCCAAAACTCCAGCCTCCACCACAGTCATACTCAGGCATTCCTGGATATCTTGGTGTCATCGTCTTCTTGGTCTACCCCTTCCTCTTTTACCTGGCACCATACCTTCCATCACTGTTCTCTCGAGACCGTTGTCTCTTTTGATGTGACCAAAGTATTTGCATTTTCTAGCCAAAATGGAATTGATAAACCAGTTCTCCTCTATGCTCAACTCTTGCTAAATGTCTACATTTGTTTTTTTCTCTGTCCAGGGTGTTCTGAGGATCTTTCTGTAACATTTTGACTGTAAGGATTCAATTCATTGTCTGGAAGTTTTGATAATCGTCCATGATTCACAGCCATAAGCTGCCACAGGAAAAACACAGGCTCTCAAGACTTTTACTTTTATCGTTTTGTTGGTGCTCTGCCATAATTTCTTCAGGCTGTTCAGTCTCTACATTGCCATGGCTAGTCTTCTTCTGATTTCTTTCGAGCAGTCGCCACTTTTGTCAATTCTGGAGCCCAGATATTCGAAAAGTGTAACCTGATCTATTTCCTCACCACCCACTGTAAATTTATGCTGACATTGTGTTTTATCGGTGGTCATTATCTTTATTTTGTTTATGTTAGTAAACAGGTTTTGATCTTTACTATGCCCATTTACGGCTGAAAGTAGCTGTTCTAGCCCTTCAGCACTTCTTGATAGTATCACTGTGTCATCTGCGTATCGCAACTCTGGAATATCAAACCCCCCCCCAATCGTAAATGGGTCGAAACTTTCAATGTTCTCGTCTTCTCAAAGGGAAATCACTGCTGTGAAGTTATTATTGCACTGGAGGGGTCTGGACTGACGGATCTTGGGTTGTCATTGGCCATCTCTTTCCTGATCAGAGGGCCAGTACTGATCAGAGACGATAATGTCACTAGTTCTGCCCGACTGCAGCACCATCTGGCTCCACACTCTGTTGTGTATCTAAAAATTGACTGCCGCTTGAGAAGTGTACTATTGAGGATGCTGTAAATAAATCGTAGGGAAAGCAGAGAGATACACTTAAAAAGGTTAAAGGCGAGGGCTCGACTTCTTCGCATGGGTTTTCCCCATATGGCTCAGTCTCTCTCAGCAGAAGGGTATCCCACCTGCCGAGGGCATTGCACAAAGTACGAATTCCGTAGCTCCAGCGATGAACTCAGGGATCTCCGGAAAAATTGACACCATGAACCGATGGTCGCAGCTCGAATTAGAACCCCTACCGTATGAACACGAGGCAAACGGCTTGACCACTTTGCCACAGAGACCCACAGGGAGATACACTTGAAATGACGTAGCAAAGTATGTGCAACCAGTGGGCTATTACAACTATGAGTATCCACACTCTTCACCATGTGCTGTGGGAGACTAATCACCTATGAGTTTGCCTGGGGTGCATTTACATTGAGAGAACAGAATAATATTATTTGGGGAAGTGTATGGCCAAGGGATTGTGAGTTTGGCTTAACAACCCAACATACCAGGTTCAAATTACGTTAAATATGACCGGTATATCATTACACCAAGATGGTGCCTAACTGGCCGCAGTGTAATCTTATTCTTGTGTTTTAGTCCATTATGGATGTGGCCAGGTGACAGATTTGACTGGGATTGACACTATTTGGTGACTTACGCTTGTGTCCTCATTTTGCGTTTGCCTTATTTATCTATTCTCCAAGGAGCTGTGCGTTGCACTGTGGTTTTTATTTAGGGCCTGTCGGCCCAGTGGAACCAACTTCAGCTGCATTTTCTAAGGGTTTGCTTCCCCGGGGTCACGGCCGGTGCTGTGATGGGGATCGAACCCAGCACCTTGTGGTTGTGAGCCATGTCACTTAACCACTAGCCCACACCTTCCCCTATGGTTTGAGTTAAAATAGTTAATGCCTTCATTTTGTGATGTTTTTCTCTTCGATTATACTGTCATGGTTTTAAGATATTTGCAATAGTATTTTGGTTACTCTGTGTCGCATTTCCCTTATCCAGTGCACACAGCTGAGCTTCACAAGATTGGCGTCCTTCACCCTGTTTGCTGACAGTGTCGGTTTTGGTGTGGCTGGAAAATGTACACATGGGCCAATACTAATGGACTAACACATCGCCTTGAAGAGATTGTGCCCTGTCCACTTAGCAACAAATTCATGACACATCACTCACACAGTGATGTCGTTGAGCTCCTCAAAGTGATGAACAGATATGATGGACAATCGAGTCCCACAAGTTTTATGCGACAACTGGTCTCAAGGAAGTACCTACATCCTCAATTATCTCCTGTAGTTTTGATTTATGTCTTGCCACTTGTTCAAGGTAACTCGGGACCAGAGAGTGAGGTTGATGACCAACAAAGTTTCTTCTCAAGTTACATCATCAAGTCAAAACCGTCTGATGATGTTGCTTGCTAACTAACTATTTTCATGTGACTACTTCTCCCAGTCAACCCAGCTGTAAATAGGTACCTGACGAGGCTAGCCAAAAACTTGGAGCTGCCACATTAGCTATGGAGTTCATGTTCTATCATCACCACTTTCATCAATGAAATAGACTGATCACATGTGGCGCCACCGAGGTGCAAATGAAGTCGGTTCTATAAGCCATTTTCTTTTTCTTCTTGATTGTTCGTTATCAAACTCCCAGTACCATTTCCGGAAAAGGGCTTGGCAAGTAGCAGGATGTAGTCCAGAGAACGAAATGCTTTGTGTCGTAGTATGCAGCTTGACTGCAATCTTCGCTCCACACGTCTGACTTCAACAGGTGAGTCATTTTCAATCCCTCTCGCAATATTTTTCACACAGTTGTATAGTAAGTACCTTGTTAAACTAACTCTAACAAAGATATTTGTTTTACATTGCATTCATAAGGTCCCTTAAGTGGAATCATGGCCAGCTTGTTGTCTGCAAGAGTGACAGTCTTCCTTGGCACCATCTTAATGTCCTTCGGCATGTTGGCTACTAGCTTCTCATACTCCATTCCTGCAATGATGATTTTCTATGGAATTATCACAGGTAATGACAAATTCTAGCATAAACAGTTTTATTAAGCATGACAATAATCAGAAATGTAAGTATGTTTTAATTACTCCGAAAACAACCTCATTATCTTCTTCACTCTTATCACCTTGGGCTGCATAGACCATCAACCAACCCTTTCACTTCACCCTTATCACCTTGGGCTGCATAGACCATCAACCAACCCTCTCACTTCACCCTTATCACCTTGGGGTGCATAGACCATCAACCAACCCTTTCACTTCACCCTTATCACCTTGGGCTGCGTAGACCATCAACCAACCCTCTCACTTTGTCCTTATCACCTTGGCCTACATAGACCATCAACCAACCCTTTCACTTCACCCTTATCACCTTGGCCTACATAGACTATCAACCAACCCTCTCAATTCACCCTTATCACCTTGGCCTACATAGACCATCAACCAACCCTTTCACTTCACCCTTATCACCTTGGCCTACATAGACCATCAACCAACCCTTTCACTTCACCCTTATCACCTTGGCCTACATAGACCATCAACCAACCCTCTCGCTTCACCCTCTCAGTCTTCTGCACAAAAGGGGTTTATTTGCACTGTTAATCATCTCTTATAACATGCCCTCAGTGTGGCAGTGAGCCTATTGACACACAGAAACCACTTGTTTAAGGATAATTAAAATGTGTTTTGTGTTACCAGAGCTTGAAAGATGAGTAAAGAACAGTAAAATTGTATGATGCCAGGCATGTAAAAGATGGCTAAGGAGGGTTGGGCATGGGGCTGGCTATCCTATTCTATAGAAACTTTAATCCACAAAACTGCAATAGATAAAGACAGATCACCATTTAATGAATTGGCAAGTGTTTATTGAAGATCTATGCTCCATTTGGAGCAGAAAAGCATTTCAGTAATCGATTGATGTTATATTTTCCGCAGGATTTGGATTCGGCATTGCTTACTCTCCGATAGTGGTGGTCATAAGCTTTTACTTTGAGAAGCTTAGAATGCTGGCCAATGGGATCATTCTGTGTGCGTCTGGTGTTGGCATGTTGTCATTTCCATTCTTTGCGAGATACATGATTGATTCCTATGGATGGAGATTTGCCTTTGCTATCAACGGAGGAATCATCCTTCACATACTCGTTTTTGCTGCTGCATTCTTCCCGACAGAAATGGAAAAAATGAACATGATAGACTTCTCATCATTTTGCTCGGAGAAAAATACAAAAGAAAATGAAAAAGAATGCGAAAATGACATTAACAATACTGTTGATGAAGGTGAAAAGATTTTTTGTAGCAGTGGGGAATTAAAGTATATTGGAATTCAGTCAAAGAAATATGATATGATTCTCAAGTCTGGTCTTATGGTAGATAGTATCAGTCAGAAATCTAAATCTCAAAACCTGTCTGTGAATGGTTCTTCGTTGAACGTAATGAATCCACCATATATTCCGACCTACATTGTTGAGACAGTGGAAGGGAAAAGGCCTTTCCAGCCTCTGTCGGATGGGACTGATGCTTATGGGGTATGTGAAACGCAACTAAAGAACGGTTTACTATTAGAAGAGAGAGATAATGGAGTGTCAGATGCAAGCCCTTTTAGGCAAAGGACGTTTTCAGAGCTAAGCTCTCGTTCCATTGTTAGTACAGATGCGCATTCATCAGTTCATGTGTTACCTCACCCTGCGGAGAAATATAAGTTTGGTCAACTCAGGAAAGGAAGTTCAGTCGGTCGAAGTTACTTAGGAAGCAGTCTTGGTTGGGCTTCGTCCGACCTTGGCAGTTCCATGATGCTGCCATTCAAAATAGAAGAGGTGACAAATCGTGACCCCGAGGAAGAGAAATCTAGTATATGGGATCAATTAAAAAGGTATTTATCAAGTGAGTGTGACAAGATGTTGAGTTGTCATATATAATTCTTTTTTATATTCTACTAATCCGCAGAAAAACAAGTTACTCACTTCTAAAATTCTTTTATCCTAAGAGTATATGCGGGCGAAGAGGCATAAGTGAATTAGCTGCTAGATGCCAGTGACTCATAGCTGGCTGCTTGTATCAGGATCAATGGCTCATAAATCACCAAGATCCTATTCCTCCTCCAAGTGTGATCCTGGAAACAGACTGCAGCCATGCAGCCTGGCTAAAAGATATGGGTTTAAAGAAAGAAGGCAAAACCGATTTCAAAATTGATATGCTGAGATCGGATGTGTTGGGTCGAAAGGCGCAGTTATTGCAGCCTCACTGTAAACTGCAAAACAATGTCAACACATACTTTTCGGGATGAACACCAAAGAAGAAATTATAGGGCATAGAGATACAAGCCTGCTGAAGACAAATGTGTCGGACCGAAAGGTGCAAATATCACAGTCAAGCTGTAAACTAGTTCTCCGGACTACATCCTGCTACTTGCAAAGCCCTGTTTAGAGTTTGGTAGCGGGAGATTGAGACCGAAACACAGAAGAAGAAAAAGAGATAAAAGCCACTTGAGATTGATGTCCTAAATGCTGTACCATTCATTCCTCATTCCACACGTGCGATTTGTACATATTAAACAAAATAATATGTTCTTTGTTTGTTCCATATAAACCATTCTACTTATCTAAAAAATATTTTGCATAGTTACCTTTTAGGGCTCTTAAGGCACTACTGGCCGCATGATATTTGGTCAATCCACTTCATTCCACAGATTTCATCCTCTTGACACGCAAGACAGTAACCACAAATCTGCAAAATATCAAAGTTGTCATAGAAGGACCGGACAAGCTCATTTTAGTCATCTCAACACGAGAGACCAAACAAGAGAGTCCCATATGGGACCCTCGAAAACCACATTTTGAGACCAAAGGATGCACGAATTCTGGGAATTTTCACTGGGCCTAAATCCACACTTCCCAGAGCAAGCAGGAGTATTCTCAAAGGTCCCCCCCCCCCTCCTCCCCGCCATTAATGTTCAAATTTGAGTGTAATGCATTCAATATGAGACTTGATATGAGATTTAGTGATATCATTACACAGTCAATGTGGTGGTGCACAACTTTGAAGATTGGTGTGTTGAGGGTGGAGGAGGTTGTAAGGTTCAGATTGAGAGCAGTAGGGATATAAAGGGGGAAGGGTGCAAAGATGGCAGTGCTAAAACTTACTTAATGAGGCAGTTACCGAAAATCAGGATGGAGCTTTTCAAAATATTTTACTACTTTGGACGTTTTGTCTTAACTCTGCCTATACTTTCTCTTCCACTGTTCATTTAAATGTGGTTTTTAGTTTACTTACAAGTCTTGTTCCTTGTGGATTTAATGCTGCTTTAGATAATTTATTTTCAGTAAATTTACTTATGTGCTTGTAAGATACTTTTTAATTAAAATATTTTATTTGCATAATAATAATAATAGTTGCCCATTGTAAGCAAAGATGGTGACAGCATCTGGCATGTGTATTTAAATGTGGCCAGCATGACAAACCCTATCACACCTGGGCAGGGGGACGGCGTGGCCTAGTGGTTATGTGGCACGGCTCACAACCGGAAGGTGCTGGGTTCGATCCCAATCACAGCACCGGCCGTTACCCCGGGGAAGCAAACCCTTATAAAATGCAGGAGGAAGCAGACCCTTACATAAAATGCATGCTGAAGTCGGATGCAAATGGGCCGATAGGCGCAAAATAAAAAACCACAGTGCAACGCACACCGCCTTCGGGATAAGAGAATTAAGGCGAACGAAAAAAACAAGAAAAAAAACACCTAGGCAGCATCAGGAATTGAAATATCTTACATTCTGTCCTTTCATGCAGTTCGCTTTTTCTGTGCATGGCTATGGCTATCGCCTCCTCGATGCAAGCACCATTGGTGATGGCAGCGCACCGGTTAATCAGTTCAGAGTAAGCAGCACTGAGGAGGGGGGAATCATTGAAGAAACTGTTCAGAGATATTTTCAAGCAGTCTTTGTATGTTGTTGTTATTGTTGAATGCCTACAATGAGTAGATTTACTCTTTGTGCGCCCTGATAAGGATATTAAGTGGTGGTTAGTTGTAGCTATCCTCACATCTTGAACGTGATGATGAAGGTGAACCTGGGTCCTCCAGGCAATTGTGCTATGCTTAACTTCATCTGCATGCTGCTCACTACTTCGGGGATCTTATCGATCCCTCACCTTGTTAACCAGGCTGCATTGAAAACAACCATATCCAGGGAGAACTACATGGAAGTTGAGGTGAGGGTCTTGGCCAGTATATTTTGCCTGACCCTGACTAACATGTCTGATAAGTATATTTTGCCTTACCAGACATTAGTCTTCCTCTGCAGTCCTTGTATTGTTTCTTCTGTCCCCCCATTGAGCATTTGCCTCTACTAGGCTACCATACAACAGCTGCTTAGGTAGATGCTCATCAGGCATACGAACAACATGCCCAGTCCATTTAATCTGTCCTTTCTGAAGCAGCCTATTTTATGCTTTACAGCTGTACCCTGCCAAGGACTTCAGATTCCGGCACTCTATCCTGTAGGCGATGCTGAGCAGTCTAAGGCAACACCTCACGTGGAAATGGTTGAGTTTCCTGATGGCTGCTATTGACTGTCCTATTTTAAAGTGTATAGAAGGATAGTTAGCGCAAAGGTACGAGGTTCAATTCCCACTACCAGCAGCTCCAGTCGACCCAGCTGTAAATGGGTATTTGACTGATGTCTATTGAAGGAAAAAGCAACAAGGAAGAGAACTGGCCACCCCACCTCACAAAGCTGTAGCTTAGTACAATGAAGGCTTTAACACTTCATCCCCAACGGCAGAGTATACTGTTAGACTAAAAAAAATAGTAAGGTGGTTACAGCTCGATAGACCCTAATCTTGATTGCACACACTGATTCTACATATTTACCCTGCAGGATATGCAAGCATAAAGCTGTTTGGATATTGTCAATGAACAGCCTGTTTTTCATCAGCGGCTACGCCATACACGGAGTCCACTTCCCATCATACGCTGAGAGCAAAGGAACATCACGGCAACGGGTGGCTCAGTTCTACATCGCGTTTGGCCTGGTACTTATGGTTGGAAGACTGGTGGGAGGCTGGGCTTTTAGCAAGTGAGTGTTAGTTTGACCTAGATTGGAATACTGTGTTCAGGTGTGGAGTCCTTATTGTAAAAGTAAAGTAAAGTATCCCATAGCATTACTGCCGTAGGGGTGTGAGGTGTTAGCAATCTCACATTTCAAAGGCTCGGCTATATAAGGGCAGTAGCCATCTCCTCTCCCTCGCCGCTTTTACTTCCCTGACTGAACCGGTACCCATTTAAGGCTGGGTCGACCCGGGAGCCATTGCGGTCTGAAAAAAACATTACCGCCTCAACTGGGGAATGAACCCAGGACCACTCAGATGCGAAGCCAGCGCGCTAACCACTGCGCTACGCGGCTCCCTATTGTAGAAGGGATATAAACACGCTGAAAAGAATACAGTGAAAAATGACAAAGCTTATGACATGGCAATAGGATAGTCAAACTGTTTTTAAATATTAGTTAGACCTAGATTGGAGTACTGTGTACAGGTGTGGAGTCCTTATCGTAGAGGGGATATAAAAATGCTGGAAAGAATACAAAAAAGAGCGACAAAGCTGATAGTGGGATTCCAGAATTACAGTTATAAGGAAAGACTCAGAAAAATCAGCATTCAGTGCATAGAAAAGAGAAGAATTCGTGGTGACTTAATACAGGTTTATAAGATGATCAGAGGAGCCTATAAATTAGACTATAACAAGTTTTTTTCAAAATATAACCACCTACATGAACAAGAGGGCATAGCTACAAATTAACTAAAGAGAGGCCCAGATTAGATATTAGGAAATATTTTGTTAGAGAGTGGTGAATGCTTGGAATGCATTGCTACAGGAGGTAGTGGAGGCAGGGACAATTAATGCATTTAAGAATACATTGGATGCGCATAGCTTTTAGAGCAAGGTAATATAAATGAAACTGGTTGTATACAGATTCTGCAGAGTCTTCTAAACCAGTATAAAGATGTTAAGTTACAGTGGGATTCTGGAATTATAGTTATGAGGAAAGACAAAAAAACCGGCTTATAATTTATAGATAAGATAAGAATTTGAGGTGATTTAATCCAGATTTATAAGATAATCAAGCAAAGGATAAATTAGACCATAACAAGTTTTTCAAAATACAGCCGCCCACGTGAACAAGAGCGCACAGCCACAAATTAACTAAACAAATGTCCAGATTAGATATTTCGAAAAAATGTTTAATTCAGGGAGTGGTTAATACTTGTAATGCATTGCCACAAGAAATATTGGCAGGGTCAGTTAATATATTCAAGAAGAGATTGGATGCACAGTTATTTTTTAGGTCAAGTGAAGTAGAATAAATTCATTGTATACAGATTCCGGAGAGTCTTCTAAGCCAGTATAAAGAAGTTAAGCTAGGTTAATTAAAGTTTTGATTTGGGGAATAATTAGTGGAAGATGTCACATTCCTCTTTTCATGCACATGTGCGTAAGCAAGATGATAGGAAACTTTATGCAGAGCAATGTGATAGTGTTCAATGTGATAGTGTTCAATGTGATCATCAGAAGTGGTTTGTCCATTGTGGAATTCAATTTCTTTAAACTTTGGTCATGGTTCCCAAGTGTAAACATCCAGTTTCTTGTTTTTATTTTCTTGGTACTTGAGTCTTGGCTCTCATGTACATAACCCTCTTTCTCATTTCTACCTTTTTGAGTCGTGGTTTCCGTGTGAAATTATCTTTTTGAGGTTTATACCTTCTTGAGAGTTGAGTCATGACTCCAATGTGTCTTTGAATTGTTTCAGGTTTCAACCATCTTGAGAGTCATGACTCCCATGTGTCATCATCCTGTTTCAGGTTTCTACCTTCTTGAGAGTCATGACTCCCATGTGTCATCATCCTGTTTCAGGTTTCTACCTTCTTGAGAGTCATGACTCCCATGTGTCATCATCCTGTTTCAGGTTTCTACTTTCTTGAGAGTCATGACTCCCATGTGTCGTCATAGTGTTTCTGGTTTTCCCCTCCCATACTAAGAATAGAACCCACTTTCTTCTCTTTGTCACACCAGTGTCTTCTCCATTCAGCCAGCTTGAGGCATTGATGAAACTAGAACTTTGGCTGATAGAAAGATTTATATTTTTGTTGCAGATGAAGCATAGGACCAACTCTACAGCTGGTCCCTTTAGAGGAAGTCTGTATCTAAGCATTTGCAATGGCGGTTTCTTCTTTGTACGCTTTCAGGCGACAACTTATTTGTATATAAAGAAAGCAGTGGTCAGCCAGGAATTATTTGTATTTTCATAGAGCTTGTCCAGGAATGGTATTGGTGATCAACCTAACTAGGAGAGACAGAATGTGCAATGAACATGTGAGTAAATAATTGAAGGAAGACCCTGCTCGGAATATATTGACGAAGACAAAACCAAGTGGTTTGGCACCTAATGAGAATGCAACCTGACCGACCAACTACCGCTGTGAGCCTATAATGCACGATGTTCAGGAAATGTGAATATTCTAAATCGTCATTGGATGACGACTACTTCAGAGACCCATCTGGCCCTGGACAGAAAACTACGGTTCGCCATGACGTCTCGCGGCAGGAGTGGATAAGACAAGACAAGACTGATAGCTTTGTTCATGAACTTTTTTAGACTAAAAAAACATTCCTCCATTTCCATTCTCTATTGTAAATGTTGCTGATCTATTTGTATATGCATTGGCTCAGTGATTGCTTGGATAGTATTTGTTTATGTACACAACAAAGATGGTGCTGTAACTGGCCGCGGGTCTACACTGCTCTACTGTTTTGGTTCATTATGGATGCCGCCAGACCATGGATTTGCCTGGAATTCACACTAGTCGATGACTTGCACTTGTGTTCACAGAAATGTGGTGTTGATTTTCGTTTAGACTGATTAATTTGTTTGATTTTTGTGATTTCTTCCGTCCGATTATCCTGGTCTGGACATCGGCTATATGAATGGCACTACGCTTAAATCTGTGTCGTATTTCACGGTCTAGTTCACAAGGTTGAACTTCACGAAATTGGCGTGGGAGAAATTTAGACACTACTATAATGAACTGAACACAGCCGGGAAGAGAAGCCAGACTGACTCACACACTGAGTGATGTCCCTACGACCTCTTGTGGTTATGGAAAGGGCACGACGCACAACGTTAGCTGTCATCCTATGCCTTGCGGGATACCTGTTTACGGGAAAGGCTTTGGGAGTAAACCCTGAGGAAAAAATCTGCATCCTATGTTATTTCCAATTGTCTCGATAAATATATCTTGCCACTGGTCAAATGTAGCTCAGGACCAGAGAGCGAGGTTGACAAAAGGCGCAGTTTCTGCCTCAATGTAATCCAAATTCCTGCGCAAGTCACCCATTTCAGCGGATGCAGCAAGAGAAAAGACTGTCCACACTGCTGATCAAAGAGAGTGGTCTTTATCACTTGTGATAGACGAACATCATCATCATGTGTTTTACAGTTATTCGTCTTGTTTCTGTTCTTTTCTGACTGTCTTTTTGTATTGAACACAACTTTGCATGCCAAATGTTCACTCGCTTTTCATATTTATATCTCGCTGCTATTTGTAATTTGTATCTGGCTGAATAGTAAAAATGCCTATAATGACACATTGCTATATTTTAGTAACATAACATAGCATGGTTGAAAATAATTAGTGCTGGCTGAGAGAAAGAGGGGAATATAAAAAAAGTGATAAGAAGAATTTAACTCATAGAATGACATGGACAAATGTTTTACCTTAACATTTTGTGTTTCCCCAAAAAATCACATCTTGGATAAGAGAAAGAGTGGAAGGTGATAAAGAGAATTTACACTCAGAACGACATAAACGGAAATAGTTTTATGACCATCTTCATATGCTGCTTTATCTTGTATACTAGTATTTCATATATTTAACTATTTGTACTGAATTTCACTTTCAGGTTCAAGCCTCCGTTGTGTACTTTGATGTTCATTCTCCAATTTTCTAACGGGATCTTCATGGGCTTGGCTCCATTGTATGCTACAACATCTACAGGCATATTTATCCTGCAGGTATGAATTCATAGTGCTAGGAATTATTCACTTAGTTACTCCTCTTCTATTTTTCTTGCTTGGCTGTTCCTCTTCTGGATTACTGGATTACTGGATGGCCCATTCCTCAGAGGCTGTTAGCCGCTGCGGGGCCAAACTTGTTCCCCATTGTCTTCTGTATTCGGCTACGGTGGACCAGTAGGTAATATGTTTCCTGTCTGTAGGATGGTAGATGTTGTTTCTGAGTTTGAGGGAATCAGACAAGCGTGTAGGTGGTTGTCTCCTGTCTCGTGGGTACCAGACTGTGCTCCTGCGGTCATTAGTTCTCGGAAGCAGGTGACCAGCGTAGAAATGCTTGTCTGCGTTGGTAACTAGATCTTTCACAATGACATTTTCCGTACATCAGTGTAGTGTGAAGACCTTTCAAACATTTGTTGTGAAGCATGAGGCTGATCTTACGTCTCTCGAGGTAGGTTTATGTCACTCTGAGTTTGGACTTCATTTCTTTTGTAAGAGCCAATGTTTCTGTGGCATAACACATTGCTGGTAGAGCTGAATAGGGGGGCGCACAGACTCTGCTCGTGGGTATGGTCTAGTGCCATCTTTATGGATGAGAAAGCCGCCCACTCCACCAGATGACATCTTGTTAGTTCTGGGTTTAGGTCGTTCTGCATGTTCAATAAGCGTCCTAGGTAGATTTACTCCTCTATATCCTCCAGATTCTCGCCATTGAGGATGACTGGGTCATTTGTAGCAAAACAGTAATGTATGACTTTTGTCTTGGAGGTGTTCATATCGAGTTGCTCCTATTCTACCTTGCGGTGCAGAGGTTTGTCAGAGAGAATGCCAAAATATTCTATCTATTGTCTTCACTCGGATCTGGTTTTAGTTTAGTTTTTGGTCTCTCATAGTCTGTTTTATGTTGTCTCTCATAGTCTGTTTTATGTTGTCTCTAATAGTCTATCCTATGTTGTATCTCAAAGTCTGTTTTACTTTGTCTCTGATAATCTGTTTTATGTTGTATCTCGTATTCTGTTTTATGTTGCCTTTCATAGTCTGTCAAATGTTGTCATCACGTTGAGTCTTTCTTGGGATCTGGATCCCTGGCTACCCATGTTTGTCATGGTAGCTGATCTTCTTACACTCTGCCAAACCATGACAATTAAGATTGCTTCACTCTACTCTGAAGGCACTAGTGATACGCTGTTTAATCATTTACAGCCCGGTTTAATTTGGTAGATTGATATCTTTCAGTCCAAGGCAAATGTCGCAACTCTGTGTGTCAAATAGTTTTGTCTACGAGAAGTATGCCCAAGGCCCTATTGCAAAACTGAAACACAATGACACTGATAGATATTTTTTTTTTTTGCGCCTTATTTCTCTATTCCCCAAGGTGGTTTGCGTTTCACTGTGATTTTTATTTTGCGCCAGTCGGCCCATTGCATCCGACTTCAGCATGCATTTTATGTAAAGGTCTGCTTCCTCCTGCATTTTCTAAGGGTTTGCTTCCCCAGGGTAACGGCCGGTGCTGTGATGGGGATCAAACCCAGCATCTTCTGGTTGTGAGCCGTGTCACTTAACCACTAGCCCATGCCGTCCTCCACTGATGGATATAGGACTCCATACAAGGCCCTATATGTTGGTGAAAATGGTAAGCCCGTCACGGACTCCTCACAATTGTTTTAGCTTGGCACTTGACAAGTCACACCTTCAAATGCATTTCGCTACCCGCTGTGATTGCGACGGAGCCAGATACATTTCTGACTATGGTGGGAAGGCAAGCCACGTCGCCCCCCCCCCCCCCCCCTCCCCCAGAACTCTATTATGGTAAAGTCAAATGGGACTTTTAGATGGGGAGGAAAAAAAAATTCAACTAGTCAAAATGCTATTTATTTTTCTATATAATCTCCAGTACTTGTGTGTTAATTCACCCACTGTTATAATAGGTCAAATTTAGTAGAATGTAGCCACACAAAGCACCATACTTTTCAATTCGCGCATCTTCAATTCGCGCAGTAAACCTATGTCCATGTCATTCTCAGATCTAACACCGTACGTGGAAGATGGATTTTTTGCAGTTGTCACACTTGGCACGCAAGAAAATAAATTGTGTGCAGTTTTTGCAGGAAAGACGAATTATATACACCGTCCGTGTGCTAAAAATCATGTTTTGACTTTGTCTCTCACAGTTTGCCAAGATCGTTAGAGATGTCGCACATGTCAGCAGGACATTCCTGTTCGTTCTGGCACATGGTAAGAGGGCACTTAACCCTAACCCTAACCAAAACGGAACACACAGACACATGATAGATTCCTACATGTGTGAGTTTCTATGGCGACATCGGAATAAAGTCCGTCAGTTAGACCCGTTTGACAATATTCTGCAGAACATCACAGAATTTAGGCCTCCTGTAGCTAGACACTTATAATTATTTTTGTTTAAGCCCATGTAGTCATTGAATGGTTTAAAATTTCAGAATGGGTGAATTAACGCACAAGAACCTAATCTCCTGCAACGTTTATGCACTTATCCCATCGTTTAAGTAATGCTTGAAAAGCTTCAGCGTAGAACAATTTGTCCCTATGTCTGAACCAATCCAGGACAGCCTGTTTCGCATCGTCATCAGTTCTGAAATGCTCCCAAGAATTCTTTTAGGGGTCCAAACAGGTGGAAATTGCTTGGAGTGAGGTCTGAGCTGTAAGGTAGATGTGGCAATACTTCCCAGTCGAGTTGCTGAAGATGGCACATAGTGCGGTAAGCAGTCTGAGGTCGAACGTTATCTTGCAAGAGCAGGACGAGATCATCACTCACGGATATACTGCCTTCTCTAAAACAATTTTCACCATTCCAATTTCTTAATTCGGCTGAGTGTCTCATCACCTTTTGTGATTGGAGTCTTCTCTAAATTTCCATAGGATTCATGCTTTCTTTCACAAGAAACTTCATCACAACATGCAGTTCCATGCAAGAACTTATAGTGTTGTCCACCGTTTTTATTTATCTGTCACGTGATTGGTCAATGGCAAGTGAGCCACCTAACAGTAATAGGACACAAGTGCCTCTAACTAATTATAGTAGTTCCAGAACACTATAACCCATTCTGATAGAACTAGAACAAAAAGTCTCAGTTTGATTTGAACGCCCCTTGTAACTAGAATCCCCAAGAGCTAATCACTCAGGGAAGTTGATAATAATAAAAAGCATAGGAAGATACAGGAGGTTGATGTTGCTACTGCTTGTTAAGCAAACAAGGCTGAATAAGATATGTTTGAGTGAACTATTTACACACTTGCTTCCATTGTTTTGATTTTTGTCTGTAGGCAAGTTTTGGTCTATTGTATGGCCAGTCTTACATGGTGCTGCCTGCTGTTTTAGCCCAAATACTTGGGGTCCAAGACTTGGCCATCGCTTTTGGAATAATTCATCTGTTTATGGGACTGGGGTACATTCTGGCTCCCATTATTGCTGGTAAGTTGCTAGCTATCATGTCAACTTGTTGCTAGTATTCATGCCAACTTGTTGCTAGCATTCATGTCAACTTGTTGTTGGTAAGTTACTATCATTCATCCATGTCAACTTGTTGCTATCATTCATGTCAACTTGTTGCTATCATTCATGTCAACTTGTTGCTATCATTCATGTCAACTTGTTGCTATCATTCATGTCAACTTGTTGCTATCATTCATGTCAACTTGTTGCTATCATTCATGTCAACTTGTTGCTATCATTTATGTCAACTTGTTGCTATCATTCATGTCAACTTGTTGCTATCATTCATGTCAACTTGTTGCTATCATTCATGTCAACTTGTTGCTATCATTCATGTCAACTTGTTGCTATCATTCATGTCAACTTATTGCTATCATTCATGTCAACTTATTGCTATCATTCATGTCAACTTGTTGCTATCATTCATGTCAACTTGTTGCTATCATTCATGTCAACTTATTGCTATCATTCATGTCAACTTATTGCTATCATTCATGTCATCTTGTTGCTAGCATTCATGTCAACTTGTTGTTGGTAAGTTACTATCATTCATTCATGTCAACTTGTACAAAATAATTAAGGAAAGTAAAGGCGGCCAATATAAAAATACTGCCAACAGTAAAACAAACATTGGGTATGTTTATGTTGAATGCTCACAGTGAATCAATATAATCTTTTGTGGACCCTTAAAAAAGAATTAAGTGGTGTTTTGCTGTTAACTTTCCTCACATTCCGAACGGGCTGATGAAGGTGGAATGGGGTCCTCCAGGTGATTGTACTATACTTGGCTTCATCTGCATGTCACCATTACTATGGGAATCATGTCAATCCCTCACCTCATTACCCAGGCTGTCTTGAATGTAGCCCGTTTCCAGAGAGGACTGTATGGAAGCCAAGGTAAGGGTTTTGACCAGTATGTTTTGTCTGACCCTGACTAACATGTTTGATCAGTATATTTTACCTGACCCTAATTAACAGGACTGATTAGTATATTTTGCCTGACTAACATGTCTGGTCAGTATATTTGACCGGACCTTGAATAACATGTCTGTTCAGTACATTTTACCTGATCCTGACTAACATGTTTGATCGGTATATTTTACCTGATCCTGACTTATATGTCTCTAATCAGTATATTTTGCCAGACCAGACGTAAGTCTCCTCTACCCGGAAATCTCATAAAAGCAATGCTTTTTTGTGTCTTTGAATTTTTTGTTCAATTGTTGAATTTTGCCTTTCAGGTTTTATTTTTGATATCACAAAGACATATGATGTGCCATATTATATTGGAGGTAAAGTTTCTTTATTTATATGTTGTTGTCACATATTTAATAGCAGTAAATCTGCTAATGGTGTAGAAGATTGTGATATTAATCAAAATGGTAGTGATGTTTGTTTAAAGTGGAGTTATATTCTGGTACTATTTAACCCATTCAATCCCAGCTGATCAGAAAAACTGGTACCTGAATTCCAAGGGCAAGGGGAATAACTATGTAAACATTAGACGTGGTTGCACAATACAATTAATAACAATTACAATTTTGAATTTATTTGTGTTATTCAAACTCCAGTTTACAGATAAATGGAAGAGGTACTCTTCTGTGCACACATGTTTTTGGGAGTGCCATGTATGTTGGATGTGAAAAATTAATCAAGTGAAGAAAAAAAAAAGTGTCAATATAAAATGTCTGTTTCACTCTTGTCAATGTTGCTGATAAATGTCCAAATGAAAAGCTGCAAAGCGATCTCCCTTGGTTCATTGCAACTAGTACATCTTTTATCTTCTTGTCCAATGTCTGACTTTCCAGTATACACCTCAAAGTTATAGAGGTATCTAGTATGAGGATCTGCGGCACACCAAATTTTAATTCCTCAAGGATCTTTTTTCCCTAAAATTCTGATGCATTAGTTTGCTCTGCCAAGTACTCAAAAAAGGTCTGATAAATAATGAAAGTGAAAGGTAATCAAAAGCAGAGTAATCTGGATCTATGTCATCTGCAGGACCTGTTCCCTCGCTAAATCCTTCAATAATGATATTACTTGGTTGCTTGGACCATTCTCTATCACCACTAGGACTTGCCTGTGGGGTGGGTCACGTTGTCACTGTCTTCTACCAATAATTCGTCATCACTACCGAGGCCAGTGTCGTTACTTTCATCTCCTAAGTCCTGAACTTATTCCTCATCTACGTCCGATTCGTTCTCATTCTCTTCAACTCCATCAACAAATTCGCAACCACTACCGTCTGACTCATAAGTATCTTTAGTCCGCACCAAGTTTTGAAGAAAATTGAAGGCCATTTAAAAAAAATCACCTATTGAACACTATACATGATAGAAATGATCTGTAAACTGCAATGGGAGCCGCAATTACTGGTAATCACGTGACATCTAAATTTAGCGTGTCTATTCGCAAGTAAAATGTAAAGAAAAATAACTCTAATATATCCATGGCGGCCGTCGCTGGCCAGGCTGGGATTGAATCGATGGCAGCTGCCGCCAGCCGGGCTGAGATTGAATGGGTTAATTGTTGTTATTGTTACGGATCCAGCTCTCACCCTTCGGCCCAATATCATGTAATGGTATCTGCACATGTTTATCAGTTGTCTAGTACCATACAGAGTGTTCCATTGATATAGCCTCAGAGTAAAGAAGCATTTCCCTAAAATTGATCAAAATAGAAGTGAGGGTTATGTAATCTGGATCTATTTAAAAGTGTTAAGATGGCTAGCTGAGACCCCTTCAACAAGGACAATCATCTGACGGGCAAGCCATACTTCAGAAGGAACAGAAGGGATGACTGAGGTATGAGTGAATAGCAGCCTCACAACTCCAGGGGTTGACATGGATCTACTGTTCTGATCATGCTGGGGTTGCGGGCAGATAATTTCGGATGGATTCTTTATGGATAACTGATGTGTGGTAAAAGAACAGCTGGCCGACCACAGCTGCAGTTCAAAGACGCATGTAAGCAGGACGTGAAGGCTCTAGATATGGCTCTGACATTTTGGGAAGACATAGCTGTAGACTGATCCAAATGGAGAGGCAACCTGAAGAGCCACCTCAGGCTGGGCGAAAATAAGCTCATGCAACACAGGGAAGTGAAGAGACAATGCCAAAAGGAAAAGGAAAACCAAAAAACTCACTAGAGAGCTGCTACTCCACAGTTGCATCAACCTATAGTCAGACATAACTTAACGGGGGCTACTAATTATTTTTTTTCTAAAATAATTTATCAATTTTTTTTAAATCTGTTGAAAAATTAGAAAATTGCAGCTGAAATTATAGACTAACCTCTAGGTGAAAATTGTAAACATAAATTAATTCAGCCACAGAGTGTCTTTTATTCATGTAGTTAGTGAGTTAACTCTATACAAATGGGGAACAAGATGCTGAGCAGACCATGAGCTGCAGGTGGTCAGCGACCCAGCAGAGCCAGTGAACCAGAGCTCCCAAGACCCTTCTACACCTCCATGCGGTGATCCTGGATAACAGACTGCAACAAAGCAGACTGACTAAGGAGAAGGGATCAAAAAGGGAAGGCTAACCCGGTACACAAAAATGCCTGCTGAAGTCGGATGTGTTGGACCGAAAGGTGAAAATATCGCAGTCAAGTTGTGAACTATGACACAACGCATTCAGTTCTCCGGACAACATCATGCTACTTGAAAAGACATTTTCAGGGCTTGGTAGCGGGATGTTGAGAACGAACGAAGAAGAAGTACAATTGACTTCCAACAACTACAATTTGTCATTTATCACATTCTGAACAAATGATTAACTTATCTCATTATGTTTCTCCACAGGAGCTCTGATTGTGTTAGGTGCTCTGTGTCTGATTCTGATGATTTTTGTCAAAAGCGAGGTAGATGCTGGCAAAGTAGATAAGGACAAGGTAGAGAAGAAAGACAAGTTGAAGGAGGAAGAAGAAGATATAATGAAGACGACACCTCTCATGGCTAAAGACAAAACTTGATTTTGACAAATGTCTAAAGAGTGCTCACCCCGTGAGTTACGGGGACATAGAAGGAAAGAAAACATTTGAACACTGCAACCTGCCAGTTATATTGTAAGAGGCAACTAAGGAAAGTTATCATGGAGCTGGCAGGCTTGTTATGTACAAACAGTAGCGACAAGAAAATAAACAAGATTGTCACCACATTCCATAGTACCAGAGAAACAATTAAGTTTAATAACAGTAATAATAGTTGTTGTCACTGACTCCATTTTTAGAATAACTTTGTAAGCTTGTTTTAAAAGAAAAAATTGCTACCTCTAAGAGTGATGTAGCCCTTTAGTAGATACTTGCAATCAAGAATGCTTTGCTGTATTAAAAATCTGATGAGCTTGTTTTGTTTTGTGACAATTCTTGTTGTATTTACTTTTAGTTATTCCTCTACACATAAAATATATTACCTTGTTGTTTTAAATTACGGGAAGAAGCCGTGCTCATCCTGGGGGCCACCCTCAATCAACACCTGGCTATAACAGATTGCCACCTCCCAAAAGAACTGCAGGCTGCCTGGTTCGCGGCCATCAGACATGGTCTTTCGACGCGACAGGCCCTGGTCACCTAAGCGTGCTATGGTATTGTTGGTTTAAATGCTTTATTACTACTAGATCAGGGATCTCAAAATCAAACCAGCCTTAGTGATTCATCAGCACAAGTTGAATTATCTGTAGTTCACTCCTCAATATTATTGCTCTGTATTTTTTTTCTTCTTATTCTTCTTCTTCTTCTTCTTCCTCTGCATCTTCTTTTTCTTCCATTTTTTTCCTATGGTGCGCTCATTTATGGTATAACACCGTACTTTGTTATGAATTCTGACGAGATGTGGTAAATGGCCTATGCTCAGAGAGGAGGGATAGTCTGTGGACTGATGCTATGAATTGTCTGTTAATGTTTTGATAACACTTTTAGCAAATTCTTGTTTCAGCTTTTGAACTGTGTCCTCTCATTGTTACAGTGACATCATTTTGTCTAGTCAGCCATTTCATTGCAGTAGTGAAGAACATTATACTCTTTTAGGACCGTTATTATTTGAAGACAAATTGACCCTTTGAACCCTGACTACCCAGTTCGTAAAATCCCATTTCCCTGTGCACAATTGACAACGTAGACATTTTAGTAAAACTATTTGCCATGACAAAACTATTTTCTCTAATTTAGTTATTATATCTAAAATTGACTGACTTGTTAATCTCCAATGTTCGTACTTTAGTAGTGCGGAATATATTAATCAAATTTACTTGATACATTATGTGGGATACCCCCCAGGACCGTAGTCTGATCTTCTGAGGAACAGATCTTGCTTTATCCTAATCAATGGACAAATGGAAATCTGAATCACACACGCGATTTATCAGTCTCAAAATCCTTGAAAGTACTTTCAATGACTTTTTCTGTTGTTAGCCTTTTAGAATGACCATCTCCTGAACTTTTAAACTCCTTTTCATCACAAAAATGATCAAAGTCATTGTGAAGACATGCTTTGATATTTGCACCGCCATATTTAGTATTTCCGGAAATGTGCATACAATGTAGACATCACTATATTATGGCCAAAATTCAAGCAGTACAGCCAAAAATACGCCTTAAAACAATGGTCCACCCATCACACCGGCTAACAGGTTGCTTGGGGAATGGGATATTTACAAACACCCTAATATATGAGTGTCACAAGTTCAAAAGATCAAGCATTAAACTACAACCTTTTTCTTCTTCTTCTTTATCCTTTCCTCGTTTGCCATTTTTTAAAATACATCAACATGTGAAGGCCAGTTCTCTTGATTAAGGTAGCTGTAGTGGATAGTTCTTCGGGGCTTCCAAAAAGCTTTGTGTGGAGGTTCGTCTCTGTGAGCCAGTGCTTTGTACGCAATTGGCTAAACATGAAACAGTCTTGCAGGATATGGCTTGGATGCCTGCTCTGCTTGTCTTCATGCACAATGGCGGATGGATCCAATCGCAGCCTGTGTAAGTGGCCATTCAATCTGTTATGTCTCGCTCTAATATGGAACAGTATCACTTGCTCTACTCAATCAAAGTAGTGATAGTTATCTCTTTTGTATGCTCGACTTTCCTTATGGTTTGGATGTCTTTCTTTTCTTGGAAAGTGATTGTTTATTATTGTTATGTTTATTATTGTTATTCTCATGTTTCTCTTGGCTTTTAGTTCGCCTACAGTTTTTTTAAGCTCTGGCAGTTTGTCATCCTTAATTAACTTTAGGTTGTGTTCAAATATCCATTGTTTCCTATTAATATGGAAACATTGTTTTTGTCTATAAACTTTGCTTTGTTTTTTTTAAACGTTATACAATGTCATTTAAGCAGAGTCTCATTGTAAAATTATGACTAATACTTCTTCAAATAATTATATGTTTTAAAACTATACCAGGAGGAAGATATAGCATAGTTATCATACAGATAGTTACAAAGAATTGCAGCTCCTTCATAATATTTGTCTTTAATAGTTAATAATAATCTTAACTATAAAACAGAAGACACATGTATCTGTCTGTCTTGCAAAAACTCTTGAATGGAGAGCTCTAGTGATGTGATATTTGCACAGCTCATTCGGTATGGAATTTATAGATCAATACAAATATTTTCACCTTGCTACATTGTTTCCTTTTCAAGTTGATCAACATTAACGAAGTGAAACTATTTACAGCGAATGTATTATTTTAGTATACCGTCCAGTGCAATTTTGTTTAGTGTGGCCACTCAAGGTCAGATACTCAAATTCCCAGAGCCAGGGCTCAGTCAGCCCTTTAATATTAGGCAATGCGTGAGTTGGGATGTGTTGGCAAATCATATTCCAGAATTCTAAACATTGGCCTGGACATATCTTGTGCTTGCAAGCCTTCAGCTTCACAACTTTCGCACTGTCTATTGAGTGCAGTTTTGTTCTGACTGAGTTTTTGTCTGTGTTAAGTGAATATTAGTAGAGTGATTATAATAATGCTGCAGATTCAAATGCCAATTACATTTTCTAAAATTATTAAACATGCAAGGTCATTGCTATCAGATAAACTTATTTCAAGCTGCTACGTCAGCTTGAAGCCACTACTGAATTGTGTGTATTAAAAAAATTATGTTGTTTCTTGGATGAGGCTGGGTGCTAACGTTCTAATAGTTCATAAAATAATAATTGATGTGAGAGCGACAAATCCCAGCAAAAAAACAAATAAAATTATTTTCTGCCCGTAAGAATGGAGTGTTAATTAGTGTTAAAAAGTGTGTGGTCTATTTGGTTGGGAGCTTGGTGTCCCATTTAAACATATCGGGTTCAAATCACGTTACTCTCGGTTTGACAGATGAGATATGTTATGGGCTTTTATTCATGGCATTACTGATCCCCTCATTGACCCAACTGTTAATAGGCACCTGATAAAGACAGGGGGAAATTTTTTAGCCACAGCAGGAGCTACAAAGTTTATGTTCCATCAATAGCAATTTCAACAATGGAAAGAATTGAGCACATATGAAAATCACCTACAGAATTAATCAGCACTTAGAACAACAGTTTTACTCAGACATCATAACGGATGTTGTATGTCCATCATTTCCGAAGAGGACCACATTGACATCTGTCAATCCTATACATAGATTGGAGTACTGTTCACAGGTGTTGGGTCCTTATCATAGAGGGGATATAAACATGCTGGAAAGAATACAAAAAAGAGCGACAAAGCTGATAGTGAAATTCCAGAATTAAGAGGAAAGAGAAAAACTCGCCTACAGTGTCTAGAAAAGAGAGGAATTTGAGGTGACTTAATACAGGTTTATATGATGTTCAGAGGAACAGACAAATTAGACTATAACAAGTTCTTTCAAAATACAACCACCCACAAGAATAAGAGGGCATAGCTACAAATTAACTAAAGAGAGGCCCCGATTAAATATTAGGAAATATTTTTTTAGTCAGAGAGTGGTGAATGCATTACTACAGGCGGTAGTGGAGGCAGGGACAATTAATGCACTTAAGAATAAATTGGATGCGCATAGCTTTTAGAGCAAGGTGATGTAAATGAAACTGGTTGTATACAGACTCTGCAGTCTTCTAAACCAGTATAAAGACTTAAGTTAAGTTTAAGTTGATCCTGTAATGGGCTCGTAGATAAAACCAATTTAAGCCCGAAATCGTCTGAGGGCAGAGAAACACTGTCTGAACTTCAGATAAAGGCAACTCATCTCTTGCCTTTCGTGTCACTAATCTGCGTGTAGCCTTCTTGATTCTTGTCTGTTCCATATTTGTCATGCCAGAAGAGATTGTACTGCACCAGGCAGAGCGATCAGCAGCAATCTTCTCCCAATTATCAGGGTCAACGTTCCAGTTCTTCAGTGAGGTTTTCAGAGTACCTTTGAAACGTTTTATTTGGCCACTGCAAGCTCGCTTGCCTAACTCAAGCTCGCCATAGAATATTTTCTTTGAAAGCCGCTCATCTGACAATATGGCCAGTCCGTATAAGCTGTGATTTGCACATAGTTGTGTGGATGCTTGTCATGCCAGCTAGTAAAAGAACTTCTACATCTGTGATCCTATCTTGCCATTTTATGTTCATGAGTTTCCTTAGGCAGCCCAGATGAAAGTGGTCAAGCTTCTTCGCATGTCGATTGTACACAGTTCAGGTGTCACAGGCGTACAGAAGAGTTGGTAGGACGACTGTCACATAAACCTTCAATGTGGTTATAAGCTTAATTCCTCTTCGGTCCCAAACTGAGGATCTCAGTTTTCCAAATACTACACATTTTGCTATTCTCGAGTTTACTTCATCGTCAATATGAACTGCTCTGGACATGATAACTTATGCAATCTGCTATGACGTATGTATATAGTTAAAGCTTGCATTTTATGTAATAACATTTTTGTGCATTTTTCAAATTTCTTAATGACTTATTTTATGGATAATTGTTTAAGTATTGCAAATTTTTTTTGGAGCTGGTGTCACAGGTCTTTTGATCTGGTCTACAAATATTTTATACCAAAAATCATTTAACATTCATTTACTAAGATCTATTGCATGGATATATCCTTTAAAAAAATGTTCTGTAGTTCTTTATTATTTGATTTAAATGTTGTTATTTTATATATATTATTGAACTCTTAGTATATAGATCACCATCATCATGTAGCATGTCTTTTGCAAAACATCACTCCCATCATAACTGATCTGAAAGAAACCAAATCTCTTGCCAATCCTTCAGCCTGCTCCAGAGCCATGCCCCAGCAGTCCTTGACATCTCAGTGCCATTTCCTCGTTGATCTGCCTCTGCCTCTTTTGTCTGGCCACATACCTTTGATTACCATTCTACTGGTGGACTTCCACCTTTTCTTGTGCTTTTCACTCACGTAGTTTAGCCAGCCAGCCAAAGTTGCTGTCCAGGTGGTGGCAGTGCCGTAATTTGTGACTGTGCCCTCTTGTGGTTGTATTTTGAAAACCGTGTTATAGTCTAGTCTATCCTTTTCGTTGATCATCTTATAAACCTGTAATAAATCACTTTGAATTCTTCCCTTTTCTAGACACTGTAGACTGGTTTTTCTGTCTTTTCTCATATCTATAATTCCAGAATCCCAATATCAATTTTGTTACTCTTCTTTTGTATCGTTTCCAGCATATTTATAAATGAAACTGGTTGTATACAGACTCTGCAGAGTCTTCTAGACTAGTATAAAGATGTCAAGTATGGTGGCAGGGTAATTTAAATTGAATCTTCAGCCCTGTACATACCCTGGCAAATTCTAGCACTGGGAAAGATGATACTATGATACAACTCAGCCCCGTTATAATGTGGTGCTCAGGTCACAAGGAATCATATCGTGATTTAAGCAGATTCATCGTCAATGCCTGTCGTACCTTTCGGGGGAATAGGCCATTGACAACCCTCCTCAAGCAAGTTCGGTCTTGAGCTGTCCTTTCTGCCTGTCTCCAGTTGGAGTCCAGGAGCTGAAGTTCATTTTCACAGTCTCTTCTTCAGGTGTTTCATTATCTACTTCCCTTCCACTTCCCCTGTGGATTCCATGTCAGGGCCTGTCTGGGCATGTTTGATGGAGATTTCCATAATGAGAGTCTAATCCAACCCCATTTCCTTCGTTTGATCTGTTGCTCCACTGGTGGTTGTTGACTCCTTTCCCAAAATTATTCATTCCTCACCATGTCTTGCCAGCCATGGCGAAGTAGTTAAGCCGTCGACCTCATGATCAGATGGGACTCCGCCATCTTTTTCACAAGTGTTTGATGCGGAGTCCCCTGCATCTCGTAGTCACCCCCTAGTCGACTTGTCCTCGACTTGCCACTGGAGTCGGGCGGCTCGTGACGAGAGAGTGAGGATAAAAAGTAACGCATTTAATCCTTACTAAAAATAGCGCTAGCAAATAAATTATGCCATCATCGTCTACGATGGACGGCGACCTTTGCCTTTGCTTGCCAGCTTATACCCATTATCCTCTGTAGACATTTACGGACGAACAACTAGAGTTTCTTCTGCATTGCCTTTGACGTCTCCAGGTTTCTGCTCCATAAAAGAGTACTATATTGACATTAGAATGAAATAATCTGAACTTGGTATTTAACTTGATGTCTCTTGCTTTCTTTATATTATTTACTAACAGGAATGTTGTACTTGGCTTTCCAATTCTAGCCCTTTCATCTGCCTCTGTGCCCTTTGAAGTATCAATTTTGATGTCACAATATGTGAAGGTGTCAATCTTTTCCAGTGCCTCACCTCCAAGCTTGACTGGCTCTTTGCATAAGGTGTTGATTGGTTTTCTTCATGTTAATATTTAGTCCCAGTTTTTTTTGTATTTTTTTTTTTTGCGTTCCCCATATTTCTCTGTTCCCCAAGACAGTGTGTATTGCACTATGTTTTTTATTTTGTGCCTGTCAACCCAGTGCATTCGACTTTTGCATGCAATTTATGTAAGGATCTGCTTCCTCCTGCATTTTCTAAGGGTTTGCTTCTCCGGGGTAACAGCCAGTGCTGTGATCGAACCCAGCACCTTTGGGTTGTGAGCCGTGTCACTTAACCACTAGCCCAAGCCGTCCCCGATCCCAGTTTGATTGACTGCTCCGTCACCTTATTTAGTTTTTATTGCATCTGGCTATGACTGTGTGACAGCAGTACCAAGTCATTTGCGTAGTCTAGGTTCTGTAACTGCGGATGTAAGTTGTTGTTGTTTAATGCCCACAATGAGTGAGTTTGTGTGCCCTGAAAAGGGTGTTTAGTGGCGGGTTGTGGTAGCTTTTCTCATATCCCAAGCATGCTGATGAAGATGGACAGTGGCCTTCCAGGTGGTTGTGCTATGCTTAGCTTCATCTGCGTGGCGCTCACTACAATGATGATCACATTGATCCACATCTCATCAGCCAGGCTGCCTTGCAAACAGCCTGTTTCCAGGGAATGCTGCAGGGAAGAGAGATTATGGTCTTGGTCAGTGAATTGGGCCTGTCGCTGACAAGACGTCCTGGTCAGTACATTGTGCCTGACTGGACTAGTATCTCAGTTCCATGCGAATGTATGCAGATTACATGACAAAATTCTAACCATTTATCTACATTGTACTTTAACCTGCTATCAATTTTTCATACCTCTTGTTTTGAGCCTGATAATTGCAGTACAAAATAATATCTATATATAAATCATGTTTCATATATTTTATTGATGCATGTACAATAACGTATTTCAGACAACAATAACTCTGTTGTAAAGTGTTTATAAATACATTCATATACTCAGATGTGTTTTCCCGCATGTTTTATTATGCAGTATTACATATTAACTGAGAATTACAGTCTTCATCCTCATCTTCTATCCACTTGTGTCGTTTGACATCGTGTGTAGCACAACCAACAGCAGCGTTTGCAAGATTGAAACGTCTGTGGAAAGATAAACAACTCTCTTTCGCCATAAAGGTCATACTAGCTCTTTCGATGTTCCTCTACGCCTTCGAAACATGAACTATTACAGCAGACCTCCAGAGAAGAATCCAGGCCATGGAGATGTTTTAGAAGACTCTTAAATATCACCTACAAAAACCGTATCACAAATGATGAAGTATGACGTAGAATCGAAAATTCAAGTTGACTGTACGACGACCTCCTCACAACAATGAATAGGCGAAAGATGACTTGGTATGGCCACTTCTCGAGGTCCAAGTGCCTTACAAATACTATACTACAGGGCACAGTACAGGGCAAGCGAAGGCGAGGACATCCGAGAAAACAATGGAAAGACAACATCCATGAATGGACTAATCTACAACCGGAGGAGGCACAAAAAGCAACCACAGTCAGAGAGGGATGGCGCAGGATTGTGCGCAGGATTGTGTGCAGGATTGTGCGCAGGAATGTGGAGGTGTCCCAATGATCTCAAGAGGTCATGCGATGAACTGAACTGGATGTGTAGTTTTCTGTTTTTTTGCCAGATGTGATGCCGATGTTGGTGTCGTTCTGTGCTGTTTTTTTTTACATAACTGGGTCTCATTTCCGTAGAAATCCTCCATCGTTTCATTTTTGACAGGTGAGAATTCACTGGCAGGTTGCCGGACCAATCCCAGTTCAGTTAGTTATCTGGCAGCTTGCTGGACCAATCCCAGTTCAATTACCATCATTTGGCGGCTCGCGGACCAATTCTAGTTCAATTACAGTCATCTGGCAGCTTGCCGGACCAATCCCAGTTCAATTATTCATCTGACAGCTTGCCGGATTAATCCCAGTTCAATTATTCATCTGGCAATTTGCCGGACCAATCCCAGTTCAGTTAGTCATCTGGCAGCTTACCGGTCCAATCCCAGTTCAGTTAGTCATCTGGCAGCTTACCGGACCAATCCCAGTTCAGTTAGTCATCTGGCAGCTTACCGGACCAATCCCAGTTCAATTACAGTCACGTTTTAAAATGATGTTTGTCTAATATTTGGAAGAACAGGTACACAATGCACTTTGTATTCATTCTACTAATGTGAGGGGCAGTCATTAAAGTAGCAGCAATTTGATTAATCTTTACCACACCTCACAAAAAAATTAACTATGGTATCTGTTAACCACATTATTTTTCAGCAATTTATGTCACTTCATGGTTGTTGACTTTGATAGACTCTAACGTGTTTTTCTGTTTTTGTGTATAGTGGCATATATTAGTCAGCAAAGTCAGCCAAGACATAAAAAAATAGCTTCAATGCTCACAGTATTTTCAGTATTGGTGGCGAGGAATAAACTAGTCTGTAGAGCCTTTTAAACCAGTATTATGAAGTTAAGTTAAGTAAAGTGCAGCTAAGAGATGGCCGCCCCACTATTGACATGCACTAAAGAGGAAAAGCGTTCTGTTATCTAGGTTTTTCTTCAGCAGCGACGGGGTGAAACCGGTAGGAAATTATCGGAGAATGAAGGTTCAGTGGCGCGATGAATGCCTTTCACTCCAACAAGTGTATGAGTAGAGTATGATATTCCAAAACAGCGTGAGTTCTGTGACAGACTGATCCCGACACTGTATGCACACACACATAGAGACAGAGAGAGAGAGAGAGAGAGAGAGAGAGAGAGAGAGAGAGAGAGAAAGAAAACAAACATTTGTGCATACGTATCCAAAGACACATTTATTTTAACAAAAAATGCAATCCGTCAATGACAGATTCATGGTTTCAAATTCTGTATACCAATTTCAACAAAAGACGAAATAGAAGCGTAAATTATTAAATTATATCTTTCTAAGACCTGTATAAGATATACTGTAAAATATAAATACATATTGAAAACGTTAATCCTGCGTACGAAGAAGAAGAAGAAGAAAACGTTAATACGAATATTACATATAATATAAAATAAATAGCATGTGTCTGAACGAAAATGTTGTTGAATAAAGCTATTTTGGTAGTTATTGCAACGTGCTTTCAATTAGGTATTACAAATATAAGACCCCTAAATAATAGACGAGCGGAAAGAGTGCTGACACATAGTGAAAAGATGCTACTCATGCCTGATCATCCCATACATATCAAACTGAAACACCCAGTTAAAAATAGGTTAAAGACAACCAGCTTCATCCATATAGCCAATCACCTACATCAACAATATGGAGAACTAATACTCAACCAACATATAGAAATATAAATTCTTATTAACTAGGACAAGCCAAGCTGCAACATCAACAACTTCGCAATAAGTACAGAGATCCCAGGAATCAGAAGAAAAGACCAACACAGTGTCCACGAGCTGAAAACTTCAGCACAAACAATGATTGAGTAGAAATATAACATCACGGAATAGGCACAGGTGTACACAGAAGGTTCAGCAGAGGGGCATGCCGAAATGGGGGAGGAGGCATATTCATAAGAAACAAAAGTGGAAATATAACAGAAGAGGCCCTCCCAACAGGAAAGTTGTCCACAAACCTCAGAGCAGAATCGATGGCCGGCCTGAGAGCACTAAGAATACTTCAAACAGAAAGGCAACCTCCAACAAAAATAGCTGTATTCACGGACTACATAGTACTATTAGAGACAATACAAAAAACAAACAACGAACCACTGTTATCAGAGATCAGAGCAGAACTGGGAAAACTCCAAGAGATCCTCAACAATAGCGCTCCAGTGGCTACCCTCCCATTGCGGAATCACGGGAAACGAGAGAGTTGGCAGAAGATGGCAGCAACAAGCCACAATTTAATCATCGAGTACCACACAGAGAAATCAAGAACATCATCAGAAATCAGTATATACATCAATGGAGAGAAGACAGAAACATAAGCAGTATACCAGACCCAATTCACCAACTCAAAAGAAATTAACAAACTACCTTATTTCGTCTGAGAACTGAATACTGGAAACTACTAAAACATCTATACCGACGTTAGAGCTCACACACCGATGAGTGCCCATGTGGAACAGGAGGCCAGAATCCTGAGCACATTCTACAGGAATGTCCAATCTATAGGGAAATGAGATGCCAGACCTGGCCAGAGGGTGCAGAGCTGAGACAAAATTTATGGTGCAGCCGCTCCGACCTGGTGAAGACTACAGACTTCATCATGGCCACTAGCCTGCAGATAAAGCATGACCAAAAGATTCTGAACGCAAAAAAGAAAGACGAAGAGCATCTTTGTTGAATTTCCGCGTTCATTCTCTTGTTTGCTGATAACGTGCTCCCTAAGTATATTAATTATTTCTTCTGTTTGATTTGCTGTCTTTCAATTGCGATATTGATGAATATTGTTTTTTTTTAAAATATCAAATCTGAACTGTTCTTTAATTAATTTGTAGCTTTACTCTCTTGTTCTTGTGGCCAGCAGTACTTTTAAAAAAAACTTGGTAAAGTCTAATTTATCCTTTCCTTTGGAAAACTGATGGTAATGTCAGGTCCACCATACTGACAAAAACGTCGAGTCAGGGTCAGGCACAATACACTGACCATGACCATTATCTCTCTTCCATGAAGAGTTCCCTGGAAACGAGTTGCTTACTTGACAGAATGGCTGACGGGACTTGGATCGACGTGATCTTCGTAGTAGTGAGTGTCACGCAGATGAAGCCAAACTTAGCACAACAGCCGGGAGGACCTTGGTCCACCTTCATCAGCACGTTCGAGATGTGATGATAACTACTACAACCCGCCACTTTACGTCCTTTTCACGGGGCACAAAAAAGTGAACTGACTCAGTGTAGGCATTCAACAATACGAGCGCCAGTTGAACTACTAGTCTACTTCCGTCAGAGATTGTTATAATACATTTGTCCCTTGCTAAATCACACATATAGGCATTCAGCATTTATTAACGATATCAAACGTATTCAGTGCATGCGTGTAGATTTGGGATTGATTTGATTACATACTAAACGTAAAAAAAACTCTGCTTGCTGCTATGTGCCCGTCTGTCCACCAGTGCATGCGTGTAGATTTGGGATTGATTTGATTACATACTAAACGTAAATAAATACTCTGCCAGCTGCTATGTGCCCGTTTGTCCACCAGTGCATGCGTGTAGATTTGGGATTGATTTGATTACATACTAAACGTAAATAAATACTCTGCCAGCTGCTATGTGCCCGTTTGTCCACCAGTGCATGCGTGTAGATTTGGGATTGATTTGATTACATACTAATAGTAAATGAATACTCTGCCAGCTGCTATGTGCCCGTTTGTCCACCAGTGCCTCTTGTGCAACCTCTAAAACTCATCTAACATCACCCTCATTGTTATTGTTGTTGTGGAATGCCCATAATGAAAAGGATTACTCTTTTGTGATCCCTAAAAAGGACGTTACGTGGCGGGTTATCGTATCTTTCTTTACTTCCCGAGCGTGCTGAAGTAGGTGAACCGGGTTCCAGGGAGGGTTATGAGAAAGACGATGTGAGGGTCTAGGTCAGTATGTTTTGTCTGAACCTGACTAACATGTCAACCTGACTAACATGTCTACTTGACTAACATGTCAACCTGACTAACATGTCTACATGAGTAAGATGTCTACCTAACTAACATGTCTACCTGACTAACATGTCTGTCCAGTATATTTAGCCTGACCAGACGTTAGGCTTCCACCCCCTCTCACTGATGTCGATATGGACAAGGTGGCTTCAAAAAGTTCCGGGGGAAGTCGGCTCATTATTGAATGAGTCGTGACATCATTGTGGATTATACATTATAGTTTATATCAGCTGAGGATAAATTGTGATGCATTTCTTTCAAAGGTCTAAAACATTGTCATTTTCACAGATTCTATGTCAGTCATTTCTAGCATTAGAAGTTGCTGGTCATTGTATATCTGACCTTATCCAAATCTCTTTAGACATTGACCACATTATCCCTGCCCATGTTGTAAAAACAGTACTGTAGTGGATCCCTGGACATTCAAACACAAATGGCAATGACAAGACAGACAGACTAGCAGAGAAAGGATCAATTATAGAGCAGCCACACGCAGCAGAAATTTACTGTTAAACAGCTCATTGGAACAGCAAACAAATAAGCCACAATCCAAATCACAGTATAAATCAACTCACAAGGAAGTATCACAGCACCATTTTCCGACTAAGAACCCAACACATCCCACTAAGCAAGCACCTTAACAGAATCCAACCACAACATACGAAACGCCCATAAGAAACCGTTGATCGTCCTCACTTTGAGTGCTCCGCTATCAACGATGTAAGGAGAATGCTTCTTCCGCCAAGGCCAGATAATTGGAACACTTTTTTTTACACTTGACAGCAACTGATAAACACGTGAAGATACATTACATGACATTGGATCGAAGGGTGAGAGCCTGGATGCTGCTGGATCCGTAACAACAACAACGTAAGTAAGTAGTGTCCTTGACGAAACGTCACGGCTTTTGTAACTTTTACATGTACTCTCGAACAGATGTTACACACTTTTGTTTCTGTGTTTTGCAAGCGGGATCGTCTGAGCCTAAAATGTCTTGATTGAATAACGTACACATGTCAAATTGTATGTTTTGTTTGAAAAGTCACAGACAAAGACAATGACCTTGTATAATTAAGCACATGGAAGATGGTAGGTTGCCGAAGGATATCCTCTATGGACAGCTGGCCTTTGGAGCTAGAAGAATTGGCCCTACCACACTGCGATTCAAGGACGTATGCAAGAGGAACATGAAGTCACGCGACATCTCATCCGAAGACTGGGAAGCAATTGCTCAGGATCGAGCTATTTGGAGACAGTCGGTTGGAGACGGCATAATGGCTGCCGTCGCTCGTAGAGGCCTTCTGGCTGAAGAGAAAAGAGAAAGACTGAAAAGATCCAGGAACATCCTTACAAGCCAGTCTGCTCAGCATAGTTGTACAATCAATTGCAGGGGCCGTCACTCGCAGATCAGCCTTTACAGTCAGAGCAGACGGTGTCGAAATACAGGAGACGGAGCTGGACAGAACTCACAGGCCATAACGCGCATGATCTGCAGAGACTGAGACGCCAATAATGATGGTGAAGAAACATTCCGTTGATATCCTCAGTCAATTAAGAGATGCGATCACTAGGCCTAGAAAAGTTGAAAACAAACTGTTGGACTCTGCTGTATGCCAATCACGACAATGCGTCAGCACATCAATCCTTATATGGTGAAGCAGTACACTGTAACGCACAATGTAACTGCCTGAGAACATCCTTATTTTCCCGATTTGGCACTGTCTGATCTTTTCTTGTTCCCTCGCCTTAAATGAGCCTTGAAATGGCAGCGATCCAAGGATGTAAATGACGTACGTTACCCCCAATGTCACAAAGCAGATGAGAGAGATGGCAAAGAATGGTTTCCTGGAATGTTTCCAAGAGTTGATAAATGTGGATAGTTAACAACAGAACTCTGAAGAAAATGTAATGTAACTAATTGTATTATACTATTAATTTTCGTTCGTTACTCAAAGTTCAGTTCAGTTTAAGTGCCATCTCTGCATCGAAATGTCGGCTCCCATGGACCTCCACTTTACTGTGTATCTTGTCGTACTGGTGCAATTTGACATGCTTTTCCCATAACATCAGTTGATGGACTGGAAGAGATTGTCAGATTGCATCATTATAGCAAGAGACGACAGAGTACGCTGGAGGTCCATTGGAGCCTACATTTCGATGAGGGGATGGCACAGTTAACTAAACTGGGCTGAAACAAACTTAAAGAGGAAGATCTCGATCAATGCATGTACTCCCTGACACAACTCTCAGCAGAACAGTCAAGGTTGGACATACAGTAGATCCCATCTCAATATCGAATACAATTTAGCTGCAGACAAATTAAGAAAGTGTGTAGGACCTTCCCCATTAACAGACCTGAGCATGACGTATAATGAGGCCAGCCATAATTAATATTATCAACTGTCTAGTTCATTATTAAGACCCACTTTTAATCATCATCAGACCGACAAACGTTGACTCCTTACTGAACTGCACCACTCCAAAATAAGAGAAACGCAAATAGATGTGATCGCCCTTCTCCAGGTAAAAGTTGCCACCTGTTAAAATATTAGAGTACAACTGTAACGTAATGGCAAATAACATTGACAAGATGGAATAGCAAACTAAGATATGAATGTCAGAGTTAACAACGTTATATTTAACATGATATTTTCAGGTGAGGAGAAGGCTCGTTATAGATTCGTTTATTAGTTTCCTATCGCAAGCGATGACCGCGACATTAGCAGACGGTTTTTTCTTCATGATGTAACTTGGGCTGCATTTGGAGTAAAGTGAGGAAGTAACTGCGCTGTATTTGGAGAATAGTGAGGAAGTAACTGCGCTGTATTTGGAGCAAAGTGAGGAAGTAACTGCGCTGTATTTGGAGCATAGTGAGGAAGTAACTGCGCTGTCATCATCAACATTCGCTGGTTTCGAGCTGTCTTGGACAATTGACAAGATATAAGTCAAGATGACTAGAAGTAATTCAGGATGGAGACACTCTGGTTCCGGGATTAACTTGGACAAGTAACAAGATATAAGTCAAGATGACTAGAGGTAACTCAAGGTCGAGACACTCTGGTTCCGGGATTAACTTAGACAAGTAACAAGATATAAGTCAAGATGACTAGAGGTAACTCAAGATGGAGAACCTGGTCTTACCTCCCTTGAGACAAGGAGTCGCTTGAAACTTGTGGGATTTGATCGACCATCGTTTCTGTTCAATCGCTCTGGTTGCCTAACAGTATTATTGTATTGTATTGTATTGTTTTGTAATGTATTGTTTTCTATTTTTTTATATTGTTCTGTATTGTATTGTATTCTATTGTTTTGAATAGTTTTGTATTATATTGCATTGTTTTGTATTGTATTGTTTTCAATTTTTTGTCTATTGGTCTGTATTGTATTGTATTGTATTGTTTTGAATAGTTTTGTATTGTATTGTATTCTATTGAATTGTTTTGTATTGTATTGTTTTGTATTGTTTTCTATTATTTTGTATTGTATTGTATAGAGTTCTTTTGTTTTGTATTGTATTGTATTGTTTTGAATTGTTTTGTCTTATTTTGTATTGAATTGTGTTGTATTGTTTTGTCTTAGTTTGTATTGAATTTGTTTTGAATTGTATTGTATTAGTTTGTATAGAATTGTTTTGTATTGTTTTGTCTTAGTTTGTATTGAATTGTTTTGTATTGTATTGTATTAGCTCGTATTGAATTGTTTTGTATTGTATTGTATTAGTTTGTATTGAATTATTTTGTATTGTATTGTATTGTATGTTTTTAGTTACATAAAAATGAACCTTACTCAGACCACCTCTCCATTATATTTGATGTCCCCTACCTCGACATCACATATCGTTGCTGGAATAACCATAATATTGGAGGTGGGAACTGTGGACTTGTAGCTTCTCATCTTTGAAAATAGTGGTTTGAAGCGGCTGAAACTGAAACCATCCTGTAGACATCCTTGGGCCCGACATGGTGCTCAAGAACAAAAAGACTTGAATGAGTTTAAACATTTGGCTACATGTTATTAGGCATATGTTGAAGGAACGTATCCTTCTTCTTCTTAGATCACCCGGACGGAATGGAGCAACCATTACAAAGAATACAAGACAGACAATGAAATGACAGCATTGATGAACTTGGCAAAGATGGACAGACAAAGATGTTGAGATTAAGAACGGGCCATTGCAGACTCAAGGCCTACCTCCACAGAATGGGTCTTAGAAACATCGTCACGTGGGATTGCGGAGCAGCCAATCAAACATCAGAACATATCCTGCAGAACTGCCTGCCTTACGCAGACCAAAAGTGAAACAGTCTCATTCTGCAGCGAGAGTTTCTCGTATGCTAGTTCGGATGACGTCATCCACCTGTCGCACAGAAGCCTCTATTGCAATCTGAACGGAATGACCAGGTCGGACTTCAACAGCAGTTTTAGAGCATCTAGAGAAACTTATCCACACATGAAACACTGTTTTAGAGCCCATTGAGAAACTTATCCACACATGAAACACTGTTTTAGAGCCCCTTGAGAAACGTATCCACACATGAAACACTGTTTTAGAGCATCTTCAGAAACGTATCCACACATGAAACACTGTTTTGGAGTATCTTGAGAAACTTATCCACACATGAAACACTGTTTTTGAGTATCTTGAGAAACGTATCCCCACATGAAACACTGTTTTAGAGTATCTTGAGAAACGTATCCACATATGAAACACTGTTTTGGAGTATCTTGAGAAACTTATCCACACATAAAACACTGTTTTAGAGCATCTTGAGAAACTTATCCACACATGAAACACTGTTTTACTGGACAAACACTTCACACCGCAAACAGGAAGCATTTTCTTAAAAGTATCCATTGGAGGAAGTAGTTAGGCTATTACAAGTATATATCTAATATAAGTTTCTGACCTACTTACTTTTGTAAAACTACAAATAATCTGTAACAACCCATCGTTAATACATACATACATACATACATTGCATAGAATAGTTTAGAATAGCATAGCATGTCATTCATACATATGCACACACGCGCACATACATACATACATACACACATACATTCATACATACATACATTCATACATACATACAGCCATTCATACATACATACATACATACACTCTGACACGCACACACACATACCCAAACACAGACACTCACATCTCACAACCCACACACACAAACACATACACAAACACACACATACACATACATAAACACATACACACACATACACATATACATACATACATGAAGCTACTGCCCATCGCAACCGTTGGTGCCCACAACATCAGACAGTTGTCTTAATGTGCACTGTATTTATATTATAGTAGAGAAGAGGCTGCGCTGGTCATCACTCTCACTCTTATCTCGAGTTACCTTGGATCAGTGGCAAGACTATTGGTCGAGACGACTGGAGGTAACTTGGGATGCAGGCACTCTGGACTTACCTCCCGTGAGACCTTGCGTCGCTTGAAACTTCGCGGGATTCGATTTCCTACCGTTTCCGTTCAGCACTGTGAGAAGTGAGTGCCCTAACCTCTTGACTACAGCGACCCCCATCCCCCCCCCCCCCCCCCACATACATACGTACATATATACATACATACACGCATAAATACACGTACATATATACATACACACACACAAACACACATACATACACATATACATGCATACAAAAACACATGTACACACACATACACATAACACAAACCCCACCAACCTGTAAATCTAGTCTGTTCATTGTCTGTACAGTTATCACACACCGTATGTGCTGCTTGAAGCAATAAGTTGGACTTCCTTCGGTTATCTTGTTCAGATCTCCAAACCGTCATGTACCAATCCTGACGGAGTACCACAGCAATATCAATATTATCGATACATTCGAACTGTTCAATTAAAACATTTAAAACAGCATTTTAACAGTTTAATCTTTTTTTCATTGCTCATTAGACTGATCAATGATTTAATGATGGAAGTCAAATTGTCGGGGCTGGATCAAGATGCTGAGCAGCACATGAGCCGCAGTGGTCAGCGATCCATAGCTGATTGCTAGAGTCAGGGCCAGCGAACCATAGCTGCCAAGACCCTTCTACACCTCCACGCGGTGATCCTGGATAACAGGCTGCAGACTGGCTAAGGAGAAGGGATCGAAGAGGGAATGCTAACCCGGTACTCAAAAAATGCTTGTTGAAGAGGGATGTGTTGGACCGAAAGGTGCAAATATCGCAGCCAAGCTGTATACTACGACACAACGCATTCCGTTCTCTGCACTACATTCTGCTACTTAAGCCCTTTCAGGGTTTGGTAGTGGGAGATTGAGAACGAACGAAGAAGAAGAAGAAGAAGAAATTGTCGGGACAATGGATACAAAAGAACACTGCAACACAATATTTTTACCCACATTGTACTATCAATGCTGGAATTGGACATTCACAAACAAAGATAAAATAAACATCGTAACAACAGATAGGAAATGATTGCGGTAACAAGAATGGATAGAATCAGAAACGACGATGTTAAGAGACAAGTAGGTACATCACCAGTGATAGACCTCATCAAGAGACAAGTAGGTACATCACCAGTGATAGACCTCATCAAGAGACAAGTAGGTACATCACCAGTGATAGACCTCATCAAGAGACAAGTAGGTACATCACCAGTGATAGACCTCATCAAGAGACAAGTAGGTACATCACCAGTGATAGACCTCATCAAGAGACAAGTAGGTACATCACCAGTGCTAGACCTCATCAAGAGACAAGTAGGTACATCACCAGTGATAGACCTCATCAAGAGACAAGTAGGTACATCACCAGTGATAGACCTCATCAAGAGACAAGTAGGTACATCACCAGTGCTAGACCTCATCAAGAGACAAGTAGGCTCGGCACCAGTGATAGACCTCATCAAGAGACAAGTAGGCTCGGCACCAGTGCTAGACCTCATCAAGAGACAAGTAGGCTCGGCACCAGTGATAGACCTCATCAAGAGACAAGTAGGCTCGGCACCAGTGCTAGACCTCATCAAGAGACAAGTAGGTACATCACCAGTGCTAGACCTCATCAAGAGACAAGTAGGTACATCACCAGTGATAGACCTCATCAAGAGACAAGTAGGCTCGGCACCAGTGCTAGACCTCATCAAGAGACAAGTAGGTACATCACCAGTGCTAGACCTCATCAAGAGACAAGTAGGCTCGGCACCAGTGCTAGACCTCATCAAGAGACAAGTAGGTACATCACCAGTGATAGACCTCATCAAGAGACAAGTAGGTACATCACCAGTGATAGACCTCATCAAGAGACAAGTAGGTACATCACCAGTGATAGACCTCATCAAGAGACAAGTAGGTACATCACCAGTGATAGACCTCATCAAGAGACAAGTAGGTACTTCAGCAGTGATAGACCTCATCAAGAGACAAGTAGGTACATCACCAGTGATAGACCTCATCAAGAGACAAGTAGGTACATCACCAGTGATAGACCTCATCAAGAGACAAGTAGGTACTTCAGCAGTGATAGACCTCATCAAGAGACAAGTAGGTACATCACCAGTGATAGACCTCATCAAGAGACAAGTAGGTACTTCACCAGTGATAGACCTCATCAAGAGACAAGTAGGTACATCACCAGTGATAGACCTCATCAAGAGACAAGTAGGTACATCACCAGTGATAGACCTCATCAAGAGACAAGTAGGTACATCACCAGTGATAGACCTCATCAAGAGACAAGTAGGCTCGGCACCAGTGCTAGACCTCATCAAGAGACAAGTAGGTACATCACCAGTGCTAGACATCATCAAGAGACAAGTAGGGACATCACCAGTGCTAGACCTCATAAAGAGACAAGTAGGTACATCACCAGTGCTAGACCTCATCAAGAGACAAGTAGGCTCGGCACCAGTGCTAGACCTCATCAAGAGACAAGTAGGCTCGGCACCAGTGATAGACCTCATCAAGAGACAAGTAGGCTCGGCACCAGTGCTAAACCTCATCAAGAGACAAGTAGGTACATCACCAGTGCTAGACCTCATCAAGAGACAAGTAGGTACATCACCAGTGCTAGACCTCATCAAGAGACAAGTAGGTACATCACCAGTGATAGACCTCATCAAGAGACAAGTAGGTACATCACCAGTGCTAGACCTCATCAAGAGACAAGTATGTACATCACCAGTGCTAGACCTCATCAAGAGACAAGTAGGTACATCACCAGTGATAGACCTCATAAAGAGACAAGTAGGTACATCACCAGTGCTAGACCTCATCAAGAGACAAGTAGGTACATCACCAGTGCTAGACCTCATCAAGAGACAAGTAGGTACATCACCAGTGCTAGACCTCATCAAGAGACAAGTAGGCTCGGCACCAGTGCTAGACCTCATCAAGAGACAAGTAGGTACATCACCAGTGCTAGACCTCATCAAGAGACAAGTAGGGACATCACCAGTGCTAGACCTCATCAAGAGACAAGTAGGTACATCACCAGTGCTAGACCTCATCAAGAGACAAGTAGGTACATCACCAGTGCTAGACCTCATCAAGAGACAAGTAGGCTCGGCACCAGTGCTAGACCTCATCAAGAGACACGTAGGTACACCACCAGTGCTAAACCTCATCAAGAGACAAGTAGGTACATCACCAGTGCTAGACCTCATCAAGAGACACGTAGGTACATCACCAGTGCTAGACCTCATCAAGAGACAAGTAGGCTCGGCACCAGTGCTAGACCTCATCAAGAGACAAGTAGGCTCGGCACCAGTGCTAGACCTCATCAAGACACAAGTAGGCTCGGCACCAGTGCTAGACCTCATCAAGAGACAAGTAGGTACATCACCAGTGCTAGACCTCATCAAGAGACAGCAAACCAAATGGTTCGCCCACGTGACACGTCAAACACCAGATAGTATCACCCAGAAAGCAATGCTATACAGATACAATGGAAACAAATTCAAGGGTCGACCACGGCAAAGATGAATAGCAGAAATAATAGAAACAGTGAACCTTTTCATGTACGAAGCACAAACTTGAACCCAGTCAAGAAACCTCTTCATAACCGGATGCTGAAAAGCACAAACAGAACAGAAAAGCGGAAAGGAAAGAAGAAAGAAAGAAGCGACCTATTTACTGACTCGATCTTGTATTGTCTTTTGGGCAATACCTGCATATTTATTATGGAATTTGGAACATTCGATCCCGATTACATTATCATTATCATCATCATCTTCTGTACACTTGTGTTTTTGTACAACGTGAGGAGGTGCAGTTTTCTGTCGTGTGCCATCTTTGTCACTGATTTTATTGTCCTTCCGTGTTTATTTAGTGTTTCACTTACATCTTCTATCCATTTGTTTCTTGGTCCACCTCTTGCGCTACAACCCTGTTGTCTGGTATTGTAGATACGAGCAGCTTGTCATTTTGGTTGCATTCTTTGCAGGTGTCCAAACCATCTTATTCTCTGCCTTTCCATGTATTCCATACAGGATGCTGAACCCACCTTTCGTGTAATTACTTCGTTTCGTACTTTGTGACAGCCTTGTGACAGCGACAGCCTTGTGACAGCCTTGTGAACCCGACAGCCTTGTGACAGCCTTGTGAACCCGACAGCCTTGTGACAGCCTTGTGACCCCGACAGCCTTGTGACTTAGACAGCCTTGTGACCCCGACAGCCTTGTGACCCGGACATCCGTTCCATGATTGTTCTGTTTTGTCCCTTGGCTAGAGTCCGTGTCTGACACTGGTAGCAGGCCGTTGGTTTAAGAAAACTATTGATCTGCTGTCTCTATGTCTTCACTGGAAAGTGTGTGTCTTAGTAATGGTGACAGATGATAGGAACACGCATTAACTTTATGTGTTCTTTATTCCTCCTTTCTATCTAGCTTTTCATCTTGTGTAAACAGTTTGCATAATTCTTTGAAGTTTCTGACTTGTTTAAGTTTTGTGCTTTTTACCCGCACATTTAGTGTTTTTCTCAATTCTGCTGATTTTCATTGTCTCCGTCGTTGATGTACTTAGGGCATTCAGATGTTCTTGGAGCTTTTGTTCATCTGAAAGAAAGAGACTCTGGTCTTCTGCAAACATTAGCTCGTTCATCGGGCTGGTTTTGCTTCAGTTGTTATTCGATCAATGTATACAATGGGGGACAAAAGTGGTTAAATTACACATCCCTGTCTTACTCAGGTCTTGTCAAACCAATTAGTGAGTCAGATGCGTGTTCTGGCAGTACTTTGGCTTTTTTTATACATTACTATTTTATGTTTTTATTGCCCTTACCTTTTATTATTTATTATGGGAATACCATAATTCATGTATACATTACAATAATGATTATGGGAATACCTTAATTTTTAAATACATTACTTTATTGATTTTAGGAATACCATAATTCAAGTACACATTTCATTATTGATTATGTGAATACCATACTTCATAAATACATTACATTATTGATTGTGGGAATACCATAATTCAAGTATACATTTCATTATTGATTATCTGAATACCATACTTCCTAAATACATTACATTATTGATTCTGGGAATACCATAATTCATGTATACATTATTCGTGGCAACGTACCTTGTGATTAAATTTTTTCCCAGAGTGAGAAGATACTGGCTTGAAGTGGACACTGGCATACACGTAGTACAGACCTGGAAATTGGATGACCAGGGAGTCATTACTGACTCCAACTCCACGGACATGGTCCTGGTCCATGAGAGTGTCCATGTTGCTGTTAATCAACAGAGGGACATTGTACATTGGAGACGCAACGATTGGCTCTGAGATAAGGACAATAAAAAAAATATGAAAAAATCTTCGGTTTTCGTTTCAAGATTTTACATATATATATGTGGGGACGGTGTGGGCTAGTCATTAAGTGAAACGGCTCACAACCAGAATATGCTGGGTTCGATCCCCATCACAGCATCGGCCGTTACCCCGGGGAAGCAAACCCTTTGAAAATGCAGGAGGAAGCAGACACGTACATAAAATGCATAAAATAAAAGCCACATTGCAACGCACACCGCCTTGGGGATTAGAGAAAAAAGGCGAACGGAAAAAAAATAATATATATAAGAGGCGTGTTCAAATGAAACCTGGCCTGGCTGCACCAAATGAGCGTACTTTCGTATGAGGAAACTTTGAGTCGGAGGATAATGAAATTTTGCAAAATGTACGGTTGGTATGTGCTCTTTACAGAAGAAGTGACGTTATCATGCGCATCGTATGTTCATATAGTGCAGTTAGGTCCGGTTTAATTTAAACACCCTATAACCAGTCTCAGGACTGATCAACCAGATGATGATGAAGATGATAATAATGATGCATGCACATACATGTATGAGTTTTTAAATAAGTAAAGTAACAAGGTGCACAATATAATATTATTTGTAATTGTTTCATTGTAAAATTTTGACTGGATATAAAACATTAAACAATTTTAAATTTCCTTTCCTCGTAATCGTTGATTACAATGTTAGCAATAACAAGCATTGCAAAATGGCTGGCCTCATAGACACGTGGTCAAACATTTAGGTGTGTGGGGTGTTTAGATTTCTCAGAGCTAGGGTTAAAACTTCATTTTTTCGCCAACTAGGAGACAACTAGGAGATGGCTACGAGCCGCCCGACAAGGCAAGTCAAGAACAAGACAACTAGGAGATGGCTACGAGCCGCCCGACAAGGCAAGTCAAGAACAAGACAACTAGGAGATGGCTACGAGCCGCCCGACAAGGCAAGTCAAGAACAAGACAACTAGGAGATGGCTACGAGATGCAAGAGACTCCGCGTCAAGCTCCCGTGAAAAAAACGGCGGAGTCCGGAGTCGAACCCACACCACCTGATCATGAGGCTGACATCTTAACCACTTTGCCACGGAATCTCAAAAGATCTAAGCGCTTGTAAGCACATTGTCAATGATTAACTGCCATATGTCAGAACTGGTATCACGTAGCATCTAAGGACTCTCATTCTCAGTCCCAGCGACAGGGTTTTGTTGCACAATATTTCTTTCATGGTCTGGAAGACCGATTTTGCTTGGGCTATTCTGCATTTTATTTCGTAATTGCATCTTCCATCTGATGTTACCGTTTGGGAACTGTTTGGCTCAAGTGACCATCAAATCATCCGTTGGGATCTTATTGCAAGGAAGGACGTAAACATAAACACGCGAACATACGACTACTCTAAGGCAGATGTTAAGAGGATGAAAGAGGCAGCGAACCACATAATCTGGAAAGATATTGTCGTAGGAACAGATGTTGAACAGGAGTGGGAGAGTTTTAAAACAGTTCTAGAAACGCTAAAAGAAGAATGTGTTCCACGTAGGGAGGTAAACCCCAAGCGTAAAAAGTGGATAACTAGATTTGTAGTGAAATGTATAAGAGCGAAAAATAAATAAATTGTTAGAGTCAATAGTCAAAGAAAACATTGTAATGCATTTAGAAAAATTTAATCTAATTTGGAAATAATCAACATGGGTTTACTAGAGGGAGATCATGCTTAACAAATCTATTAGAATTCATGGAGGAGGTTACCAAAATCATAGATTAAGGGGAGCCAGTGGACGTTATTTATCTAGATTTTGCTACGGTCTTTTAACAGAGTACCTCAGGAAAGATTGTTTCTAAAGTTAAAATCACATGGAATAGGCGGGGAAGTTGCCAAATGGATTGAAAATTGGTTAACGGGAAGAAGGCAGAAGGTAGACATAAATAAGGAGTACTCTGAGTGGTGTGAGGTGAAAATTGGTGTGCCACAGGACTCGATTTTGGGAACATTTTTGTTCTTGATATATATACATTATTTGGTTGGGGGTCTCTGTGGCGAAGTGATCAAGCCGTTTGCCTCGTATTCAGACGGTCGGGGTTCGTTTTCGAGCTGCGACGGTCGGTCCATGATGTCAATTTTTTCCGGAGATGCCTGGGTTCATCGCTGGAGCTACGGAGTTCGTGCTTTGTGCGATGCTCTCGACAGATGGGGTACCCATCTGCCGAGAGAGACAGAGCTAAAATGGGAAAAAACCCGAGGCAATGAAGTTGAGCTCTCGCTTAAAGTTAAAGCTTAAAATGATTTGGACATTGAAATGGGATCCATGATTGCAAAATTTGCTGATGACACAAAACTATGCAGTAGTGTGTCGTCTAAAACGGAAGTGAATATATTGAGGTCGGAATTAGATTCAATTCGAGAATGGTATGTAAGCTGGCAAATGAAGTTTAATGTAGATAAATGTACAGTCATCCACATGGCTAGATCCAATATGGAACACAGTAAAATAATGTGAGAGAACAATATTAGAAAGATAGATAAGGAATGGGACCTAAGGGTTATAATAGATTATACAGGAAAGGTGAGTGAGCAAGTTAAGGTAGCAGTGAAAAAGGCAAATCCAATATTAGGTATGTTAAAATAAATATTAAACATAGGAGCAACGAAGTGATAGTCAAACTGTATAAAACTTTAGTTAGACCTAGATTGGAGTACTGTGTACAGGTGTGGAATCCTTATCGTAGAGGGGATATAAACATGCTGGAAAGGATACAAAAAGAGCGACAATGCTGATAGTGGTATTCCAGAATTACAGTTATGAGGAACGACTCAGAAAAACCGGCGTACAGTGTCTAGAAGAGAGAAGAATTCGTGGTGACTTAATACAGGTTTATAAGATGATCAGAGGAATGGATAAATTAGACTATAACAATTTTTAATACATCCACCCACAATAAGAAGAGGGAATAGCTACAAGCTGACTAAAGAGATGTCCAGATTAGATATTAGGAAATTTTTTTTAGTCAGAGAGTGGTGACTGCTTGGAATGCATTGCCATGGGAGATAGTGGAGGCAGAGACAGTTAATGCATTTAAGAATAAATTGGATGCGCATAGCATTTAGAGCAAGGTGAAGTAAATGTAACTGGCTGTATACAGACTCTGCAGGGTCTTCTAAACCAGTATAAAAACGTTAAGTTAAGTTAAGTTAAGTTACGTTATGTATGTGCCGAGGTATCTAAACGTGTTAACTTGTCTCAATTCGTTACCTTCGCTTTGACCCACCATTTTGGACAGTCCGGTTTCTTCGTCACTACCATTACTTCCGATTTATATTGTTATTTAAACTGAGGCCTTTGTTTTCACTTTGCTGAACTATTGTGTTTACTATTTTATGCAACTCGGTTTCATTCTGGGCTATCAATACAATAGCATCAGCATATCGTAGAAACCAGCATATATCGCTGTGTAGAGATAACAGGTCGGGGGATAACACTTCCTTGTCTCACTTTACAAAATTACCAAAGTTATTTTTAGGATTGCCCTATAGCATTTTGTTTCTATAGCCAGAATCCTCTTCCTTAATATTTATGCGATGGTCCAATATTAATATACCAGGTATTGGAAACAAAAACAGCCAGACTGAAAAAGAAAAAAGAGATACAACCCTGAGGTACATAACGGAAAACTACCCAAGCATGGACTGGACCCATGCATACACCGACGGTTCAGTAACAAACACAACACAGAACGGAGGGGCAGGGGTATTCCTGAGCCTACCAAATGGTAGAAAAATTACACTGTCAGTGGCAACTGGAAAATACACAAGCAATTTCAGAGCGGAGGCAGAGGCACTGAGGGCTGCAGTAGAAGAAATGGTGATAAGTAAAAGAAATGAAAGCCATATAGTCCTGTTCACAGATGCCCTGGCCGTAGTCACAGCACTAAAAAGCCAGAAAAATACTGAACTTAATGATTTAAGAACAGTACTCTGCCAACTATGCCAGCAGTCCGCACCAAAAAGAGTAGTGGTACAGTGGGGTCCATCCCACTGTAACATCCAAGGCAACGAGGACGCAGACAGACTGGCAAAAGCAGGTGCAAGACTACCACAACCAGATCCTAGTGTGACATACGAAGAGTCAAAAAGGCTTATTAGAGCTAGATACATGACCAAATGGGATACAGAACATACTGGCTACACAAAAAAACGATGCCTATTACCAGTTGAACAGAAGCGAGCAGGTCGTGGTCTTCAGACTTCGCACAGGCCACAATAGACATAGGTACCACCTATTCAATAAATTGAAGATAGGTGGCACTGACCTGTGGTACAGGGAAAATGACGCCCGACATACGAGGACCAGAGAAAGCAGATATGGCCATCACCAGTGGCAACACTAGACAAGCTCTATGAGAGTGTCGACAGCCTCAGGATGACCGCTGCTTTTTTCGAAAAAATACAGGTTGATGTCTGACAGCGTACGAAGAAGCAGAAGAAGAATTACTGGTAGTCGTTAGAAATGTATAAATACAAGGATTCATGCAGCATGCCTTATTACCTTATTTATTAAAGTACTCTCGTGTGTTTGACTAACCTGTTACTCCTGCTTCATTGAGGGAAGGGTAGATCACCTTGTGAACATTTATTGGCGTAGCATGGGACCTGCTTGTGTCTAGTAGGGCAACTAGGAGAGATAAATATATCATTTTCAATAACAATATGTTATCTTATTACAGAAGTAACCTATTTGATTATATATATAACGTGTATATATAATGGGGTCACTGTGGTCGAGAGGAAATGCACTCGTTTCTCTAAGCAATGGACAGAAAGAGTGAGGGATCGAGTCCCACGGGTTTCATGCGACTCCTGGTTTGATGGGAGGTGGGACGAGAGTTCCTGAATTCTGATTTACATTCAGTCGTCTTGACTGATCGTCTTCCTACTGGTCCAAGGTAGCTCAGGACCAGAGAATGAGGTAAATGACCAGCGCAGTTTCTTCGTTATTATCGAAATACAGCGCATTACATACATTATTTAGTCACAGGAATTCCGTGTCTTTAATAGTCTTTTATTTGTACAATACTATCATGATGGTGGTATTTTGTTTGTTAGTTTGTCAGTTACACTATAACAACAAAACACAAACAAGAGAGTAACTTACATTGTTTTTCTCTCAGTACACGCCTTGTTCTAACCTGCACAATACAAATTGTTATGTGTAAGTGAATAATACAAGGACGGGGCTTTACTGATAGTCAAAATCTGCATTGTCTGCCCCTTTTAGCCAAACACATTTGATTTCAGCTCAATCGTTGTGGTTCCTTGGTATGCCTTCCTACTACTAGCTAAATTCTGTTGGCTTGACTGCAATAGTGCAGCCTGTTTCCAGGGCCGAAACTTGGAAGCGAAATAGGGTATGGGTCAGTTTTTTGTTCGATGATCCTGATACCATCTATGAGTCGCTGGCTGCTGTCAGCTCATTCACTTCACTGCATCTTTGACCCCAGATCAAATCTAACTTCTTTTGTAACTGTATAGCTTTTGATCAGTATAGCGGTAAAACATTCGCTTTTCAGATTAGACGTACAGGGTTCAACTCATATAACCAGTTTACCCAGCTGTAATTGGTAACCTGATTTACTCTTACGGAAGAAAAAGACACTGAAAATGGAAATGGTCATTATACCTCACACAAACTGTGGTTTAAAATACTGAGTCCTTAATACTTTATTCCCAACCAGCGGTTTAATCTGACGAAGGACACTCTTTAGCATTACAGGTAATACGACACCTCTTCTTCTCGAAACCCACGCTGCAATTGCCAAGTTGCACGTTCGTCATTCATTGTCTTTGGGAGACATGCAATTACGGTCAGATTAGGACATCCCGTTACCGGTGAAGTCATTGGGGCACACATACCGACACCCTCATAATCTCACGTCACGCCTCTCTGTTAGAGGCCACTGCCTGTGCCTCCTCTGGTCGGAGATTTATCCATTCATGAATGTTGTCCTCCTACCGCTTTTTGGGACAACCTCTTCGTCGTCCGACTTACAGCTTTCCATGTAGGATTTTATTTGCAAGAACGTTTGACCTCAATATATGGCCGACCAAGCGAGTTTCCGTCCTTTAACCGTTACCAAGAGGTCTTCACAAGGCCCTGTTTCTGTTGTCATTCTTTCCTGTTACTTTAGGTTTCTAGATGTGTCCAGTACAAACTGGAGTGAGGTAGAACTAGCGATGTCTAGCATCATTACTCTGGTTCCTGGTAACTATAGACTGGATTATGAAGATGTCAACGGAAGGAAAGAGATACGGTATAACATCGTCATTGTGGCCATAATTAGAGTACATGGGTCATGCAGACGACTTGGTATTGCTGTCACACAGCCGAAGTCAGGTGAAAGATAACTTAAAAAAGGGAGTGAGCATTCAGCCCACTTGGGACTAAATATTAACAGGAAGAAAACCTAAATAAAGGACATGAGCTTTCAGACTTCTTCTTCTTCTTCTTCGTACGCTGTCAAACGTCAACCTGTATTTTTTCGAAAAAAAGCAGCGTTCATCCTGAGGCTGTCGAGACTGCCATAGAGCTTGTCTAGTGTTGCCACTGGTGATGGACACATGTGGTTTCTCTGGTCCTCGTATGTCGGGTAGTTTTGCAGCAGATGTTCAGCGGTCATTTTCCCTGTACCACAAGTGCATTCGTCAGTGCCACCTATCTTCAGTTTATTGAATAGGTGGTATCTCAGTCTGTTGTGGCCTGTGCGGAGTCTGAAGACCACGACCTGATCTCTTCTGTTCAACTGGTAATAGGCATCATTTTTTGTGTAGCCAGTATGTTCTGTTTCCCATTTGGCCATGTATCTGGCTCTAATAAGCCTTTTTGACTCTTCGTAGGTCACAGCTTTCAGACAAATTGGGACTAAATATTAACATGAAGAAAACCTAGATGTTTAACATTAATAATTTACGGAAAGAGCCAGTCATGATTGGAGATGAGGCACAGGAGGAGTTGGACACGTTTATATACTTTTATGTAGCGCATTGATACTTCAACTGGCACAGAGATAGATGTATGGACTATAATTGGAAAAGCAACACTAGCATTCTTGTTATTGGTATAATATATGGAAATTCTAAGGAATACACATTAATACCATCTTTAGATTGTGTAATTCTTGTGTCAAGTCCTGAACGGAGAAGAAAATTAGCGAATGAGAAAGACAATACAGAGGAAACGTCAGTCTTTCGTCCAGGAAATGTCTACTGAGGATATTTGGTATAGGTTGGCAAGACATCAATCAAAGCCAGTCGTACCTCTCGGTACATAGGCCATCAACAACATCTCGCCACCGTGCACGGTCCTGGGCTCTTCTCTCATAGGTCATCGACAACATCTGGCCAGCGTACACGGTCTTGGCTGCTCTCTCGTTAGCCATCGACAACATCTCGCCAGCTTACACGGTCCTGGCTGCTCTCTCGTAAGACATCGACAACCTCTCGCCAGCGTACATGGTCCTGGCTGCTCTCTCGTAAGCCATCGACAACATCTCGCCAGCTTACACGGTCCTGGCTGCTCTCTCGTAAGACATCGACAACCTCTCGCCAGCGTACATGGTCCTGGCTGCTCTCACGTAAGACATCGACAACATCTCGCCAGCGTACACGGTCCTGGGCAGCTTTTTCTGCTTATCTCCAGGTATCATTATTTAATTTTAGCGCCTTCTCGCGTATTTTTGGGTCTAACTTTCTCTTTTTCCCTGAGGATTCCATGTACTAGCCTATCTGGCTATGTTAGACTGTGCCTTGTGCAGCGTATGGCTTATCCAGCCCCATTTCCTTCGCTTAATTTGTTGTTTCAGTGGATGTTGCTTCAGAGGATGTAGTGTAACAAAAAAATTGGACTAAAAATTACAACTAAATTTGGCAAGACATGATGAGGATTTCCTAACTATGAGAAAGGGGCCAACAACAACCAGTGAACTAACAGATCATTAGAAGAAATTGGGTTTGATCGGACACACGTTATGGAAATCACCATCAATCGTGGCCAGAAATGATCTGACATGCTATCCACAGGAGATAAGGAATACAGGCAGTGAAAGAAACACCCGGAGAAGAGACTGGAAATGAACTTTGGTTCCTGGACTTCAACTGGAGAGAGACAGAAAGGTCAGCTCAAAACCCAAAAAGGTAAGCGAGTGACATGCATTGATGAAGATAATGATGATGATTATGATGTTTCTAAATGAATGTTCGAAGAGAACTTTAGAACCAGAATTACCAAGAAGTCGATGCGCGGACTAGGCGACCTTCTAATCCATCAAAACAAACCTGAATGGTTGCCAAGGTAAGACCCTAGGCGCTTCTTCCCTTAACTGCATAGTTCTCTGTGCAATGGGCTATGCTGCTGAACCATGGACACTTACACAAACAGTGTAGAACAAACTGTGCCCGTCTTGTTTGCCTGCCCGATGAGCACATCCCATTGTGGTTGTTATATGGTGAGCTCAGAACAGACAGCCCATGATTGAAAGGATGCACGAAAGGCTATAGAGACTCAATGTAAGTGTCTTTGAAAAGTTTCAACATTGATTTCCTATGCTAGCACAGAACCGCTCTAGCTGGCGCGTTAGCATCACCCAAAGTGCTCAGATCGAACAGGCAAACTCCATTGCGGATGACTTTACAGTCGACTCTACACATATGGAGTCCGAAGCTTTATTGGTGGTAATCTGGGTTACTAGACTGGGATAACAGCTTGCCAGTGTTCCAGTTCACGGACGGACAGAAAACAGATCTGGGCCACGGTTTGTACCTGCTAAGATCGCTTCTCTAGTCGACCAAGCTGTAAATGGGTACATGACCTATGTGTTGAGGAAATAAAAACAGCAAGGAAGAGAACTGGCCTCCCCACCTCGCAATGGTTGCGACTTAGTACATAAAGATTTATCTTCATTCCCAACAGCAATTTTTGGCATGGCGCTGAGTTTTACCTTTACCTCACATGGGCTCGCCGACTGCGGCAAAGTCTGCCATGGCAGGATTAGTTTCTATAGCCAAATTAGAACACATCTAATAGCACAAGTCTGATGCTGTTGCATCTTCGCTTGCGATGGGCAACTACAATATAAGTATTCTTATTAACTCATAATAACGAAACGACGTTGAACGAAATGACGTAAATAGGGGAAGTTGATGTACTTTATGTGTACCTGCTGAAGGTGTTTTTGAAGCAATGTGTTTTACATGTTGAGGATGCTAGCCTCATACACACCCCTCTTTAGTCGCTGTTTAAAACACAGATCGAAGGTTACTACATACCTTTCCTTACATTCCCGTATAGCATTCATCTGACACACATAATTACCAGCTCAAAAACTTGATCCATAGTCTGCGCACAACATTTCTGAATACCGTTGACATTTCTCTTCACCAACATTCCAATCAGTGGATCAGGGCGGTTATCGATCTCGTTCACCTTGGCACATTCGATGCAGATCTTATCCAGATGTTGCTCATGTGAAACGTTCTGTGACATATGCATTGACATTTAGTCAATATTTGTCATCGTGCATGTTGTGTAACATGTATATTCAAATTTAGTAAAAAGTTGAAATAACTGAAAACTTAACTTAACGTCTTTATATTGGTTTACAGAAGAGGTGAGTTTATGATAGATCTTTCGAGACCAGGGCAGGCGCATATTGTTACGTTAACCCACGTTCTTCTTTAAACATCGTTGTCTAGTTCTTTACTGTTTGTCCTTGACACACTTTTTCCACCATCCACTGCCTGCATTCTGCTTAGAATGTCAATTGGTCGACATCCTTCAGCTGTTAGAAACGGAATCACCGCACGCTGATCAACTGTGGACAGATTCCGTATCTCATCCGCCATGTTTTTGATGGAAATGTTGAAGAAACTATAAGTCGGAGGATAATGCAATTTTGCAAACTTGACGGTTGGTATGTGCTGTTTAAGTTAACATAATAATTGACGTCATCATGCACATCCTAATTATGTTCACTTCGGGCAGTTAGGTCCGGTTTCATTTGAACACGCTTCGTATATCATTAAGTAGCATCAATGATGAACTGCTAAGAAGAATAAACACCACACATAATAGATCGATAGCACTTTAAGCTCTGGAAAAACTGGAGAAATGGACCAAAAAAACACAGATGAAAAGACAGAAGTTTTTTTCAAAAATGGTGCTGTCCCAGAATGTGAAGAGTGAACTGGACAGAAAAATGTTAGATGAGCAGGTCCGAAAAGATATAGGGGCACATTGTTGCTGTTGAATGACCACAATAAGTAGGATTACTCTTTTCAGTTCAGTTCATCCCGTAACCCATCAGGTCGTTGGGGCACACTTGAAGACACTCCTAAAATCCCACGCCATCTTTCTCTGTCTGCCGGCGCCTGTCGTATCTCACCGGGACGAAAACTTGACCACTCAGTGATGTTGTCCACTGGACGTCCTCGCCCTCTCTGTCCCGGTACGGACCCAAAGAGTATCGAGTTGGTAATTCCGTTCGACCTCTCGACATGCCCGCACCAGGTCATCTTTCGTCTTTTGATAGCTGTGAACAGATTATCAAAAGGACCAATAGCGTCTTCAACTCTCTGACGTATTTCTACGTTCGTGACACGATCTTTATATGTAACATTTAAGCGTTTTCTATAGCACCTCATTTCCATTGCATGTGTTCTGCCCTGGATACCTGCTGTAATGGTCCAGGTCTCGCAGGTATACAGAAATATTGAGATCTCCAAAGAGCGCATTAGTCTAACTTTTATGCCTAGGGCGAGCCGCTTGTCTTGCCATTAAGGTTTCAGCCGAGTAAGCGCCGCTGTTGTTTGTTCTATTCTTGCAATTACCTCTGGCTGCGATTCCTCTTTACTGATCAATGATACCAGATACTTGAAACTTTGTACCACCTTAAGTTCCTGCCCATTTGTGTCTATTACAGATATAAACCCTGCTATGTTATTAGTCATGAGCTTTGTTTTATCTGCATTTATTTCCATACCAAATCTCTGGGCCGCTCTATCCAATCTAGCAATCAACTCCTGGAGTTCCCTTTCTGTGCCTGCCAATACTTCAATATCATCTGCAAATCGGAAGTTTGTGATAAGCTCGAAAGCCGGCTTGTTCTTCGGCAATGCTCTTCTCTGCCTGTTGTTTCAGTCTGTTAAGTATTATTCTCAAGAGAACTTGGCTTGGATGACTGATTCGACACTCTTTTGTGCGCCCTAAATAAGACGTTTAGTTGCGGGTTGTCGTAGCTTTCCTCACCTCCCGTGCGTTCTGATAAAGGTGGACCGGGGTCCTCCAGGCGGTTGTGCTATGCTTGGCTTCATTTGCGTGTCGCTTACTACTGCGGGGATTACGTCTATTCCTCACCTCGTTAGCCAAGAAAACAGCCCATTTCTAGAGAGGTCTACTAGCAAGCCTAGATGAGGGTCTTGTCCGGTATATTTTGCCTGGCCCTGACTACAGTATGTTGTGCCTGACCAGACGTTAGTACTCCTCCCCTATAAAAACACATAGGCAAATAATTATTCTACCTCTTCTGCGTTGGTCTTGAAAAGGATGACGTGACGTTGTGTTGATGTTTACAGCGAGTCTGCAATATCTGCGCTTTTAGTCCCGACACATCCGATTTCCGCGAAGTTTTTTTAGGTGCCGTGTTTGTCTACTCTGTGATCCCTATTCTCTTAGCCAGACAGCACTAGTGCAGCCTGTTTCCAGGACAGCCGCTTTGAGGCGGGATAGGGTATTGATCAGCTGTAGTTCGCTGGCCCTGATGCAATCAATCATCTATGAGTTACTGGCTTGTGTTCGCTCATTCACTTCTCTCCATCTTCAGCCCAGTTGTCTAATTGAAAGGATTCAAACTAAAAGAAACAAAAACAGAATAAAACATAAGAGGCAAGAAAATACGCGTGTCCTATCCAAAACGATATTACATAACAACTCAATACAAACCTGTGAACGGCGATCTGCCCATGTCTTAATAGATATCGTCAGTGCAACTGTGAAAATGCACACGATAATGGATGCAAAAGTGACTATGTTTGCTGCACGTTTAATTAACCTGAAAAATAACAAGAAAAAGAAACAAAACACATGACCTATTTAAGAGACAGTGTAAACCGAGCTGACAATATTACAACATGTTGGAGTCCAGGTGATGGAAACATTGACCTACTTAGGAAGCAGCATATCACAGATATGGTGGAGGGTACATAAAACGATATCCATCTTAAAAATACAGAAAACTGTGGAACTTTACTAAATATATATATATATATGTGTGTGTGTGTGTGTGTGTTTGTGTTAAGTTAAGTCAAGTAAAGCTTAGTTCATATATTGCTCGGTCTCTCTCAACAGAGCGGTATGCGGACTGCATCGCACAAAGCACGTACTCTGTTGATCCAGCGATGAACCAAGGCATCTTCGAAAAAAAATTGGCTGAAACGTTCGAAATCGAACCACAGCGTCTGAACACGAGGTAAACAGCCCGACCACTACGCCACACACACACACGCATATATACACACATACATATATACACGCAAACATACATACACGCATACATACATACATACACAAGTATACATATATATATCATCATGTAGCATGCCCTTTATAGAACGTCGCTCCCATCAGTCTGTCTGAAAGAAACTCTTTCCCTTACCAAAACTCCAGCATTCGCCAGTCATACCATGGCATTCCTGGTTATCTTGGTGCCATCGTCTTATTGGCCTACCCTTACATCTTTTGCTTGGCACAATACCTTCCATCACTGTTGTCTTAAGACCGTTGTGTCTCCTGATGTGTTCAAAGTATTTAAATTTTTTTGCCAAAATGGAATTGATAAACCAATTCTCTTCTATGTTCAACTCTAGCCGAATGTCTGTATTTATCTTTTTCTCTGACTTTGGTATTCTGAGGATCCCTCTGTAACACTTTGGATATGATTCTTTGTCTAGAAGTTTTGGTAATCGTCCATGATTCGCAGCCATAACCTGCCATAGGAAAAATACAGGCTCTTAAGACTTTCACTTTTGTCGTTTTGTTGGTGCTCTTCTAAAATTTGTTCAGGTTGATCAGTCTCTGCATTGCCATGGGTAGTCCTCTGATTTCTTTCATGCAGTCACCATTTTTGTCAATTCTGAAGCCCAGATTTTCAAAATGCTTACCCGATCTATTTCCTCAACACCTTTTGTAAATTTATATTCAAATTGTGTTTTGTCGGTGGTTATTATCTTTGTTTCGTTTATGTTTGTAAACAGGTTTTGATCTGTGTTCATTTACTGCTGAAATTAGCTGCTCTAGCCATTCTGCACTTCTTGATCACATCAGTGTGTCGTCTGCATATCTTAACTCTGTACACGCCAATCGTAAATATATCAAAACTGTTAATGTTCTCGTCTTCTCTAACATTTCTCATTATACATTCCACATATATGTTATATAGATAAAATGAGAGGATACATCCTTGTCTTACTCCCTTTTGTACTGCGAACCAATCTGATGTTTGCCCAGATACTCGGACAGCGGCTCGTTGATCTTGGTATAATGTCTCAATGAGATGGATAATATGCCCAACAAACCTATTTCCTTCATGATGTTCCACAGATTTTGATGTTTTACCGTATGGAAGACCTTGGTGTACTCAATGAAACACGTCTACAGCTTCACATATGTAATATTTATCATACAAATATTAATGTCCGCGTCAGGACTGGGAGAACGCCCATGCTCGACAAGCTGGGAGGCGGGGCGGGGGCGGTGGGCACCGATGAAGACCCGAAACGCACATTCTCCTTTGTGAGCCTGATCAAGCTTGAAACATAACATCATTTGATCTAAGAAGTACAGAAGAAGTAGAAGAACAAGAAGAAGAAGAAGAAGAAGATTTAGAAAAAAAAGATCAGACATTAGTGCGTAGTTTCGTCCATGGAACACTGGCATGGTTACGTACTGCAGTAAAAAAGAAAACTCCAAGCTACAATTCTCATTGGACTTTCAGTATCCGGAGATGAAGGCCTGGCGCCTTGTGATTTCATGGTCAGTGTGTCGACTGAGATCCCAGCGGACTCCATGAGGGGAGCTGAGTACTCTACTGCCTTGGGACGGGGATCACGAGGATTAGAGGCATCACTCAACGTTTTAAAGATGCGTCTTGGACTTGGACATATTGATAACCGGACAGGGTTCAATCTCTTCTGTGCGATGTGTCTTGGACATATTGCTAACCGGGCAGGGCTCAATCTCTTCAATGCATGTTGGTAACCGGGCAGGGCTCAATCTCTTCTGGGCATGTTGGTAACCAGGCAGGGCCCAATCTCTTCTGGGCATGTTGGTAACCAGGCAGGGCCCAATCTCTTCCGGGCATGTTGGTAACCAGGCAGGGCCCAATCTCTTATGGGAATGTTGGTAGCCAGGCAGGGCTCAATCTCTTCTGGGCATGTTGCTAACCGGGCAGGGCCCAATCTCTTCTGGGCATGCTGCCAACCGGGCAGAGTTCAAACCCTTCTAGGCATGTTGGTAACCAGGGGCAGGGCTCAATCTCTTCTGGGCATATTGCTAACCGGGCAGAGATCAAACTCTTCTAAGCTTGTTGGTAACCGGGCAGGGCCCAATCGCTTTCGGGCGATGTGTTAGTCCATTTTTGACCCATGTGTCGACACCAAAAAATACGACGGGCGTCAATCTCGTGAATTTCCCCACTGGAATGTGCAAACACGACATAAAGCAGCCCAAATACTTTTTAAAATAGCCGATGACTTTGCAGGGTTAATTTGAGGAGAAAACACCACACAATGAATTACATATAATTAACCCAAATGAAAAGCAGCAAGACGTTTCCGTGGACACAAGTGTAAGTCGTCCACTAGTGTAAGCTCCAGTTAAATTCATGTGGCTTGGCGGCATCCGTAATGTACTAAAACACAAGAGGAAAGTTAGACCTGCGGCCTATTAGACGCCTTCTTTGGTGCTCTCATCCTATATATATATATATATATATATATATATATATATATATATATATATATGTATGTATGTATGTATGTACGTACGTATGTATGTATGTATGTCTGTATGTATGTATGTATGTATGTATATATGTATGTATGTATGTATGTATGTATGTATGTATGTATGTATGTATGTATGTATGTATGTATGTATGTATGTATATATGTATGTATGTATCTATGTATGGGTGTATGTATGTATGTACGTATGTGTGTATGTATGTGTGTGTGTGTGTGTGTGTGTGTGTTTGTGTGTGTTTGTGTATGTGTATGTATGTATGTATGTATATTGACCTGGAAATGGGATGTTTGCTAAGAATTCTTGACATTTCATATCTGGATCGCGTTACAAATGAGAGTGTTCTTTAACTTGTTAGGAAGGAGTTAGGCCAGTATAAAAACGTACTGACTAAAGTAAAAACATGAACATTGACATGGTATGGACATATATCACAATCGGTGGGGCTGACCAAGACCGTCCTACAAGGCACAGTGCCTGGGAAGCGTAGGAGAGGAAGACCAAAAAAGAGATGGGAGGACAATATAAAAGAGTGGACGGGAAGGTCTATAGCTGAAACGTATACCCTGGTAAAAAAGAGCCGTATGGCGGGAACTGGTTCGACAAACTGCAATAACGGTGGCTGAACGACCTTCTATGTTACGGGACTGATGATGATGATGATGACGATGATGATGATGACGATGATATAGACATGGACACTGATCGATGGAGGAGAGTATTGACACATTAGAAATGTGGGTATTCCTAACACTTTTACGATTATCTTTGCAAGACAGGAAAGGAAATAATGAGGTTCTGGGATAACTCAAGGTGGAGAAGATACCTCTGAAGTAATAAAAAATGCAGAAAAATAAAATAATTTGATTATGTCAAGCGACATGACAGTCTGCTGAAGGTTATATTAGAGAGAAGAGTGGATGGTAAGAGAGCAAGAGGGCGGTAGAGGTACAGACAACATCACGATGTGAGCGGGGAACAACTGATTGAGTGTACTAATCTGACACGGGACACAGGCATCTGAAGATCAATTATCGTCGACCTCCAATGATGTGACGGCACTTGATGATGATATATACATGCAGGTATTAATAAAAGCGCTCGTCTGCTCGTTTGTGACGATAAAAAATTTTTGCTTAACGAGTAAAATCCGTTTTAAATCTTTAATTACATGTTTAAATCATTACTACATAAGGACTCACGTACGATAATAAATGATATTACGGTTCGAATAGATTGTACATAAGCTAGATTATGATGGTGACTCTAAATGGGCCTCCACTGAAACAATTTAAACTTACTAAAGTCACAAATAAATGGTACGATAAATGGGAACAAAGTACCAAGCATGTTCAAGCATGTTCGACATGCCTCTGACAACAGTGCATTTTTTCTCAAGAAGTAGTAGATTATATAATAATACTGTGTAAGTAATACAATATATTATGGTTTTGTACGCATTGTTATGTAGAAATAACGGTGAATTAGTGCCTAGTTTAAATTTGTTAACAAATTGCGTGACTGTAGTCCGAATTCGCTGACTGGTGACATTTTTTATTGGCTGATAGGCCATCCTAAAATTTGTCAAGCCTTGTGTATATAAGGTAAAGTAAAGCAACCCACAGCATTACTACAGTAGGGTGTGAGAGAGTTAGCGATCTCTCATTTCAAAGGCTCGGCTATATGAGGGCTGTAACCATCTCCTCTCCTTTGCTGCTTTTACTTCCCGGACTGAACCGGTATCCATTTAATGATGGCTCGACAAGGGAACCGTTGCAGTCTGAAAAAACATATCGGCCCCAACTCTGTCCCACTCAGAAACGAAGACAGCGCGCTAACCACTGCGCATCGAGACATGGACAGTTACAGCTTACCTTCAGCGAAGGATACAGGCCTTGGAGATGAGATGTTTCCGAAGACTTTTAAACGTCAGCTGCGAAGATCGAGTTACAAATGAGGAAATACGAGATAGAATTACAACAACATTTATAGAGTCTTTTGAAGACTTCTTTGGCAACTGTCACAAGAAGGAAACTCGCTTGGTACGGTCACATTTCGAGGTTCAATGGTCTTGCACAAACGATCACGGAAACGTGTAAGGCAGACGATGAAAAGGCCGTCCCAGAAAGAGGTGAGAGGACAACATAAAAGAATGGACCATTCTCCGACCAGAAGAGTTCGCTGACAGAGAAGGGTGGCGTGGGGTTGTGTGGATGTCTTTATGTGTGCTCCAACAACCTCACTGGTTACGGGATGATCTGACCAGATCTTTCTTCTTCTTACTATTCTTCTTTCTCTTCTTCTTTCTTGCGTGTTTATTTTTATTTCTCTGCTTCTTTCATCTTCTTTTTCTTCTTCTACTTATTCTTTCTTCTTCCCTTTCTTCCTTTTCTTTTTCTTCTTTCTTTTTCCTCGTCTTAGTAGTATTGGTTTCTTATTTCTCTTCTTATTTCTTGTCCTACTTCTTCTTTCTTCTTCCCATTCTTATTCGTATTATTCTTTTCTTATTTCTTTAATTAAAAGTATGACTAATATTGTTATACGTTTTCTTTTTCTTCAAATTATTATTTTTATTATTATCATTTTTCATTATTATTCATCTCTTTCTTCTTCTTCTTCTTCTTCTTCTTTGGCACTCGTTCTGAAAAGGTCATTGTGTCGTAGTTTACAGCGAGGCTGCGATATATGTGTTTTGTCGACCGATACATCCGGTTTCAATTACCTTTTACCCTGATACGTTCAAAGAATGTGGGAACTGAAACATTTCTGTTCTTGTCCATTAACAATTAGGGACATCCTCGAGGATTGGGACAGATGACATGTGCCCATGTTTGGAGCATATCATGAGGGTGGAACACATCCTATAAAGCTGCATGCTTACGCAGGAAAAGAGAGAACAATGCTGGCCTCGTGAGACAGATATGAGACAGAAGCTGTATGGAGATGAAACAGCCTTACAAACAACAGTTTCCTTTGTAAGAGAAACCGGAACCTTGACCTGAGATGAACGAAGAAGAAGAAGAAACACACAACGTCAGACATGTTTCCAGTTTTCAGCCACGTGACATCCATATTGCATGTGCTCTGGCATTATCAAGAACCTGGACTTGTGCACCTGACGTAATGAATAATACCGTTAAGGTAACTTTAAGTTAAGGGTTCAAAATCGACATGCGCTCAGATAAGCACATCTTTAACTTAGTGTCGTCTTTGTAGTTACGATTTTTTAAGTTGTCTGGATGTGTGTGTGTTATTCTTTGTCTCTGACTAAGAGATGTTGGCCGTTACACCAGTTTTGTGTTTGTTTCTGGTATGTCGTTGTTGCTGAGCTGTACTTGTTAACATGATTATCCCGCTTGTCTAATCAGAACATTAATCATCACAACGACTCTTTTTTAAAATAAATCCTTACTTGTTAGATCTGGTCTGTTCTTCTCTCCGTTGAAGAAAGGTTTTAACTGGAAACCAACAATTGATGTCTGTTGTAGAAACTGCTGGCGATGATTGACTCAAGACTTCTTGTGTATCCGTAACATCCATTTTGCATAACTCCAGCCACCTGCAATTCATTGTATTTGAAGGGAGATAACAGAGACAAGCAAAACGTTCTTTGCTTATTTTTCAGTTACTACTTTAACATCCATGGGGCTCTCCATACGAAAGCCGAGGTTGGAGAGCTTGTACGCCCCAGTGGACATAGGAGATATGGCTGTGGAAGTTTTACTCCTGGGAGGGTCACACAAGCCGGACAGGTCCTTGGAGAGGGGCCAGACAAAATGGCCAAGGAGCAGGTGGAGCCTTATAGGTGCAGCTACAGAAATCACCGGCGAGTGGTACATGCCCTGGGCTGGAACCATTCCCATTTCATGGGTGACATGTATTCTTGTCTCGTTCTTTACTTTCTGTCTTCTATCATTTATCCCCATGAATGACGAAGAGATGCAGACCAGTCGACATTGCACAACTGTCCCTTTGTGACGATCTTTGAATATCACACATACCATCACTACAGATGGGCTGGCAGGACGTGACTATCTTCCAGGTGGAGGGGATGCCACACATACCATCACTACAGATGGGCTGGCAAAACTGACTAAAGAATGATGCTATAGCTGACCCAAGTGAATATAATATTTCCCTGGCAGGACGTGACGATCCTGGGAAACCGACACACTGGACTGTCTCCCTTTGGGGATACTTGAAAGATACGTCCTTAACTTCCCCCCCCCCCCTCCCTTTTACAATCATGATGTCTCTAAGACAACATACTTTATACGAGATTGGACGTCGCCTCAACACGCACACATCCATATCTCTTCTAGTCACATGTTGTCCAACACACACCTTTTAGAGCGACTGGCCAAGACTCAGAGGCGTGTTCTGGTTCAGTCACTCTGCAATTCAATCCATCGCTCACACATTTGTAAAACAGCTTGCTAAACTAATAGCAGGCTAACAAGCGCTCTTCTAGAATGTCGATGAGCGAAACAGTCTTTTGGCTAAACTCGCAGTCTCTCTCTCTCTCTCTCTCTCTCTCTCTCTCTCTCTCTCTCTCTCTCTCTCTCTTTCTCCATGACCAGTCTGTGCCTAGCATTATATAGTCTCACAGTATATGGGATGTCCGATGGTCTTCTCTGCAATCACTCTAGTTTCGATCTTCCTCTACTTAGTTGTTAATCGAACGAATCACTCCGACTTCCTCTCATTCTAAAATGTCACAGCAAGACCTGATTGGCAATGTCTGTCACTAACCCCCACTACCCAAATCGGAACGCCAGTGTGGTCAGCTCCTAACCCCCCCCCCCCCCCCCCCCCCCACCCCTACCTGTACCAGACGCATTCTTCCCCTCAACACCCGACAGTGTTGTCCGCCAGGAGGTCCGACAGTGTTGTCCGCCAGGAGGTCCGATAGTGTTGCTGGCCAGGAGGTCCGACAGTGTTGTCCGCGAGGAGGTCCGACAGTGTTGTTTGCAGGAGGTCCGACAGTGTTGCTGGCCAGGAGGTCCGACAGTGTTGCTGGCCAGGAGGTCCGACAGTGTTGTCCGCCAGGAGGTCCGACAGTGTTGTTTGCAGGAGGTCCGACAGTGTTGCTGGCCAGGAGGTCCGACAGTGTTGCTGGCCAGGAGGTCCGACAGTGTTGTCCGCCAGGAGGTCCGACCCGTCATGCTCGCCAGGAGGTCCGATAGTGTTGTCCGCCAGGAGGTCCGACAGTGGTGCTTGCTTTCTTCCAATCTCGAGGTTAGAGACAAACTGTCACGTTCTCCTAATGCCCTTGCAGAATATTTCCACGAGAAGCATCAAACCAAATCCCAACATAATCCAGGTATGTGTCTATCACCTCAGAAACAGAGACGCAAACAGAAAGCTTTAGATTAGTTGGAAAGAGCAAGAGCTTGAACACTGCACGCTCCCAAATATCAAGGTGTAAAGTTGGGCCGCACATTGTCCTAAATAACGTACTGCCAGAAAACAAAGCGTAAACTACACGCAAGAAATAATTTCATCCGAAAACTGACCGACACAACATGGTATGCACATCCATCAGTTCCATGGATATCTTAACTTGCCTTGTGTTTTCCATAGCTGAATACGCTGCACAAGTCTTGAAAAGCTCTACCTGTGCGAACTTATTTGATACAGCAATAAATGAGTCGGATAATATCAGGGTACATAAAACCCACCACGGTCGATCAAATACACCAAATCATTGACATAGCACAATCTGAGATCCGAAGAAGTGTCACAGGAGAAATCAAACGAGAAAAACAGGAGCGTGACTCAAAACACCCAATGTTTGGACATCAGGTACAGAGTACAAGACTCAAATCTAGACATAGTTTCCTAAAAGCAGCAAAGCCGAAACAGACACGCCTTGAAAGCGGCCTATAGAAAGGTAGTACGAATTGATGCAGGCCTCAGAGAGAGGAACAAGCCCCAGAGATGGAACTTCGGGAGGAACAAGCCCCAGAGATGGAACTTCACGAGGAACCTGTCCCTGAACATCTACTACCATACACAACATGCAAGTCACAGACTCCGAACTGGCCTGTCCCGGAACATCGACTACCATACACAACATGGAAGTCACTGACTCCGAACTGGCCTGTCCCCGAACATCGACTACCATACACAACATGGAAGTCACAGACTCCGAACTGGCCTGTCCACGAACATCGACTACCATACACAACATGGAAGTCACAGACTCCGAACTGGCCTGTCCCCGAACATCGACTACCATACACAACATGGAAGTCACAGACTCCGAACTGGCCTGTCCCCGAACATCGACTACCATACACAACATGGAAGTCACAGACTCCGAACTGGCCTGTCCCCGAACATCGACTACCATACACAACATGGAAGTCACAGACTCCGAACTGGCCTGTCCCCGAACATTGACTACCATACACAACATGGAAGTCATAGACTCCGAACTGGCCTGTCCCCGAACATCGACTACCATACACAACATGGAAGTCACAGACTCCGAACTGGCCTGTCCCCGAACATCGACTACCATACACAACATGGAAGTCACAGACTCCGAACTGGCCTGTCCCCGAACATCGACTACCATACACAACATGGAAGTCACTGACTCCGAACTGGCCTGTCCCCGAACATCGACTACCATACACAACATGGAAGTCACAGACTCCGAACTGGCCTGTCCCCGAACATCGACTACCATACACAACATGGAAGTCACAGACTCCGAACTGGCCTGTCCCCGAACATCGACTACCATACACAACATGGAAGTCACTGACCCCGAACTGGCCTGTCCCCGAACATCGACTACCATACACAACATGGAAGTCACAGACTCCGAACTGGCCTGTCCCCGAACATCGACTACCATACACAACATGGAAGTCACAGACTCCGAACTGGCCTGTCCCCGAACATCGACTACCATACACAACATGGAAGTCACAGACTCCGAACTGGCCTGTCCCCGAACATCGACTACCATACACAACATGGAAGTCACAGACTCCGAACTGGCCTGTCCCCGAACATCGACTACCATACACAACATGGAAGTCACAGACTCCGAACTGGCCTGTCCCCGAACATCGACTACCATACACAACATGGAAGTCACTGACCCCGAACTGGCCTGTCCCCGAACATCGACTACCATACACAACATGGAAGTCACAGACTCCGAACTGGCCTGTCCCCGAACATCGACTACCATACACAACATGGAAGTCACAGACTCCGAACTGGCCTGTCCCCGAACATCGACTATCATACACAACATGGAAGTCACAGACTCCGAACTGGCCTGTCCCCGAACATCGACTACCATACACAACATGGAAGTCACAGACTCCGAACTGGCCTGTCCCCGAACATCGACTACCATACACAACATGGAAGTCATAGACTCCGAACTGGCCTGTCCCCGAACATCGACTACCATACACAACATGGAAGTCACAGACTCCGAACTGGCCTGTCCCCGAACATTGACTACCATACACAACATGGAAGTCACAGACTCCGAACTGGCCTGTCCCCGAACATCGACTACCTTACACAACATGGAAGTCACTGACCCCGAACTGGTTTATCACGGTCGAATAAGAAAATGAAACGATGGGGGTGCACAGATGACACACGTGACTGTCGCGCCATGAAGGACTCTGTCCACCTGATGACCTGCCCAACTACCAGGAAACATGCCATAGGTGCGACATGCTGCAGGCAGATAACAGGACAATCCACCCTCTCCCGGGCTGTTGTTGTTTGCGATCGCCCATAATGAGTACGTTACTCTATTGTGCGCCCTGTGAAAGGACGTTACGTGGCGGATTGTAGTAGGTTTCCTCACATCTCGAGCGTGCTGATGAAGGTGGATCGTGATCTTCCAGGCAGTTGTGCTGTGCTGGACTTCATCTAGGTATCACTTACTACTACAGGGATCATGTTAATCCTCACAACGTTAGTCAGACTACCATGAAACCAGCCCGTTGCCAGGGAGGCCTTCTAGGAAGACGAGCTGAGGCTCTTGACCAGTATATTTTGCCTGACCCTGACTAACATGTCTGATCAGTATATTTTGCCTGACCCTGACTAACATGTCTTATCAGTGTGTTTTGCCTGACCCTGACTAACATGTCTGATCAGTATATTTTGCCTGACCCTGACTAACATGTCTGATCAGTATATTTTACCTGACCCTGACTAACATGTCTGATCAGTATGTTTTATCTGACCCTGACTAACATGTCTGATCATTATGTTTTACCTGACCCTGACTAACATGTCTGATCAGTATGTTTTACCTGACCCTGACTAACATGTCTGATCAGTATGTTTTACCTGACCCTGACTAACATGTCTGATCAGTATATTTTGCCTGTCCCTGACTAACATGTCCGATCAGTATATTTTGCCTGTCCCTGACTAACATGTCTGATCAGAATATTTTGCCTGACCAGACGTTAGTCTTCTTCCCCCTCTCCCGGGCTAGATTGCCTCTTTTTGGTCCGCATAAGTGGGACAGTCCTGCAGGATAGGTGCTGGTGTTTACTTGTGTGGTCCCCAATCGCACGTGGCGGTGTCTCTAAGACCAATTCTGTGCAGGTGTGCCTTAAGTATGCAATTTCTCGTTCTGAGTCTGAAGATCTTTTTCTGCCCACTTCAGCCAAGTTTGTCTACTCTGTAACTTTCTGTCTTGTATTCTTTGTGCTGGTCTTTTCGTTCTTTGTGCTAGTCTCTTCATTTTTTGTGCTGGTCTCTCCATTTTTTTGCTGGTTACTCCATTCTTTGTGCTTGTCTCTCCAATCTTTGTGCTGGTGTCTCCATTCTTTGTGCTGATCTCTCCATTCCGTCCCCATGGATCGCTTGATGAGTGTCAGTATAGCTCTATGGATGGCAACTCCGCGTGCCACCCCTTCCGGCCTTGCGCGCTTTTCTGCCTTCTGATTTCCAAGAATCGCACAGCGGGTCAGAGTCCACTGTAGAACTAGATTTGTTTTTTGGGTCAGCAATCCAATGTTATATTTTATTTCACGTGAGAATCTCTATCTTCTTTAGGTCTTGAGGTGGGTTGGTGTACACTCCTAGAATCTGTTAGAATGACAGTTTTCTTTGTAGTTGTTTTTAAGCTGATAATAATCTGTGTTGCTGCATATAGCGCTGTTGCTTGAGCTCTGAAATTGGTCCAGACAGCGGTTAACAGCATGCACTTTGCCAAAGGTTCTTTTACGTACACAATTTGTGCATGGAACATCCCTGTTTATCGTTCGTCTCTGAGAGAACAGAGTTTGATCTCACTTCCTTTGAAATCATGAGTCGCTTGACTGGCAGGTTTCGAGCCTTTGTCTTTTTGTGCTTTCTGTTCATTCCCTGAGAGCTGAATGGTGTTACCATTCTGATACAGAGACCTAAGCCCTAGGCCTGACACTACTTACCAACACATATTTGTCCCCCAGCGTGTGGTTAGTAACCGAGTCGACATTCCTGTGGACAATTATTGATGGCAGATGGTAGGTTTCAGCAGAGACTTTTTAGACGGGCGGACGGATGGACGGACGCCCGTACGGACAGACATGCAGACATGCAGACAGACGGGCGGACGGACGGACTGACGTACAGTCAGACATGAGATAGACAGACAGACGGGCGGACGGACGGGCGGACAGACGTACGAACAGCCGTTCAGACAGACAGACATACGGGCGGACGGACGTACGGGCAGACATGCAGACAGACATACGGACAGACAGACGGACGGGCAGACGGGTCTACGGACGGACAGACATACATGAAGACAGACAGACGGACGAACGTACAGACGGACGGACGGACAGACATGCAGATAGACAAATATGCAGACACACATGCATACAGAAGACATACATAAATGTAGATATACATGCAGACAGACATGCAGACAGATAGACAGACAGACAGAAATGCAGACAGGCAGACAGACAGACAGATGTGTTATATAACATATTTACATGGACTTACATAAACGTGACTTACTTTCTGATCGTTTAGCTTATGTACTGACACTTTATTTATTTCTGTGAGGGTTTATCTTTATAACAATCTGATAATTAGGCCATTGTTTACAGTTTCCTGATAAGTTTATCTACTTTCCTAAAGCTGATCTTCATTAAGAAATTTGTGAAAAGGTATACTACACTGCTGATACAGGTGTTGGCAAGTGTCAGGTCTATGTGGATAGTATGGTAGCGGCCAGTATGGCAGCGGCCAGTATGGTAGCGTCCCAGCCAGTATGGTAGCGGCCAGTATGGTAGTGGCCAGTATGGTAGCGTCCCAGCCAGTATGGTAGCGGCCAGTATGGTAGTGGCCAGTATGGTAGCGTCCCAGCCAGTATGGTAGCGTCCCAGCCAGTATGGTAGCAGCCAGTATTGTAGGGGCCAGTATGGTAGTGGCCAGTATGGTAGCGGCCAGTATGGAAGCGGCCAGTATGGTAGATGCCAGTATGGTAGCGTCCCAGCCAGTGTGGTAGCGTCCCAGCCAGTATGGTAGCAGCCAATATTGTAGGGGCCAGTATGGTAGCGGCCAGTATGGTAGTGGCCAGTATGTTAGTGGCCAGTATGGTAGTGGCCAGTATGGTAGCGGCCAGTATGGTAGCGGCCAGTATGGTAGTGGCCAGTATGGTAGCGGCCACTATGGTAGTGGCCAGTATGGTAGCGGCCAGTATGGTAGCGGCCAGAATGGTAGCGGCCCAGCCGCTATGTATTTATGTTTATGTTTTTATTTTGCGTTTGTCGACTTCGGCTTGTATTTTATATAAGGATCTACTTCCTAATGCATTTTCTAGGCGTTAGCTTTCCCTTGGTAATGGCTGGTGGTATGTTTGGAGAGCAAACCCAGTACCTTCTGGTTGTGAGAACTATCACTTAACCACTATCCCAAGTCATCCCTGTAGCCAGGAATGAAAAGACAGACAGGCCTGCGGAGAAATGACTTAACTTTCTTGTCCGCTCCGTAAAATCACCACAGTCTTTTCATAAAGTATTTTCTTTCTTTTTCTTCTTTTCATTTTTTATTATTCTTGTTTGTTCTTTCGTTTTCTAACGATGCTATGAAAAGGGCTTTGCACGTATCAGGATGTAGACTGGAGAACAGAATGCGTTGTGCTGTAGATTACAGCTTGACCTGTGAAACTTGCATATTTCGGTCCGACACAGACTTCAGTATACCAATTATTTCTTACCAAATAGTATTGCTTGGGGGGGGGGGGGGGGATGTGTACTATGAGATGGTAGACTAGTTATGCGGGCAAGCTATTTGAGTTGCTTTCTTTAGATGTAGCCTAATATTGGTGTTGTTCTAACCTTGCTTTTTGCTGATGACTGCCCCCTCGCTGCCAGCACTGAAAGAGACATGCAGACATATGTGGAGAAATTCTCAACAGCCTGGACATGTTCAGTCTTACAATTAATACCAAAAAAGCCCAAGTCATGTTTCAGTCTGCCTAGAGTGACGCATATAGTGACCCAGATATCAGAGTCAAGGACGAGCTCCTCCAATCAGTAGACCGCTTCGCGTACCTTAGCAGCACCATTTCCATGGAAACCACTATTGACTGTGAGGTCATTAACATAATCTCCAAGTGCTGCATCTGGGAGGCTGCGAAACAGTGTGGAATCCAAGTGGTCGTATGCTTGATACGAAACTCAGTCTACCGAGGCGTAGTGCTCCCCACCCTTCTGTATGCCAGTGAGACGTGGACTGTGTACAGCAGGCATGCTAGGAAAATGAACCACTTCCACACAAGAAGCACCCGTAGAAAGTTTAAAATAAAGTGGCAGGATGGGGTACCAGACACCGAGATCCTCATGAAGGCAAAAAAGCCGAGTATCCACACAGAGGGCCGGCTACGTCGTTGGGATGCCAGACAATCGCATCCCATAATAACTAATTTATGGTGAGCTGAAAGATGGCCTGCGTCAAGATGGTGGTCAAAAGAAGTGCTTCAAAGACTCCCTCAAAGTATATCTGACACGATCTAGCATCGATGCAAACACATGAGAATGATTCGAACAGGACCACAAGGGCATGGCGTGGAACCACCATCAGAGGCACCTTCATTTGCTGACGAACATCGGACCTCCGAAGCACAGAAAAAACGTACTTTGCGAAAAGACAAAACAGCTAACACTGTCAAGTCCAATTCTGACATTACATGCTACATGTGTGGTAGGGGTTTCCGTGCCAGGATTGGACCATACAGCCACCTCCGGACTCACTGGTGAGGTGGAACACAACATGTCTGACTGCCGTTGTTATCATCACTTGCGATGGGCGGCTATTGTTATTGTTATTATTGTTATTGTTATTATTATTATGTTCTAACCAGTTCCCATGTGCTGTAATGTGAAATGATCTTCTTCTTCTTCTTTGTACGCTGTCAGACATCAACCTTTATTTTTTCAAAAAAAAGCAGCGGTCATCCTGAGGCTGTCAACACTGCCATAGAGCTTGTCTAGTGTTGCCACTGGTGATGGCCACATCTGCTTTCTCTCATCCTCGTATGTCGGGCAGTTTTGCAGCAGATGTTCAGCGGTCATTTTCCCGGTAATGCACGTGCATTCGTCAGTGCCACCTATCTTCAGTTTATTGAATAGGTGGTACCTCAGTCTATTGTGGCCAGTGCGAAGTCTGAACACCACGACCTGCTCTCTTCTGTTCAACTGGTAATAGGCATTGTTTTTTGTGTAGCCAGTATGTTCAGTTTCCCATTTGGTCATGTATTTAGATCTAATAAGCCTTGTTGACTCTTCGAATGGCATACCAGTATTTGGTTGTGGTAGTCTTGCACCTTCTTTTGCCAGTCTGTCTGCCTCCTCGTTGCCTTGGATGTTACAGTGGGATGGAACCCACTGTACCACTACAGCTAGGATTAAGTCCACAGCCCTCTCCAGAGCGGGATACAGCCCCACAGCTTGTGCAGCACCTCTGCTCTCTTTGGCGAGGTTTGGCATCATAATTCTCTATATATTGTCACTTGTCACAGTCACTTATGTGTGATATCTTGAGCAGATATAGCTGACCAATAGTCTACAGTGGTTTGTTCTTATGCAAATGATGGCGGTTTCATGGTGTCTGTGGAGCTGGTAGATTATATCAGGTATATTGCCCACATCCATGTCTTTCTTCTATTTTGACTTGTGTTGACTGTGGATTATACTGTTCGCCTCTGGGTAAGACACTGCGTGGATAAGTTACTCCGTGTGGGTAAGACACTGCGTGGATAAGTTACTCCATGTGGGTAAGACACTGCGTGGATAAGTTACTCCATGTGGGTAAGACACTGCGTGGATAAGTTACTCCATGTGGGTAAGACACTGCGTGGATAAGTTACTCCATGTGGGTAAGACACTGCGTGGATAAGTTGTTCCATGTGGGTAAGACACTGCGTGGATAAGTTACTCCGTGTGGGTAAGACACTGCGTGGATAAGTTACTCCATTTGGGTAAGACACTGGGTGGATAAGTTACTCCATGTGGGTAAGACACTGCGTGGATAAGTTACTCCATGTGGGTAAGACACTGCGTGGATAAGTTACTCCATGTGGGTAAGACACTGCGTGGATAAGTTACTCCATGTGGGTAAGACACTGCGTGGATAAGTTACTCCATGTGGGTAAGACACTGCGTGGATAAGTTACTCCATGTGGGTAAGACACTGCGTGGATAAGTTACTCCATGTGGGTAAGACACTGCGTGGATAAGTTACTCCATGTGGGTAAGACACTGCGTGGATAAGTTACTCCATGTGGGTAATACACTGCGTGGATAAGTTTCTCTGTGTGGGTAAGACACTGCGTGGATAAGTTACTCCGTGTGGGTAAGACACTGCGTGGATAAGTTACTCCGTGTGGGTAAGACACTGCGTGGATAAGTTACTCGATGTGGGTAAGACACTGCGTGGATAAGTTACTCCATGTGGGTAAGACACTGCGGGGATAAGTTACTCCATGTGGGTAAGACACTGCGTGGATAAGTTACTCCATGTGGGTAAGACACTGCGGGGATAAGTTACTCCATGTGGGTAAGACACTGCGTGGATAAGTTACTCCATGTGGGTAAGACACTGCGTGGATAAGTTACTCCATGTGGGTAAGACACTGCGTGGATAAGTTTCTCCATGTGGGTAAAACACTGCGTGGATAAGTTACTCCATGTGGGTAAGACACTGCGTGGATAAGTTACTTCATGTGGGTAAGACACTGCGTGGATAAGTTACTCCATGTGGGTAAGACACTGCGTGGATAAGTTACTCCATGTGGGTAAGACACTGCGTGGATAAGTTACTCCATGTGAGTAAGACACTGCGTGGATAAGTTACTCCATGTGGGTAAGACACTGCGTGGATAAGTTACTCCATGTGGGTAAGACACTGCGTGGATAAGTTACTCCATGTGGGTAAGACACTGCGTGGATAAGTTACTCCATGTGGGTAAGACACTGCGTGGATAAGTTACTCTATGTGGGTAAGACACTGCGTGGATAAGTTACTCCATGTGGGTAAGACACTGCGTGGATAAGTTACTCCATGTGGGTAAGACACTGCGTGGATAAGTTACTCCATGTGGGTAAGACACTGCGTGGATAAGTTACTCCATGTGGGTAATACACTGCGTGGATAAGTTTCTCTGTGTGGGTAAGACACTGCGTGGATAAGTTACTCCGTGTGGGTAAGACACTGCGTGGATAAGTTACTTCATGTGGGTAAGACACTGCGTGGATAAGTTACTCCATGTGGGTAAGACACTGCGTGGATAAGTTACTCCATGTGGGTAAGACACTGCGTGGATAAGTTACTCCATGTGAGTAAGACACTGCGTGGATAAGTTACTCCATGTGGGTAAGACACTGCGTGGATAAGTTACTCCATGTCGGTAAGACACTGCGTGGATAAGTTACTCCATGTGGGTAAGACACTGCGTGGATAAGTTACTCCATGTGGGTAAGACACTGCGTGGATAAGTTACTCTATGTGGGTAAGACACTGCGTGGATAAGTTACTCCATGTGGGTAAGACACTGCGTGGATAAGTTACTCCATGTGGGTAAGACACTGCGTGGATAAGTTACTCCGTGTGGGTAATACACTGCGTGGATAAGTTTCTCCGTGTGGGTAAGACACTGCGTGGATAAGTTACTCCGTGTGGGTAAGACACTGCGTGGATAAGTGTCTCCACCTTGCCACCTGCTACAGAAAGAACATCAACTCTTTATTTTCCCTGTCATTCCAAAAGGGGAGGGTAGCCAGTGAAGAGCAACTGTTGAGGTACTCTGGATGTTTATGAGCTCTGATCTGATTTCCCGCAGCATTTGTTCACCTCTGGTGCTTTGTATTGCTTCTAGTATAGATCTGATATATGAATAGAATGCAGTCTGAGTTGGCGGGTGTTTGCCTAATACAATAATTTAGAATCTGCACTGAAAGACCTGTACAAATTAAGTGAACTTATTTTGAAAATTCCGATGACTACAAACTTCGTAGGGTGTCCATTTTCTGATTTGAAGTGGATACATAGCTGTTGTAGGCGCATAGCATCTAGATAGTTTAGTGGCTTCAGTCTAATTGCTATATAAATAGAAATGTTACAAGACAAAACTGAAAATAATTCATTTTATGGTTTCGTGGTTCTTCTTCTTCCTCTGTTATTGAAACATTTTTGAGTAATGAAAGAACGCAGAAATTACAAAAACAAAATATTGATTAAAAGTGTTAGATGATTAGGATGTTTATAGAAGCGGCACCATAAAAAAGCCACCAGGGCCGGATGACATCCCCGCCGGACTAACCAAGGAAACGAAAGATGTAGGAATAGCTTAGCTAGAGAGACTGTATAACCTGGTGTGGATTAAACAAGAAACACTAGAATACGGGACAACAATTCTCCCCATATGGAAGAACAAGAGACGCAAAAAAGACTGTACAAAATATAGCGGAGGAATATCATTATTTTGCCATACTTGTAAGATATTCTCTAAAATACTGGAAAAAAACTTTTCCTAGTACCGAACATGCATTCGTCAGTGCCACCTATCTTCAATTTATTGAATAGGTGGTACCTCAGTCTATTGTGGCCTGTGCGAAGTCTGAAGACCACGACCTGCTCTCTTCTGTTCAACTGGTAATAGGCATCGTTTTTTGTGTAGCCAGTATGTTCTGTTTCCCATTTGGTCATGTATCTAGCTCTAATAAGCATTTCTGACTCTTCGTATGTCACACTAGTATCTGGTTGTTGTAGTCTAGCACCAACTTTTGCCAGTCTTTCTGCCTCCTCGTTGCCTTGGATGTTACAGTGGGATGGAACCCACTGTACCACTACTCTTTTTGGTGCGGACTGCTGGCATAGTTGACAGAGTACTGCTCTTAAATCATTAAGTTCAGTATTTTTCTGGCCTTTTAGTGCTGTGACTACGGCCAGGGAATCTGTAAGCAGGACTATACTGCTTTCATTTCTCTTGCTTGTCACCATTTCTTCTACTGCAGCCCTCAGTGCCTCTGCCTCCGCTCTGAAATTCCTTGAGTATTTTCCAGTTGCCACTGACCGTGTTACTTTTCTACCATTTGGTAGGCCCAGGAATACCCCTGCACCTCCGTTCTGTGTTGTGTTTGTTACAGAACCGTCGGTGTATGCATGGGTCCAGTCTATGCTTTTGTAGTTTTTCGTTATGTGCCTCAGGGTTGTATCTCTTCTTTCTTTTTCAGTCTGGCTGTTTTTGTTTCCAATACCTTGTATTTTTTCTACCACCTCTGGAAATATATGCCGCCTCCAGGTAGGTTTGTGTACAGTAGGGATGGGCTTTGGTGTTGTTAGTGCGTTCATAGGGTCTTCGCTCATCTTTGCTTTAGCTATTTCTGCAAAGTTTCTCCGCTTTAGTTTCCCATTTCTAAAGTTATTTAGTCTCTTATGCATTGGATGGTCAGTCAGTCTTCTATGTTTTTCCGCTTGCTGCTGGGCCCTGCAGTCTCTTCTGTCGATCATGGACTGCAGATTTTTAATCTTTTCAAGTTCTACAATTGGCGTTGACTTCATGCCTCCTGTTATAACTCTCATGGCTTGGTTTTGAAGTTTGCTAATTTTAACAAAGTTCGCCTTTGCTGCTGTTATCCATGCCTCAATGCCATACTCGAGAACTGGTTTCACTCTTCCAGTGTACAGTTTCTTTAATATACTGTCGTCTGCTCTCCAGCTTGTGTCAGAAAGTTTCCTAATGATTGCCATTCTTTCTCTGGCTCTCATTCGGTTTCTCTCGATCTGACTTTTCCATGTCATGCGCCGATCAAATGTGACTCCCAGGTAGTTTGGGCTGTCGTTTGGCCGCAGGTATTTGCCGTTAAGACTTATTTTGGTGTTTTGGGATTTGTTTGAAAGCGAGAATATCGTACATGTTGTTTTTTCCTTATATATTTTGACCAGCCATGAGTTCGTTCACTTCTCCAGCGATGTTAGGGCCTGCTGCATCCGATTACTTGCTATGGTGAGATTCATTTCAGAGGTCCACATAGCCAGATCGTCTGCAAACATGGAGATGTGGACTCTTCTTGGTATATTCTCTGTGATGTTATTTATATACACCAGGAAGAGTGTGGGTGACAGTACTCCCCCTTGGGGTACTCCCTGTTCAAGTGTCACCTTTTTGCTCATCTGCCCTTGTACTTGAGCTCTGGCTGTTCTGTTTTTGAGGTAGTGACAGATCCATCTGTACATTTTCCCACAAACTTCACTTCTTCGTAGCTTGACTTTAAGTCTTTATAACCTGGCGCTGAAAGGCACGAGCAGGAGAAAATAATCGAAGCGAAGATATTTAAGATTGATGTATGTTTCCTTACTATAAACCATTTTACTTCAAATAAAATAAAATAATGTTAGGGATTCTCTCCCTACAGAAAATATGTCGCAAAAATAGGACTCTGTGGCTAGTATATCAGGTCTTGGTTATGTGGTTAGCGGAGCGGCATAGATGGCGCCTAGCAGGTTACAGGTCGTGATTGTTCTAGTTTACGCTTCGACCACCACTAGTTAACGCCTTTCCCACGCCTCTCCAACAATAGGCGATCGTATATTCCAGGGGCTTCCAACCTAACTGTTGATAACAGAAGTTGTGATTAATCTAGCAAGTCATCAGCGGATATTCACGTCCCAAAAAAATATAAACAAATTATGTCACACCTCCCCACGACGTCTAACGACACAAGTGGACTGAAGATAGCTAGACAGTATAACAATAATAATAATAATAACAATAATAATAATACATTTAAATAAATATATATTGTGTGTGAGTCATTCTAAAAACAAATCATTTATGGAATATTATATTCTAAGAATGTAGCACACGGTATGTCATGAAACAGAGTTTTTTAAAGAGATTTTAAAATATGTTTTTATTTTACTTGTTTCCCCCACTAGTTTCTACTGGCGGAGGCGCGTCTATTCCAACCCAGACTGTAGTCAACTGAGCGATATTAAAACGCATAAACCAGTGCTTGGATCCGTGTGTGTATCTGTTTGTACCTAACCTGGTGTTTCCGTCATGTTCCTCCCGTTGTTCCTCGCCATTTGATGATTCTCTCGTTGTCCTTCGTATGTAGTTGGTTGCTATTTTCATTTTTTCTTATTTTCCTTGGTTTACCAGGTCGGGTTTCCGGGACAAAATATGCACAAAAGTTTTCTCGGGACCATTTTGGGAATGATTGCATTTATTTTCCTTCATAATTGATCTGGACCCCTTTTAATGATTGTATTTTTCCTGAATTAAATATACATATTTTCTTTATTTTATCCTTAAATATCAAATCATCATAATCATATATTTACAAAACATTGTGAAGAGGCAATGTAGTGAGGTGTACAACGAGGACGAATGAAATAGAATGATTATGAAAGATCACAAAATATATACTAAACACATAAGAATTAATAGTACAAAATGGAATAGATAAATTAAATGATTTGGGTATTCCTTCTGTTGTGAGGTCCAAGTAAGTTGATTTCTTTCCGTCTGGTCTTGGCGTTTCAGATTTTCATCATGCTCTAACATATTTTTCATCGCAGCCATGTTTTTCAACTTGAAAGCGATTTTTTGACGTTCGTGGCCAAGTTGTAGATACTCCTTTGCACTTATGACGTCCAGCTCTCGCAGCTAATTAGGTGTAGAATGTGTGGTAGGCTCGGGAAAAGAATATCAAATAAATCAATCAAATTGATGTATTTAAAAATAGAGCATAAGTATATTAAGTATAAATATATAGTGGTGTGGATGCCTATAGAAAGAGTATACATAAATATACGTATATATATATATATACAAGATATCAAGGAATGCCTGAGTATGATTGTGGCGGAGTCTGGAGATTTGGCAAGAGAAAGAGTTTTTTTCAGAGAGACTGTGATGGGAGCGACGTTCTACAAAGAACATGCTACGTGATGATGATGATATATATAAATAAATATATATATATAAATAAATATATATATATATATATATATATATACATACATATACACACACATATATACACACATACGCACACACACACACACACACACACACACATATATACATATATAATGTGTGGATGACTTAAAAAAGATCAAAGCGGTCAAACTATATATAAAAATAGTTTTATGGTATTAGAGTGATGATCCTCCACCAAATATCAATTTCCACTTTCGAGACGTGTGGTTATTTAGGTGTCGTTGGTGAGTGTAACTTCAAAAATTAATACTCATACAAAAATATATAAAAGCCGATGATGACTCCAACAGTGATCTATATAGCTATTTACAGAATTATAATACGTATATGGTAGTGACAATGGTTCCATATATTAACGCCTCCTACTGTTGAGGCTGAATCGACCTGGAATTAATGTATATGATATTGTACACTATACTTTGGGACGATGAGGCTAACGTCTGGTCAGTCAAAACACACCGATAAGACAATGTTATACAGGGTCAGGAGAGACATACTGGGCAATGTCCTCACCAGATCTCCCCTTTGGTCGTCCTGGAAACAGGCTGTTGTCGAGGACAACAGTCTGCTAAATCAAGGTGAGGTTTGACGTGATCCCCGTAGTAGTGAACAACACGCATATGAATCAAAGCACTACAAAAGTCTTGAGGACCCCGGTCCACCCTCTTCAGCACGATCGAAATGCCAGGGAAGCCACTGCAACCTGTCACTCAATGTCCCTTTCAGAGCGCACACCTATTCATTGTGGGTATTCACAAACAACCACTCTATGCTTTAAGTAAATGTGCAACCATTATAAAATAACCTAGATCATATTACCTCAGTAGTCAAGTATTCTGGGGCAATTTGCCCTTTACCTCGGGGCTCCTGCACATACGTTTCCCCTTACCTTCACAAGCAATGAATACAATCGACTGGGACCTGTAGATCTGCTTGAGTGATATTTACATTCATTTTTTGTTTCTCACGGCTTTTCCTGAAAACCATCCCGACCGTTTCATTTATATTTATATTAAAACTCCACTTGTCCCTCCATTCTGCTACTTATTTTATTGTGTATTTGCAGTTTTTTAATAATATGGGTTAGGTGTGTTCCTGATCTCCAAATTGCTGCATCATCTGCATATTGTGATAAGCTATTTCTAAGGTCTGTGAATTCTCCCCCCAGGTCGTTTTCAATTTTTGTAAAGATAGTTGGGGAGATAACTGACCCCTGGGATATGGCGTTCTCTTGTTTGAATCTTCCTGATAGTTGGTCTTGAATTTGAGCTACAAAGTTTCTCTCTTCCACGAAGTTCTGTAAGTACTGGTAGGCTTTAACTGTTAGTCCTATCTTTTGTATTTTATATAGTGCCCCTTCCCTCCAACAGAAGGACGGACGAGCGGATGGGCAGTCGGGCAAACGGAAAGACAGACAGACAGGCAGACGAACGAAAGGCCGGACGGACAGGCAGACGGGCAGGCAGGCAGGTAGGCAGGCAGGTAAGCAAGCAGGCAGGCAGGCAGGCAGGCAGGTAAATAAATATATATATATATATATATATATATATATATATATATATATATATATATAGATAGGTAGATTGGCTGACAGATGGGCGGGCATGCAGGCAGAAAAGACAGTTTAAGACCACCTTTCGCATTTATTATGGCAATAAAAGAACCTATTTATATGTTCATTATGTTTTTTCTCCTTCAACAAAGTCACACATATTATATGCGTTACGAGTCTAGAAAATCAAACATTCGAAATTTCGGGTTGTCTACGTGATAACGCTTATAAGTGTTCGAGTATACCATGCATTGTTTACGGGTCCCATATCGGCTTTGTGTTATAATGGAAAAAATAGGGGATGGCGTGGGCTAGTGGTTAACTGACACGGCTCACATTCAGAAGGTGCTGGGTTCGTCCTCCATCACAGCACCACCCGTTACCCTGGGCAAGAAAACCCTTAGAAAATGCAGGAGGAAGCAGTCTTAAACAAAATGCATGCTGAAGTCGGATGTACAGGCGCAAAATAAAAACCACTGTGCAACGCACACCCGCCTTTGTGAATAGAGATATAAGTCAAACGCAACAAAACATAAAACACAAAAAGGAGAGATGCAAGCTTCATGTGCCTAAATATATGTTTATCTGGGTGACCCAGTTAAGATTGATATAGGTCAAGTACTAATAGGAAAACAACATTGTAACGTTACATAATCAGGCCCACTCGATAAGAGAATGATTTTGTGGTTGTAAATGCGGCTGACGTTATGAATAGCATTATCCATTACTGAAACACATTGTTAAATGGCAATATAGTTGAAGGATACATCTCCACACATTAGTCATACCACACAATTCAGATACAGACACACTTCAAGCACACCACACACATCAGACATACCCCACACTTCAGACACACCACACACTTAAGACACACCACACACTTCAGACATACCACACACTTCAGATACACCACACATTAGTCACACCATACAATTCAGATACATACATATTTCAAGCACACCACACACTTCAGTCACATCAACAAATTCTGATAAAGACACACTTCAGACACACCACACACTTCAGACACAGATACACACTTCAAACACAGACACAGACATGCACTTCAAACACAGACACACAGAAACACACTTCAAAGACAGACACACAGAAACATATCTCAAACACAGACACACACTTCAAACACAGACATACACTTCACATACAAATACACATACACACATTTCATACACAGACACACACTTCACACACATACACACTTCAGACACATACACACACTTCACACACAGACACACACTTTAGACACAGACACACACAGACACACATTTCACACACAGACACACACTTTAGACACAAACAAACATAGACACACACTTCACACACAGACACACACTTCACACACAGACACACACTTCACACACAGACACACACTTGACCCACAGACACACACTTCACACACTTCAGACAGATACACACTTCACACACACACAGACACACACTTTAGACACAGACACACACAGACACACACTTCACACACAGACACACACTTTAGACACAGACAAACACAGACACACACTTCACACACAGACACACACTTCACACACAGACACACACTTGACCCACAGACACACACTTCACACACAGACACACACTTCACACACAGACACACACTTCACACACAGACACACACTTGACCCACAGACACACACTTCACACACAGACACACACTTCACACACAGACACACACTTTAGACACAGACAAACACAGACACACACTTCACACACAGACACACACTTCACACACAGACACACACTTGACCCACAGACACACACTTCACACACAGACACACACTTCACACACAGATACACACTTTAGACACAGACAAACACAGACACACACTACACACACAGACACACACTTCACACACAGACACACACTTGACCCACAGACACATACTTCGTCCTGGTTGCCCCTCACTGGTGAATAATTACAAATGTCCCACCTTTTCTCAGTGTTTTCTGCCGAATAGCAATATGGATGCACGGAGCAGTTCCTATGTAACCGGTCAAGCGTGTGGTAAATTACGACTAAAAAGGGTGTGCTGGGGTTAGCTACATTATCAAATAATGCGAATCATTATCACCAGGTTTTTATGTTCTGTTCTCTTCTTAGCTCATTCTCAATCTTCCCCTACCAAGCCACTGAAAAAGTGCAAGTTGCAGGATGTTGTCCGGAGAACGGAATGCGTTGTGTCATAGTTTACAGCTTGACTGCGATATTTGCACTCTTCGGTCCAACACATCAAATATCAGCATAACATCTTTGAGTATCGGATTAACCGTTCCCTCTTCGATCCCTTCTCCTTATCCAGTCTGCCCTGTTGCACCCTGTTATCCAGGACCACTTCGTGGAGGTGTAGAATGGCCTTTGCAGCTGAAGTTCGCTGGCCCTGTCGTCAGCTATGGGTCGCTGGCCCTGCCGTCAGCTATGGGTCGCTGGCCCTGCCGTCAGCTATGGGTCGCTGGCCCTGCCGTCAGCTATTGGTCGCTGGCCCTGCAGTCAGCTATGGGTCGCTGGCCCTGCCATCAGCTATGGGTCGCTGGACCTGCCATCAGGTAGGGGTCGCTTGCCCTGCCGTCAGTTATGGGTCGCTGGCCCTGCCATCAGCTATGGGTCGCTGGCCCTGTCGTCAGCTATGGATCGCAGGCTCTGTCAATTCAATCGTAATATTTTCATATAATTAGTTAGCTAACCTCATCCACAACCTTTATTACGCCTTGTGCGGCGTACTGGAAGGGTAAAAAAGGTTGCTTCTTAATGGAGCTCCAGCAAATCATTTGCATAAACACGGCTGACCAATATAAATTGTTGAAGACCTTATTGTAATCGATCTCATTATTTAAGATTGATGGACCTGTTTATTTCCTCGCTGACTTTCTGTCTCTATCAATAAACCAGACACCCGTTGACAGCTAGGTGGAAAGGGGTGTGTTCAGCGGTGATTAAATTCATACTGTTTATCATATTCTTAAGAATAATCCTCAACAGATTAAAACCACAGGCATAGAATAACTTAACTTAATGTCGTTATACTGGTTTAGACGACTCGGCAGTCTGCAAACAACCAGTTTCATATACATTACCCAAAGAAAGAAAAAGGATAGAATAGATCTAAATGCAGACATGCCTAACAGTCTACTGAGCTGTGTCGGAAAACTGATGGAACGTATGATAAACACCAGACTTATGTGGCATCTGGAAGAAAAACACATACTAATTCCACAGCAAGCAGGCTTTAGACAGCACATATCCACTGAGGTCCAGATCACTCTCATTGCACAGGAAATAAATGATGCTTACCAGGAGAAAAAACACACAGTAACGGTTTGGATGGATTCAGAGAAGGCATTTGACAAGGTGTGGAAAGAGGGACTTAAAGTCTAGCTACGAAGAAGTGAAGTTTGTGGGAAAATGTACAGATGGATCAGCCACTACCTCGAAACCAGAACAGCCATCATGTACAAGGGCAGATGAGCAAAAAGGTGACACTTGAACAGGGAGTACCCCAAGGGGGAGTACTGTCACCCACACTTTTCCTGGTGTATATAAACAACATCACAGAGAATATACCAAGAAGAGTCCACAGCTCCATGTTTGCAGACGATCTGGTTATGTGGACCTTTGAAGAAAATCTCACCGTTGCAAACAATCTAATGCAGCAGGCCCTAACATCGTTGGAGGAGTGGGGTAAATTATGGCTGGTCAAAATAAATGAAGAAAATACAACATGTACGATATTCTCGCTTTAAAATAAACCACAGAACACCAAAATAAGTCTTAAAGGCAAATATATGTGGCCAAACGACAAACCAAACTACCTGGGAGTCACATTTGATCGGCGCATGACATGGAAAAGTCAGATCGAGAGAAACCGAATGAGAGCCAGAGAAAGAATGGCAATCATGAGGAAACTTGCTGGCACAAGCTGGGGAGCAGACGAAAGTATACTAAAAAAACGGTACACTGGAAGAGTATGGCATTGCGGCATAGAAAACAGCAGCAAAGGCGAACTTTGATACATTTTTGCAAACTTCAAAACCAAGTCATGAGAGTTATAACAGGAAGCATGAAGTCAACGCCAATTGTAGAACTTGAAAAGATTACAAATCTGCAATCCATGACCGACAGAAGAGACTGCAGAGCCCAGCAACAAGCAGAGAAACTCAGATGACTGACAGACCCTCCAATGCATCAGAGACTAAATAGATTTGGAAATGGGAAACCTAAGCGAAGAAACTTTGCAGAAATAACCAAAGCAAAGATGAGCGAAGAGCCTATGAACACCGTAACAATACCAAAGCCCATCCCTACTGTACGAAAACCTACCTGGAAGCAGCATATCATTCCTGAGGTGGTAGAAAATATACCAGGTATTGGAAACAAGAACAGACAGACTGAAAAAGAAAGAAGAGACATAACCCTGAGGTACATAGCGAAAAACTACCCAAGCATGGACTGGACCCATGCATACACCGACGTTTCTGTAACAAACACAACACAAAACGGAGGGGTATGGGTATTCCTGAGCCTAACAAATGGTAGAAAAAAAACACTGTCATTGGCAACTGGAAAATTATGAAGCAATTTCAGAGCGGAGGCAGAGGCACTGATAGCTGCAGTAGAAGCAATGCTGACAGGCGAAAGCAATGAAAGCCAGATAGTTCTGTTTACAGATGCTCTGGCTATAGTCACAGCACTAAAAAGCCAGAAAAATACTGAACTTAATGATTTAAGAACAGTACTCTTTTAACTATGCCAGCAGTCCGCACCAAAAAGAGTAGTGGTACAGTGGGTTCCATCCCACTGTAACATCCAAGGCAACTAGGAGACAGACAGACTGGCAAAAGAAGGTGTAAGACTACCACAACCAGATTCTAGTGTGACCTACGAAAAATCCAAAAAGTTTATTAGGGCCATATTACATGGCCTTATGGGAAACAGAGCATACTGGCTACATAAAAAATGATGCCTATTACCAGGTGAACAGAAGAGAGCAGGTCGTGGTCTTCAGACTCCGCACAGGCCACAACAGACTGAGGTACCATCTATTCAATAAAATGAAGATAGGTGGCACTGACGAATACACATGTGGTACAGGGAAAATGATCGCTGAACATCTACTGCAAAATTACCCAACATACAGAGAAAGCACATGTGGCCATCACCAGTGCCAACACTAGACAAGCTCTATGGCAGTGTCGACAGCCTTAGGATGACAGCGGCTTTCTTCAAACAAATTCAAGTTGAAGTATGACAGCGTACGAAGAAGAAGAAAGAAGAAGAAGAAGTGTAAGTAATACAAAATATTTTAGTTTTGGTACGCGTTGTTACTTACAAAAAAAAAGTGAATACGTGTCTAGTTTAAATGCGTTAACATTAAATGCATGACTGAAGTTGACTTTAAGATACTCTAATAACTCTAATAATTTTTTATTTGTTTTCTCGTTTAGTGTATAGAGACATATATTAATAAAGAACTTGTTGGTGCTGTTTTTATTGTGTGTATGTTAGTGTCTGAGCTAAAAGAAAATGAAAATGATAGTGGGGAAAAATAACACAAACATAAAGACTCTCTTCAATCAAAAGAGGAGTATGTTCAGCCGTTACTATGGTATTAACCCGGCAGTTTATATACGATAAATGGGTGACCTTGGAACTGACACTACAGAGAACGGATGAAAATCTGTTAGGACGTCTTACCGAGACGTTGGTGTCATCAACCCATCCATTTTGAGTATTTTTTCTCTACATTGTCCCCATGCCTGGCAACACACCTTGTCCACCTGTCCACTAGCTTGTGGGTGACCAACACACCTTGTCCACCTGTCCACTAGCTTGTGGGTGACCAACACACCTTGTCCACCTGTCCACTAGCTTGTGGGTGACCAACACACCTTGTCCACCTGTCCACTAGCTTGTGGGTGACCAACACACCTTGTCCACCTGTTCACTAGTATGTTGGTAACCAACACACTTTGTCCACCTGTCCACTAGCTTGTGGGTGACCAACACACTTTGTCCACCTGTCCACTAGCTTGTGGGTGACCAACACACCTTGTCCACCTGTCCACTAGCTTGTGGGTGACCAACACACCTTGTCCACCTGTCCACTAGCTTGTGGGTGACCAACACACCTTGTCCACCTGTCCACTAGCTTGTGGGTGATCAACACACCTTGTCCACCTGTCCACTAGCTTGTGGGTGACCAACACACCTTGTCCACCTGTCCACTAGCTTGTGGGTGACCAACACACCTTGTCCACCTGTCCACTAGCTTGTGGGTGACCAACACACTTTGTCCACCTGTCCACTAGCTTGTGGGTGACTAACACACTTTGCCTACCTGTCCACTAGTATGTTGGTAACCAACACACTTTATCCACCTGTCCACTAGCTTGTGGGTGACCAACACACTTTGTCTACCTGTCCACTAGCTTGTGGGGGACCAACACACTTTGCCTACCTGTTCACTAGTATGTTGGTGACCAACACACTTTATCCATCTGTCTACTAGCCTGTGGGTGACCAACACACTTTATCCACCTGTCCACTAGCTTGTGGGTGACCAACACACTTTGCCTACCTGTCCACTAGTATGTTGGTAACCAACACACTTTGTCCACCTGTCCACTAGCTTGTGGGTGACCAACACACTTTGCCTAACTGTCCACTAGTATGTTGGTAACCAACACACTTTGTCCACCTGTCCACTAACTTGTGGGTGACCAACACACTTTGCCTACCTGTCCACTAGTATGTTGGTGACCAACACACTTTGTCCACCTGTCCACTAGCTTGTGGGTGACCAACACACTTTGCCTACCTGTCAACTAGTATGTGGGTGACCAACACACTTTGTCCACTAGCTTGTGGGTGACCAACACACTTTGTCCACCTGTCCACTAGCTTGTGGGTGACCAACACACTTTGCCTACCTGTCAACTAGTATGTGGGTGACCAACACAATTTGTCCACCTGTCCACTAGCTTATGGATGTCCATCACACCTTGTCCACCTGTCCAGTAACTTGTAGATGACCAACACACCCTACCCACCTGTTCAGTAGCTTGTGGGTGACCAACACATCTTGCCCACCTGTCCACTAACTTGTGGATGACCTCTAGTCTTTTTGTGTGACCTTTAACCAATTTTGCACTACCTTCATTACCTTGTTGCCGCTACATGGGGATCCATCTGCTACAAACCTTCCTATAACCGAGACCAACATGGAAAATTTTGTGTACAGCATCGAGCTCTCATGTTGAAATCTACGGCTTTTTCATCATTAATGAATTGCCTGTTGCCCTGGACTAGCTGGTTGATCTGCTGTTTCACTGTGTCAGTTGCCCCATTTGCTGGTCCCTCACTCCGCGGTCCATCAATGATGTTTAGAAATCTTTCTACTCATTCATATACTCTCCTCTGACGCAGACAACTGTTTTCATACTGAACCTTCAGTCTTCCATAGTTTTCATAAGATGTAACACCCTTTATTCACAGAAAGCGAATAAGGCCTCATTTTTATACGGTGTTAGTCGAAAGAGTGGCGGCGATGTTGTACGCTATATTGCGAATGTGCATATTGCTCGATCATTACAATCCCAACATTGAGTACTGCTGAAGTACCATTTGGTGTCCTGAAATAAGATTTTCTGTTGTACATATTTAATTTAAGGATCACCACGTGGGAATTGAGAAAGATATTGGCAGCTCTGGAACAGTGGTGTGACATGATCAGACGACTTCAACCCCAGTCTCCGGACTAACAGAAGACAGTGGTGTGACATGATCAGACGACTTCAACCCCAGTCTCCAGACTAACAGAAGACAATGGCGTGACATAATCAGAGACATTTAACGTGTCTCCAGACTAACAAAAGATAATGGCGTGACATAATCAGAGACATTTAACGTGTCTCCAGACTAACAGAAGACAATGGCGTGGCATAATCAGAGGCATTTAACATGTCTCCAGACTAACAGAAGACAATGGCGTGACATAATCAGAGACATTTAACGTGTCTCCAGACTAACAAAAGACAATGGCGTGGCATAATCAGAGGCATTTAACATGTCTCCAGACTAACAGAGGACAGTGACGTGTCGTAATTTGACGGTTAAACGCCAGTCTTCGGATTTGCTAACCATCTTATGAACCGTAGTATTTGTTTAATTTGAGCTGTGTGATTTTGATCTGAACATTAAGTATAGCAAACTGCACTTTGATCTTAACCGGAAGGCTAAGATACGATCACACAAAGTACTTGGTAATATGGCTTGACACCGCCACTCCTTCGTAGTCTTGACGTTTAGATGGCTTCTCATTTACTTACAGGATGGGATAGCGGGCCCGTATCTCCTTAATACTCTCTTGCATGTTACATATTACCATTCTTTGCTTTCATTTTGAATAACTGATGTTGTCTCTGCAAGTCACTCGTACTGAGATAAGTTAACTCCTGGCAGCCTTTCTATAGTGAAGGTTTATATTGTTCCGTCTGGCTTTAGTGCAACACAATGGTCTTCGGTAATATAAGTGCTAAGTGGTAGTAACTTAACTTAACTTCTGTATACTGGTTTAGAAGACTCTACAGAGTCTGTGTACAACCAGTTTCTTGGACTATGGTTTCTACCGATGTGGGAGTCCATCTTAATAGACTCAAACACTAGAGCTAAGTAGAACCGCATCCAGTTATTTAGCTAGGCGTCATCTATAGCTGCTCTTAACAAATTACTTAGGGAAAGCTACAAATAACTTGGATATATTTGTTAATTTAATTCTATCCGGGCAGCGCTCTTTAAGCCTACTCTTTTCGATTTTCAACTGCAAGGAATTTTTAACGTTATCCACATTAAACACACAAGTTCGATCTCACTACCCAGTGTTTTTACCAGAAGAAGCACGTGAAGAAAATTCCGGTCTCCACCGTGATTCGAATCGCGACCCTCGGCACCCGAGACGGACACCCTACCTAGAAACCACAGAGAGTATCCCAGTGTTTATCCACACATCGATGACCGACTACTGCGCCACATCTTGTTTCCATGAGCCACTAAGAGGCTGAGATGAAGCTCTTCGTCAGTATGTCTCACCTATACCTGATGTCACGTTTTGGGCTCTTCGACCTTCGCCAACAAAGATTCCAGGTAAGATTCAAGGCCCATTACCTGTCCTGGATCCAGGCGGATAATTATTCTACTTACCTACCTTGTTTTAGAAACAGGGGAAACTATACCAGATCAAACACAGGAACTAAGTTACATCCGGATGTAAACAAAACAAGGTTAATGGCCGAACCTGAGATCTGAAAGTACTTTATTGGAGTGTCATTTTACTGCAGATTTTTAGGAATGTGTTCAAGTGAGCATTTACGGGATAATTAAGGTATGTATTTTAGTTGTATTTGTTTCTTTATTTTTTGGTTGCATTCTGTCAAGAATCTACGTTTCTGCGCTTCGGGCAAACTTACAGGTAATCAGATAAACATCGATAACTTATAGGTGGAAATATCTGTAAATATTTGCTGATCGAAACTGGGACGCTAGACCGTTAAGGTACAATAAACTGACCAAGACCAGAAGCTCTCCATTTAACATTCACAGGAGACATCTTGTTTTCAAGGCAGCCTGGCTAACGAGATGTGGATCGATGAGATCCCCGTAGTAATGAGGGCCACGCGGATGAAACCAAGCATATCACAACCGCCTGGAGGACCGCGGTCCACCTTCATCAGTATACTTGGGATGTGAGGAAACCTACTATAACCCGTCACCTAACGTACTTTTCCCGGCGCACAAGAGAGTCAACTTACTCATTATGGGCATTGAACAACAACAACAACAATATGTTATTCAGGGTTAGGTAAAATATACTTGCCAAGACTCCCATCTCACATCCACGCAGGTCTTCTTCGAAATGTGGTGTTTTCTTGGCAGCCTGGCTAATGAGGTGGGGTTTACGTGATCCCTGTAGTATTGAGCGACACACATATAAAGCCAGGCATAACGAGGTCTACGTTCATCGGCACACGTGGGATATCGGTAAATTAATCTTCAACTTAAAGTCATTTTCAGTCATTTTCATTGTGAGCATTCAACAACAACAACAACAACAACAATAACTACAACACCAACAACACAATCAGGTAGTCAATATTAGCTTAACTTCATTATACTGCTTTAGAAGGTTCTACATATTCTGCGTACAACCAGTTTATTCCACTCCACCGATAATAATTTTAACTGATCACCCAATCACTATAAGCAAATTGTGTAGATGCTGAGGGTTCAAGTAAATGACTGGTTAGACATACTTTTCCTCCGTCCTTTCATATGCCCTCTATTTAGTGATTTAATCCTTCTGTATCCTGTGGATTTGAGATAATTTATTTGCCGTGTCAAGAACAAAGATATGGTTATCAAGGGTCACCACAATGTCAGTTCTTAACTTATGTAGACTGGTTTAGAAGACTCTGCCTAGTGTGTATGCAACAAGTTTCATCAACTCCACTTGATCTCAAATTAGCTGGGAGCATCAAATGTAATCTTCAATGAATTTACTGACCTTGTCTCCAATATTTCATGTGGCATGCATTCCAAGCATTCACCACTCTGACTAACAAAATATTTCCAAATATCGAGTAGTCGTATGTTCGCGTGTTTATGCTTACTTCTTTCCCTGCAATAAGATCCCAACGGATGATTATAGCTATGATGTATATATGACTATCAAGTCACTTGAGCCAAACAGTTCCCCAACGGTAACGTTTTCAATCTTATTTTCATCTGTAGTAAAAACTAGGTCAAGTATGTTTTTGCCTCTGGTGGCTGCTTCTACATGTAGAATTAAAAAATTGTCAGTTATGCACTTAACAAAAGGTTTTGACTCTACAAGTGCTTCTGCCATTTCCCATTTTATTTCTGGAAAATTGAAATCTCCCATTAATAATAATTTCCCTTCACTTGCCTTTGCTATGCTACTAATCAGCTCCTCATTTTCCTCTTTTTGACTTGATGGACATCTATAGCACACTCCAATCACTGTTTGTTCACCCCCACTTTCTATTTCTCCCCATACACTTTCATTTTTGTTACCACATGATAAATAATCTTTGATCGTTATATTAACAGAATGTATACAGTATAATAAAACGCCACCTCCCTTAGCCTTGTCTCCAACTATCCTATCTTTCCTTAACATTGTATATCCCTCAATTTCAAGTTCACTATCTGCAATCTCCTCATATGTCCATGATTCTGTTAATCCTATTATATCTGGTTTTTCTTCTTCTACACACAGTTCCAATTCTTCTCTTTTATTTACTATGCTTCTCACATTTGCATAAAAACATTTTAGTTTGTAATGTTGTTGGTTTTCCTCTTTTTGCTTCTGCTTTTTCATTTTAGTGTTTGCTTTTCTACTATTTATTTCACACTTCCCTGACACCAACTCTCCCCTTTGACTACATCCTCTATAGCACCCTATTGTAGGCCTATCTTTATTCTCATACTTCATAGGCCTTACTAGTTTAAATTTCTAACACAATGATTGAACATATACTTTGCTACAACATGTTGTCCTATCTCATTTAGATGTAAACCTCCCCTATCTAACATCTTACTGTTGTCTACTTTAACATCAATAATTGCCATTCTCATGTCCGCACACATCAACTGTAACCTAAGGTTGATACCTATTATTTTGCTATCTAGATAGTCTGACCCATCTGCTCTATCTAAAATGCCCATCATTGTACCTTTCTAAACTTTTTTTCCTTAATTGTTCCCATAAGACTTTTATATTTATCCATAATTATTTCTGTACCATCTTTCTTTACCTTATTTGTTCCTACCAATACTACCACATGACTGTTTCCTTTGTCATCTATCCTCTTTATTCTCCCCTTTATATCCTCTATTTTTGCTCCCCCAATATCCATTCTTTCAAACATGTTGTGTTGTTTAGACAAATGTCTGCCAACCTCTCTCACCATTGAATCTCCTACTACCAATACTGACCCCGCACCTATATGTGCATACTTCTCTCCAAAGCTCTCTGCCCTGTGAACTATTTCCTCACTCAAATCCCCCTTACTTCCTTGACTACACCTTGACTGCAGCTTCTTTAAAATTTCCTCCATTTTCACTTGTTTCCTTTCTATTTCCATCTGCCTCTTTTCTATCTCCTCCAATCTCTTCTCATTTTCCCTTATATTGCACTCCATTTGTGCCTGCCTCTCTTCAACTCTACATATCCTACATAAAACTGTTCCTTCATCTTCCAACGTTGTAGTAATACTAACATTTTCGCCACACAAATCACACAATCTGACAGCCTTTCTTCGCAGCATTTCGTCTCGTCTTAGTGGCCATACTAATTTTACTATTTATTACCGTTAGCCAATAAGTTATATTAATACCTAATAAAATGTATACTTCTTAAAGCAAGGCCAAAAAACAAACAAATATTGCTGGTATTTACCTTTCTGTGCATACATATCAAAAGAAAAAGAAAATTCAGCCATAAATGTAATGCCAGCGTACATGGCAGATTAATGTTTCCAAAGTGTATTAAACATAGTGTAAAATGGATATATTTCTCGAAAAAAATATAATGGCAGCGTAAATGACTAATTAATATCTTTCAAAGACTGCAAAGCATACTGTAACATGGAAATGCATATTAAAAACGTTAATGCATAGATTACATATAACTTGTTCCTTTCAGCTATCATAGTCTAAAAAATATGTGTACATTTGTATACATCCGAATGGTTTCCTGACACAGCTGAAATACATCCTGCATGGCCCACATACTTTGCTTGTATTTGTTGAAAACACATACTCCACCGTTAACCGAGTCCAGTTTTGACATTGATAGCATAGTGTCTGGACGAAAATTGTGTTGTATGAAGCTATTTTCATAGTCATTGTAAAGTTCTTCCAATTAAGTATTACAATGATAAGACTCTTAAATACTAGCCGAGAGGAAATAGTGCTAATACATAGTGAAAAGATGCTACGCATGCCTGATCATCCCATACTTATCGAACTGAAACACCTAATGACTTAAGAGCAGCACTCTGCAAACTGTGCCAGCAGTCCGCACCAAAAAGGGTAGTGGTACAGTGGGTCCCATCACACTGCAACATCCAAGGCAACGAGCAGGCAGACAGACTGGCAAAAGAAGGTGCAAGACTACCACAAACAGATACCAGTATGACGTACGAAGAGTCAAAACGGCTTATCAAAGCCAGATACATGACCAAATGGGAAACCGAACATACTGGTTACACCAAAAACGATGCCTATTACCAGTTGAACCGAAGAGAGCAGGTCGTTGTCTTCAGACTTCGTACTGGCCACAATAGACTGAGGTACCACCTATTCAACAAATTGAAGATAGGGTGTACCGACAAATGCCCGTGCGGTACTGGTAAAATGACCGCTGAACATTTGCTGCAGAACTGCCCGACATACGAGGATCAGAGAGAGCAGATGTGGCCATCACCAGTGGAACTGCAAGACAAGCTCTATGGCAGTGGCGACAGCCTCAGGATGACCGCCGCTTTTTTCGAAAAAATAATGGTTACTGTCTGACTGCGTACGCAGAAGAAGAAGAAGAAGAACTGAAACACCCAGTAAAAAATAGGCTAAAGCGAACCAGCTTCATCCATATATCCAACCACCTACACCAACAAAATGGAGAACTATTACCCAACCAACCTGCAGAAATATAAATGCTTATCAACTATGAAGAGCCAAGCAGCAACATCAACAACCTCGCAATAAGTACAGAGTTCCCAGGAAATAGAAGAAAAGACCAACACAGTGTCCACGAGCTGAAAACTTCAGCACAAACAATGATATAGGAATGGAAACAGGTGTACACAGATGGTTCAACAGAGGGGCAGGCCGAAATGGGGGAGGAGGAATATTCATAGGACAGAAAAGTGGAAATATAACAGAAGAGACCCTCCCAACAGGAAAGTTGTCCACAAATCTCAGAGCAGAATCGATGGCCTTACTGAGAGTACTAAGAATACTTCAAACAGAAAGGCAACCACCAACAAAAATAGCTGTATTCACAGACTGCAGAGTAATTATTTAGAGACAATACAAAAAAACAAACAACGAACCACTGTTAATAGAGATCAGAGCAGAACTAGGAAAACTCCAGAAATCATCAACAATAGCACTCCAGTGGCCACCCTCCCATCGCGGAATCACGGGAAAAGAGAGAGTTGACAGAAGATGGCAGCAAAAAGCACAATTTAATCATCGAGTACCATACAGGGAGATCAAGAACATCATCAGAAATCAGAATATATACACCAACGGAGAGAAGACGGAAACAAAAGCAGTACACCAGACTCAATTCACCAACTCAAAAGAAACCAACAAACTACCTTATTTCCTCTTAGAACTGAACACCGGAAACTACTAGAACATCTATACCGACTGAAGATTCTCACAGACCGATGAGTGCCTATGTGGAACAGGAGGTCAGAACCCTGAGCATATCCTACAGGAATGCCAAATCTATAGGGAAATGAGATGCCAGACCTGACCAGAGGGTGCGGAGCTGAGACAAAAGTTGTGGGGCAGCCGCTCCGACCTGGTGAAGACTATAGACTTTATCATGGCGACTAGCCTGCATATAAAGCATGACCAAAAGATTCTGAGCGCAAAGAAGAAAGAAGGAGAGCATCTTTGTTGAATTTCCGCTGTAATTCTTTTGTTTGCTGATAACGTGCTCCCAAAGTATATGAATTATTTCCCCTTTTTCATTTGCTGTTTTTCAATTGTGATATTGTTGTATCTGGCTATTCTAGATATTTTCATGACCTGAGTTTTTTTTCTACATTGATTTTCACGCTTTATTTTTTACATGTTGTATTTAGTTTATCAATATATTGTTTCAATTATATTTCTGAAGTTGTGTTGACTGCTTGATCGTCAGCGAGAAGAAGTCGATTTAAGAGTTCACCAATGCTGCTACCTTAATTTGGGTTGGCTGTTCTACAAATATAGTCTTCACATGTAACAACGAACAAAAGGGATAGCACACTTTATTCTCTTACTACTGATTTGATATGACATGTTGCTGAAAATCCGGTTTTTGCTTTTTCCGTCCTGTTGTGTCGTTAAGCATTCTAAAGAGAAGAGGTCGCTTTTCTGGAACCAAGTGTGTTAACTTAGCTTTTTTATACTGATCTAGAAGGCCTTGCAGGGTCTGTATACAGTCAGTTTCTTCTTTTCAACTTGATCTAAATATAACTAAATGCATCCCATCTATTTTTTAATACATTAACTGATCCTGCCTCCACTATTTCCTGTGGCAATGCAATCCAAGCATGAACCACTCTCTGACGTAATTGGTGTTTTAAAAAACATCAAATCTGAAGTTTTCTTTAATTAATGTGTAGCTGTGCTTATTGTTCTTGTAGACAGCTGTACTTTGAAAAAAACTTTGTGAAGTCAAATTTATTCATTTCTTTGGAAATCTGATGGTCCGGTCAGGTACACCCTACTGACCAAAACGTCGAGTCAGGGTCAGGCACAATACACTGACCACGACCATAATCTCTCTTCCATGAAGAGTTCCCTGGAAACGGGTTGCTTACATGACAGAATGACCGACGAGACTTGGATCTACGTGATCCTCGTAGCAGTGAGTGTCACGAAGATGAAGCCAATGATAGCACAACAGCCTGGAGGACCTTGGTCTGCCTTCATCAGCACGTTCGGGATGTGAGAAAAACTACTACAACCCGCCACTTTACGTCCTTTTCACGGGGCACAAAAAAGTGAACTGACTCAGTGTGGGCATTCAACAATAAGAACGCCAGTTGAACTACTTCCGTCAGAGATTGTTATAATACATTTGTCCCTTGCTAAATCACACATATAAGCATTCAGCATTTTTTAACGATAGCAAACGTATTCAGTGCATGTGTGTAGATTTGGGATTGATTTGATTACATAATAAACGTAAATAAATACTCTGCTTGCTGCTATGTGCCCGTCTGTCCACCAGTGGCTCTTGTGTAACTTCTAAAACTCATCTAACGTCACCCTCACTGTTGTTGTTGTTGTTGAATGCCCATACTAAAAATGATTACTTATTTGTGCGCCCTAAAAGGGATGTTACGTGGCGAGTTATCGTATCTTTCCTCACTTCCCGAGCGTGCTGATGAAGGCGGACCGTGGTTCTCCAGGCAGTTGTGTTGTGCTTGGCTTTATCTGCGTGTCGCTCACTACTAGGGGGAATATATTGATCCCTAACCTCGTTAGGCTGTCATGAAAACAGCCGTGTCCAGGGAGGGCAACGAGGAAGCCGAGGTGAGGGTCTAGGTCAGTATGTTTTTTTGTCTAAACCTGACTAACATGTCTACCTGACTAACATGTCTACCTGACTAACATGTCTACCTAACTAACATGTCTACCTGACTAGCATGTCTATTCAGTATATTTTTTGGCTGATCAGACGTTAGTCTTCCTCCCCCTGTCACTGTTGTCGATATGGATCAGGTATCATCAAAACTTCCAGGAGAAGTAGGCTCATTATTGAATGGTCATTACGTCACGGATGATTATAATTTTATATCATCTGAGGATAATTTTTGATGCTTTTCCTTCAAATGCCTAAAACATTGTCATTTTCACAGATTCTATGTCAGTCATTTCTAACATTAGAAGTTGATGGTCATTTTATATCTGACCTTATCCAAATCTCTTTAGACATTGATCAGATCATCCCTTCCCATGTTGTCAAAACAGTACTGTAGTGGATCCCTGGACATTAAAACACATCTGGCTATGACAAGACAGACAGACTAGCACAGAAACAATAAATTCTAGAACAGCCCCAAGCAGCAGAAATATACAAACAGTTAATATAGCTCATAAGAATAGCAAACAAAGAAGCCCCATTCCAAATCACAGTAAAAATCAACTCACAAGGCAGTATCAGATCACCATTTTCCGACTGAAAACCCAACACATCCCACTAAAAAAGCACCTGAACAGAATCTAACAACAACATAACCGTGTTTTGCACGCGGGATCGTCTGAGCGTAGAATATCTTGATTGAACAACGTACAAATGTCAAATTGTGTGTTTTATTTGAGAAGACAAAGACAGTAATCTTGTATAATTAAGCACATGGAAGATGGTAGGTTGCCGAAGGATATCCGCTATGGACAGCTGGCCTTTGGAGCTAGAAGAACCAGCTGTCCCACACTGCGATTCAAGGACGTATGTAAGAGGAACATGAAGTCACGTGACATCTCATCCGAGGACTGGGAAGCAATTGCTCAGGATCGAACTGTTTGGAGACAGTCGGTTGGAGACGGCATAATGGCTGCCGTCGCTCGTTGAGGCCTTCTGGCTGAAGAGAAAAGAGAAAGACTGAAAAGATCCAGGAACATCCTGACAAGCCAGTCTGCTCAGCATAGTTGTACAATCAATTGCAGGGACCTTCACTCGCAGATCAGCCTTTACAGTCAGGGCAGACGGTGTCGACATACAGGAGATGAAGCTGGACAGAACTCACAGGACGTAACGCGCATGATCTGCAGAGACTGAGACGCCAATGATGATGGTGAAGAAGCATTCCGTTGATTTCCTCAGTCAATTAAGAGATGCGATCACTAGGCCTAGAAAAGTTGAGAACAAACAGTTGGACTCTGCTGTATGCCAATCACGACAATGCGCCAGCACATCAATCCTTATATGGTGAAGCAGTACATCACAACGCACAATGTAACTGGGAACATCCTTATTTTCCCGATTTGGCACTGCCTGATCTTTTCTTGTTTCCTTGCCTTTAATGAGCCTTGAAATGTCAGCCATCAAATAATGATAAGGAAGCACGTTACTCCCAAATGTCACAAAGCAGATGAGAGAGATGGCAAAGAATGGTTTCCTGGAATGTTTCCAAGAGTTGTAAAAACATTGATAAATGTGAATAGTTGTCGAAGAAAACTTTGAAGAAAATGTAATGTAAATAATTGTATTATATTATTAATTCTCGTTCGTCACTCAAAGTTCAGTTCAGTTCAAGTGCCATCTTCGCATCGAAATGTCGGCTCCCATGGATCTCCAGTATACTGTGTAACTTGTCGTAATAGTACAATCTGACATGCTTTTCCCACAACATCCGATGATGGACTGGAAAAAAACTGTTAGATTGCACCATTACAGCAAGAGACAGAGTACACTGGAGATCCATTGCATCCGTCCTTCAACGAAGAGATGGCACAGTTAACTAAACTTGGCTGACCCCAACATGAAGATGAAGATCTCAATCAAAGCATGTACTCCCTGACACAACTCTCGGCAGAACAATCAAGGTTGGTCATACAGTAGATCCCATCCCAATATCCAATGTAATGTATCTGCAGACAAACTAACAAAGTGTGGAGGAGCTTCCCCATTAACAGATCTGAGCATGACGTATAATGAGGCCAGTCATAATTAAAGCCAGATTCGGGGGAAATGTGCTGATCAACATCTCCTCCCTTCTGAAAATAAAATTATTATCTTTTAACCAGACTGAAAACTGGGAATAACAGACTCAAGTGTCATCTTTACAACAACATAAAGATTGGGACAGATGACAGGTGTCCATGTGGGGAGCATACCATGACCGTGGAACACATCTTATAAAGCTGCATGCTCTCTAACAGAAAGGATTGACAAACTAGTGTACTGCAAAACTGCCTTAATGGAACACACAACAAACACACATTCATGCACTGACCAATACGTTCATATTACAATCCGATACACACGCCTCCCTTTGCTTGTACTAGCTCATATGACCTGATATCGCTCAAAGGACTTTTGTCTGGTGGGTTGTAGGGGGAGGGGGATGAGGGAATGCCCTCGCTAGTTCAATTCAGAAAGAGGAACTTTTAATCAAGCAAACAAAAGAAGAGACAGATCAATACTAACCTAGCTAGACAGATATGTGACAAACATATGGACGGATACAAAATAGTATAAACATAATGGTGCGCATTGTAAAAGAAATCGGGACATTTCTGAAAAAACAAAAACATGGAATACACATAGCTACATCTACTTATAATGAATTCATTATGTTGGAGCATACTTAACGTAATCAACTATCTAGTTCATAATTATGACCCACTTTTAATCATCATCAGACCGACAAACGTTGACTCCTTACTGAACTGCACCACTCCAAAATCAGAGAAACGCAAATAGATGTGATCTCCCTTCTCCAGGAAAAAGTTGCCACCTGTTAAAATATTAGAGTACAACTGTAACGTAATGGCAAATAACATTGACAAGATGGAATAGCAAACTAAGATATGAATGTCAGAGTTAACCAAGTTATATTTAACATGATATTTTCAGGTGAGGAGAAGGCTCGTTATAGATTCGTTTATTAGTTTCCCATTGCAAACGATGACCGTGACATTAGCAGACGGTTTTGTCTTGATGACGTAACTTGCGCTGTATTTAGAGCATAGAGAGGAAGTAACTGTGCTGTATTTGGAGCATAGAGAGGAAGTAACTGCGCTGTATTTGGAGCATAGAGAGAAAGTAACTGTGCTGTATTTAGAGCATAGAGAGAAAGTAACTGTGCTGTATTTGGAGCATATAGAGAAAGTAACTGTGCTGTATTTGGAGCATAGAGAGGAAGTAACTGCGCTGTATTTGGAGCATATAGAGGAAGTAACTGTGCTGTATTTGGATCATAGTGAGGAAGTAACTGCGCCATATTTGGAGCAAAGAGAGGAAGTAACTGTGCTGTATTTGGAGCATAGAGGAGAGGAAGTAATTGCGCCATATTTGGAGCATAGAGAGAAAGTAACTGTGCTGTATTTGGAGCATAGCGAGGAAGTAACTGCGCTGTATTTGGAGCATATAGAGGAAGTAACTGTGCTGTATTTGGATCATAGTGAGGAAGTAACTGCGCCATATTTGGAGCAAAGAGAGGAAGTAACTGTGCTGTATTTGGAGCATAGAGGAGAGGAAGTAACTGCGCCATATTTGGAGCATAAAGAGGAAGTAACTGTGCTGTATTTGGAGCATAGAGAGGAAGTAACTGCGCTGTATTTGGAGCATAGTGAGGAAGTAACTGTGCTGTATTTGGAGCATAGTGAGGAAGTAACTGTGCTGTCATCATCCTGGTTATCTGGTCCCGAGCTGCCTTGGACAGGTGACAAGATATAAGTCCAGATGACTACATGTAACTCAGGATGGAGACACTCTGGTTCCGGGATTAACTTGGACAAGTGACAAGATATAAGTCAAGATGACTAGAGGTAACTCAAGATGGAGACCGTGGTCTTACCTCCCTTGAGACCAGGAGTCGCTTGAAACTTGTCGGATTTGATCGACCATCGTTTCTGTTTAATCGGTCTGGTCGGCTAAGAATACTATTGTATTGTTTTGCATTTTTTTGGTATTGGTTTTTATTGCATTGTATTGTATTGCAGTGTATTGTTTTGATTTGTATTGTGTTGTATTGTTTTGTATTGTATTGTTCTGTATTGTATTGTTCTGTATTGCATTGATTTGTATTGTATTGTATCATGTTATACTGTTTTGTATTGCATTATTTAGTATTGCATTTCATTGTATTGTTTTGTATTGTATTGTGTTTTTTGAGTTAAAGAAAAATAAACCTTCTCAGACCACCTCTTCATTATATTTGATGTCCCCTACCTCGAAGTGCCATATCGTTGCTGGAATAACCATAATATTGGAGATGGGAACTGTGGACTTTTATCTTCTCATCTTTGAAAATAGTGGTTTGAAGCGGCTGAAACTGAAACCATCCTGTAGACATCCTTGGGCCCGACATGGTGCTCAAGAACAAAAAGACTTGAATGAGTTTAAACATTTGGCTACATGTTATTAGGCGTGTGTTGAACAAACTTCTCCTTCTTCTTCTCCGATCATCCGGACGGAATGGAGCAGCCAACACAAATAATACAAGAGAGACAATGAAATGACTGCATAGAAAAACTTGACAAAGATGGACAGAAATAGATGTTCAGATTAAGAACGGGCTATTGCAGACTCAAAGCCTACCTCCACAGAATGGGTCTTACAAACATCGCCACGTGGGATTGCAAACACCAGAATATATCTTGCAGGACTGCCTGACTTTCGCAAACCAGAAGTGAAACAGTATGACCCGGGGGAGCGACCATGCTCGAAAAGCTGTGGGGGACCGGCAAAGACCTAAAACGTCTAGTCTCCTTCGGGAACCTCACCTAACTAGAAGCATAGAATAAACTGATCGAAAAAAATAGTGGAGAAAGTATGTCATTGGTTTATTCTTGGCACGACCTGTTGTTGACCCAGCTGTAAATGGGCACCGGATGAAGTCACGGAGAAATGCCATTCTGCAGCGGGAGTTACGTATGCCAGTTCTGATCACCTCATGCCCCTGTCGCAGAGATGCCTCTATTGTAATCTGAACAGAATGGCCAGGTTGGACTTCAACAACAGGTTTAGAGCATCCTGAGAAACTTATCCACACATGAAACACTGTTTTAGAGCATCTTGAGAAACGTATCCACACATGAAACACTGTCTTAGAGCATCTTGAGAAACTTATCCACACATGAAACACTGTTTTAGAGCATCTTGAGAAACTTATCCACCCATGAAACACTGTTTTACTCGACAAACACTTCACACCGCAAACAGGACAAACAGGAAGCATTTTCTTAAAAGTACCCATTGGAGGAAGTAGTTAGGCTAATATCAGTATATATCTAATACAAGTTTCTGACCTACTTACTGACTCTTGAAAAACTACCAATAATTTGAAACAACCCATCGTTAATACAAACATACATACATCCATAGCATAGACTAACATAAAATATCATAGAATAGCATACCATAGCATGGAATGGCATAGAATTGCATAGCACGTGTACATACACGTGTACGTACATACATACACACACATCGAGAAAAAGGCAAAGGTCGCCGTCCATCGTAGACGATGATTGCATAATCTATTTGCTAGTGATGTTTTTAGTATGGATTAACTGTGCTACTTTTTATCCTCACTCTCTCGTCTCGAGCCGCCCGACCCCAGTGGTAAGTTAAGGACAAGACGACTAGGGGGCGACTACGTCATGCAGGGGACTCCGCAACAAGCACCAGTGAAAAAGACAACGGAGTCCGGAGTCGAACCCACACCGCATGATCGTGATACCGACGGCTTAACCACTTCGTCATGGAATCCATAATACACATACATACAAGCGCATATATATATATATATATATATATATATATATATATATATACATACAAACACACACATACATACATACACACACACATCACAAACGCCACCAACCTGTAAATCTAGTCTGTTCATTGTCTGTACAGTTATCACGCCCCGTATGTGCTGCTTGGAGCAATAAGCTGGACTTCCTTCGGTTATCTTGTTCAGATCTCCAAACCGTCATGTACCAATCCTGACGGAGTACCACAGCAATAAAAATATAATCGATACATTCGAACTGTTCTATTACAAATATATAAAACAGCATTTTAACCATTAAAGATTTGTTTTCCATTATTAATTCGATTCATGAATGCTGTAATAAGGGAAGTCAAATTAGTGGGGCAAATGTTCCTGATATTACAATGTAAACATGTGACAATGGATACAAAAGAACACTATGCAACATAATATTTTTACCCACATTGTGCTATTAATGCTATAATTGGATATTAACAAACAAAGATAAAAGAAACATCGTAACAACATAGGTGGGGAGGTGCAGTTTTCTGTTGTGTGCCATCTTTGTCACTGATGTTATTGTCATTCCGTGTTTATTCAGTGTCTCACTGACACCTTCTATCCATATGTTTCAAAGTCTATCTCTTACTCTACAACCCTGTTGTTTGGTATTGTAGATACGAGCAGATTGTAATTTTGGTTGCATTCTTGACTGGTGTCCAAACCATTTTATTCTCTGCCTTTCCATGTATTCTATACAGGATGCTGAACCCATCTTCTGTGTCATTACTTCGTTTCGTACTTCGTGACAGCATTGTGACCCCTACCACCTTGTAACCCGGACAGTCTTGTGACACCGACAGCCTTGTGACCCCTACAGCCTTGTGACCCTACAGCCTAGTGACCCTACAGCCTAGTGACTCCTACAGCCGTGTGACCCCTACAGCCTTGTGACACCGACAGCCTTGTGACACCAACAGCCTTGTGACCCCGACAGCCTTGTGACCTCTACAGCCTTGTGACACCGACAGCCTTGTGACCCCGACAGCCTTGTGACACCGACAGCCTTGTGACACCGACAGCCTTGTGACCCCGACAGCCGTTCCGTGATTGTTCTGTCTTGTGCCTTGGGGAGAGTCCATGTCTGACACTGGTAGCAGAGAGTTTGTTTAAGAAAACTTTTAATTAGCTGTCTCTTTGTCTTCACTGGAAAGTGTGTGTGTCTTAGTAATGGTGGGGGCATTAGCTTTATGTTTTCTTTATTCCTCTTCTTTATCTAGCTTTTCAGCTTGTGTTAACACGCTGCACAAATACTTGAATTCTCTGACTTGTTTAAGTTCTGTGCTTTTTACCCGCACATTTAGTGTTTTCTCAATTCTGCTGATTTTCATTGTCTCCGTCGTTGTTGTACTTAGGGCATTCAGATGTTCTTGGAGCTTTTGTTCATCTGAGCGAAAGAGAGACTGGTTATCCGCAAAAAGGAGCTTGTTCATTGGCTGGTTTCTGTTCTGGTTTTATTTCAGTTGTTATTCGATCAATGTGTACAATGGTGGACAAAAGTGGTCAAAGTACACATTCCTGTCTTACTCGGGTCTTGATTGTGAAACCAATTAGTGAGTCAGATGCGTGTTCTAACAGTACTTTGGCTTTTTCTTATACATTACTATTATATTTTTTCATTGTCCTTACATTACATTATTTATTATGGGAAAATCATAATTCATGTATACATTACATTATTTATTATGGGAATATCTTGATTTATGTATACATTACATTATTGATTATGTGAATACCATACTTCATGTATACATTATTCGTGGCAACGTACCTGGTGTTTAAATTCTTTCCCAGGACGAGAAGAGACTGGCTTGAAGTGGACACTGGCATACACGTAGTACAGACCTGGAAATTTGATGATCAGGTAGCCATTACTGACTCCAACTCCACGGACATGCTCGTGGTCCATGTTGCCTTTAATCAACCGAGGGGCATTGTACTTTGGAGAAGCTCCGATTATTTCTGAGAAAAGTAAAAAATTAAATATGAAAACCTGCATTATTCGTCACAAGATTTTACGTTATATATATATATATATATATATATATATATATATATATATATATATATATATATATATATATATATATATATATATATACTCGCCTGCTCCATATTCATGTTTCTGGTTCCCTTCATGTCTTCTGTCCATTTACACCTTGATCGGCCTCTGCCTCGTCTTACTGGAACACTGCTCTCCAGAACTGCTTTTTACAGCCAGTAATGGCGCTTGTTATTGCCGAATAACATCGGTTTCCGAGACATAACGTAGTTTACAAGCCAGTTATATTTGACACTAGAACTTGCAATATGACTTTATTTAGTTTTATCATTTCCCAAGGTATTTTTGGGATTCTCCTGTAACATTTTGTTTCGAAAGCCCCAATCTTATTCCTTAATATTTGTGCGATGGTCCAATAGTAATTACTGTTAGTCATTAGAAGCATGTATAAATACAAGGATTCATGCGACATGCCTTATCGCCTTATTTATTAAAGTACCCTCGCGTGTTTGACTAACCTGTGAGTCTTGTTTCATTGAGGGGAGGGTAGATCACCTTGTGAGCAGATACTGGCGTAACATGGAACCTGCTGGTGTCTTGTAGGGCAAATGGGACAGAGAAATACGTTACAATAATAATATGTTATCTTATTAAAGAAGTAAGGTATTTAGTTACATATACAAGAGGTGTTCAAATGAAACCAGAACAAACTACACCAAGTGATCATACGTAAGATGCGTATGATGACCTCACATCTGATGTAAACAGCACCAACCAACCGTCTAGTTTGCAAAATTTCATTATCCTCCGACTCATAATTTCCTCAGCAGACTGTTGAAAACAAGGCCGGTGTGATACGGAATCCGCCCGGAGTTGATCGGCTATCGGCTGAAGGTCGTCGACCAGTTGACATTCATCGCAGAATGCAGGCAGTGTATTGTAACAAAAGTGTGTCGCAGGCAACTGTGAAGAACTGGAAAACGATGTTTAAAGAACGACGTGAGTTAACTGGTCTGAAGAGACCAGATCAGGCGTATATTGTTGCGTCAGAAGAAGCCATCGCAAAAATTGAAACATCAATTCGGATAGACTGTCGAAGGAGCTTACGTTCGCCACACTTTTGTCACCATACACTGCATGTATTCTGCGATGAATGTCAACTGGTCGATATCCTTAAGCTGTTAGAAACCGAATCACCCCCAGCTGATCAACTCTGGTCGGATTATGTACCACCCCCGGCATGTTTTCAACGGTCTGCTGAGGAAACTATGTGTCGAATGATAATGCAATTGTGCACACTCGACTGTTGGTATGGGATGTTTAAACCAGACGTGACGTCGTTATGCGCATCGTTCTTATGTTTACTTGGTGCAGTTAGATCCGGTTTCATTTGAATACGTTTCGTCTATATGTGTATATATATATATATATATATATATATATATATATATATATATATATATATATATATATATATACATATGGGGTAGCCCTGGTAAGGCACTCGTCTCTCAAAGCAGAGAACAGAAACAGTGGACGATCGAGTCCCACAGGTTTCATGCGACTCCTGGTTTTATGGGAGTTTGGATGAGTGTTCCAGAATTCCGATTCGTCCCGACTGATCGTTTTGCCACTGGTCCAATGTAGCTCAGGATCAGGGAGTGAGGTTAATTACCAGCACAGTTACTTCTTTACTATAATCGAAATACAGCACGTCACATATATTATTTTGTCACAGGAATTCTTTGTATTTAATCGGTTTTTATTTGTGCAGCACTTTTATGATTGTGGTACTTTGTTTGTTACTTACACTATAACAACAAAACACAAACAAGAGAGTAACTTACATTGTTTTTCTCTCAATGACGGGGCATTGCCGATAGTTAAAATCTACATTGGGATTTCTGTGGCGAAGTGGTCAAGCCGTTTGCCTTGTGTTCAGACGGTCGGGGTTCGATTTCGAGCTGCGACAGTCGGTCCATGATGTCAATTTTTTCAGGAACTCTCTGGGTTCATCGCTGGAGCCACGGAGTTCGTGCTTTGTGCGATGGGGTACCCATCTACCGAGAGAGACAGAGCTAAAATTGGGAAAAAACAGAGGCAATGAAGTCGAGCCCCCGCTTAAATTAAATTAAAATCTATATCGTCTCCCCTTTCGGCCCTACACGTTTGATTTCAACTCAATCTTTGGGGTTCCTTAGTGTGCCTTCCTACTGCTAGCTAAATTCTGTTCGCTTGACTGCACTAGTGCAGCCTGTTTCCTGGGCCGAATCTTTGATGGGTGTGGGTCAGTTTTTGTTCGCTGATCCTGATGCAATCAGCCAGCTATGAGTCGCTGGCTACTGTCAGCTCATTCACTGTGCTGCATCTTTGGCCCCAGATCAAATCTAACTTCTATTGACACTGTATATCGTTTGATCAGTGTAGTGGTAGAGCACTCACTTTTCAGATCACAGGTAAATGGTTCATCTCACATAACTAGTTTACCCAGATATAATTGGTAACCCGATTTACTCTAACGGAAGGAAAAGACACTGAAGAATGGAAATTGTCATTTTACCTCACACGAACTGTGGTTTAGAATACTGAGTCTCGAATAATTTATTCCCAACCAGCAGTTTAATTAGACGAAGGACACCCTTTAGCATTACAGGTAACACGTCACCTCTTCTTCTTGAGATCCGTGCTGCAATTGTCAAGTTACACGTTCGTCATTCATTATCTTTGGGGGACTTGCAAATACGGTCACATTGGGACATCCCGTAACCGGTGAGGTCATTGGGGCACACATGAAGACACCACTACAAACCAACGCCACGCCACGTCTCTCTGTCAGCGGCCGCTGCCTTTGCATTCTTTGGACGGAGATTGGTCCATTCTTTTATGTTGTCCTCCCACCTCTTTTTGGGACAACCTCTTTTCGTCGTTCGCCTTGCATCTGTCCATGCAAGATTGCATTTGCAAGACCGTTTGACCTCAATATGTAGCCGACCAAGCGAGTTTCCGTCCTTTGACCGTAACCAAGAGGTCTTCAAAAGGCCCTGCTGCTGCTGTCATTCTTTCCTGTTACATTAGGTTTCCAGATGTGTCCAGTACAAACTGGAGTGAGGTAGCGATGTCTAGTGTCATTACTCTGGTTCATGGTGACGATAGACTGGATTATGAAGATGTCATGTGGGTATTTGCTGTTTGTTTTCTCTATCCACTGTTGTTTATATTGTTTTTTTAGATACGTGCCTTGACTTATGGCAGTGACACTGTTTGCGTGAATTGTTCTCTTTATCTTCTCTCCCGGGCCAGCTTCTCCCCCCATTCGTTACCAGGTATGCCGCAATGAGCGGGAATCCACTGGAGGGTGATTTTTTTTGTGGTCTGAGAGTTTATTTAGCTTGCATATCAGGTCCCTTTCCATACTATTTCGTGGTTCTCTGTGTGGTCTGCACAACTCACTCTCTTTTTCCATGAGGATTCCATGTAAGATCCTATCTGGCAATGTTAGACTGCCTTCCCCAGAGTATGTCCTATCAAGCCCCCATTGTCTTCATTTTATTTGTTTCAGTGGATGTTGTTAGACAAAAAAAATTACATAACAAAAATTACAAAATTAATTGGCAAATCATGGTGAGGAATAAATAACTATGGGGAAGGAGCCAACACAACAAGTAGAGCAACAGATCAATAGAAGGAATTGGGTTTGATAGGACACACGTTACGGAAATCACTATCAAACGTCGCCAGACATGATCTGACATGGGATTCCACAGGATAAGAGAAAGAATGGGTAGTCAAAGAAAAACCAGGAGAAGAGACTGAAAATGAACTTTGTTCCATGGAACTCAACTGGAGAGAAGCAGAAAGGCCAGCTCAAGACCGAAGTTGTTGGAGGAGGGTTGTCAATGGCAAAGAGTGAAATACAGCGATAATGATTGTGATGATGTTTCTAAATGAAAGTTCGAAGAGAGTCAACCAACCATCAATGAGTAACAAACAAATATGGCGATAAAGCTAGTCTCTTAGACAACAGGTAAATGGTTTGTCAAGCGTGGAGCGCTTCGTGCTGACTCTTTCTTATTATCGTTTTTAGAGCATCTATGATGGGAAAAACTTGGCAGACAATGAGTAATAATACTTTAGAACCAGAATTAACAAGATGTCGATACGCGGACTGAGCGACCTTCTCATCTATCAAGGCGAACCCGAATGGTTGCACAAATAAGACCCTAGGCGCTTCTTTCCTTAACTGCATAGAGCTCTGTGCTGCTAAAATATGGACACTTACAAAAGCAATGTAGAACAAACTGTGCGAATCTTGTTTGCATGCCCGATGGGCACATCACATTGTGTTGTTATGTGGTGAGCTCAGAATAGACAGCCGATACATTAGGAGGATGCAAGAAAGGCAATATAGACTAATTGGAAGTGTCTTTGGAAACTTTCAACATTGATGTCATATGCTAGCATAGAACCGCTCCAGCTTGCGCATTAGCATCACACACAGTGCTCAGATCGAACAGCGAAACTTTATCATTGATGACTCCACAGTCGACTCTACACATATGTAGCGTGTAGTCTTTTTGGTGGTAACCTGACTTCCTAGACTGGGATTACAGCTTGTCAGTGTAACCTGACTTCCTAGACTGGGATTACAGCTTGTCAGGGTAACCTGACTTACTAGACTGGGATTACAGCTTGTCAGGGTAACCTGACTTACTAGACTGGGATTACAGCTTGTCAGGGTAACCTGACTTACTAGACTGGGATTACAGCTTGTCAGGGTAACCTGACTTACTAGACTGGGATTACAGCTTGTCAGGGTAACCTGACTTACTAGACTGGGATTACAGCTTGTCAGGGTAACCTGACTTCCTAGACTGGGATTACAGCTTGTCAGTGGGCCAGTTCACAGAAGGACAACAAAAATCTGGGTCATGGTTTCTAACTGCTACGATCGTTCCTCTAGTCGACTAAGCTGTAAATGGGTACCTGACGTATGCGTTGGGGAAGGTAAAAACAGCAAGGAAGGGAACTGGCCTCCCCACCTCGCACAGGCTTCGACTTAGTACATAAAGAGTTATCTTCATCCCCGACAGCAATATTTTTATGGCGGTGACTTTTACCTTTACCTCACATAGGCGCCCGACTGCGTCAAAGTCTGCCATGCCAGGATTAGTCTCTATAGACAGATTAGAACACATCTCATATCACAAGTCTGATGCTGTTGCATCTTCGCTTGTCATGGGCAACTATAATATATGTAATCTTATTAACTCGTAAAAACGAAACGACGTTGAACGAAATGACGCAATTAGGGGAAGTTGGTGTACCTTATGTGTTCTTGCTGAGGTCGTTTCTGTAGCAATGTATTTTACATTATGAAGATGCTAGCCTCATACACACCCCTCTGTAGTCGCTGTTTAAAATACACATTGAAGGTTACTACATGTCTTTCCTTACATTCTCCTATAGCATTTATCTGACACGCATAATTACCAGCTCAAAAATAGCGATGACTTGATCCATAGTTTGTACACAACATTTCTGAAAGCCGTTAACATTTCTCTTCACCAACATTCCAATCAGTGGATCTGGGCGGTTATGGATCTCGTTTACCTTGGCACATTCGATGCAGATCTCATCCAGATGTTGTTCATGTGAAACGTTCTGTGACATATGCATTGACATTATGTAAATATTTGTTATCGTGCATGTTGTGTGACATGTATATTCAAATTTAGTAAATAGTTGAAAAAACTTGAAACTTAACTTAACGTTTTTATACTGGTTGACAGAAGACGTGAGTTAACGATAGATTTTCCGTGAAAAAGGCAGGCGCATATTGTTACGTTAACTCACGTCCTTCTTTAAACATCGTTGTCTAGATCTTCACTGTTGTCTTCGACACACTATGGCCAACATCAACTGCCTGCATTTTACGTTGAATGTCAACTGGTTGACACCCTTCAGCTGTTAGAAACCGAGTTGCCGCTCGCTGATATACTCTGGACGGATTCCGTATCTCATAAGCCATGTTTTCGACGGTGTGCTGAGGAAACTATGAGTCGGAAAATAATGCAATTTTGCAAACTTGACGGTTGATATGTGCTGTTTACATCATAATTGACGTCATCATGCGCATTCTATGTATGTTCACTTCGTGCAGTTAGGTACGGTTTAATTTGAACACGCCTCGTATATCTTTAAGTAGCATCAATGATGAACTGCTAAGAAGAATAACACTACACAGATTAGGTCGATAGCACTTTAAGCTCTGGAAAAACTGGAAAAAAGAAAGAGATGAAAAGACAGAAGTTTTTCAAAAATTGTTCTATCCCAGAATGTGAAGAGTGAACAGAAATAGTTTAAAGGAGCAGGTCCGGAAAGATATAGGGACACATTGTTGTTGTTGAATAACCACAATAAGTAGGATTACTCTTTTGTGCGCCCTAAATAAGACGTTTAGTGGCAGGTTCTCGTACCTTTCCTCACATCTCGTGCGTGCTGATGAAGGTAGACCGGGATCCTTTAGGCGGTTGTGCGATGCTTGGCTTCATTGGCGTGTCGCTTACTACTTCAGAGATCACGTCGATTCCTCACCTCGTTAGCCAGGAAAACAGCCCATTTCCAGAGAGGTCAACAAGAAAGATAAAGTGAAGGTGTGTTTTGTCCGGTATATTTTGCCTGCCCCTGACTAACATGTCTGATCAGTATGTTGTGCCTGACCAGACGTTAGTATTCCTTCCCTATAAGAACACATATACAACACATTCTTCTACCTCTTCTTCGTTGGTTTTGAAAAGGATGACGTGACGTTGTGCCGTAGTTTACAGCGAGTCTGGGATATCTGCACTTTTCGTCCCGACACATCCGATTTCAGCGAATTTTTTTTAGGTACCGTGTTTGTCTACTCTGCGATCCCTATTCTCTTAGCCAGACTGCACTAGTGCAGCCTGTTTCCAGGACCGCCGCTTTGAGGCGGGATAGGGTGTTGATCAGCTGTGGTTCGCCAGCCCTGGTGCACGCAATCAGCAATGAGATATTGGCTTGTGTCCGCTCATTCACTTCGCTGTATTATTAGCCCAGTTGGCTAATTGGAAGGATTCAAACTACAGAACAAAATAAAAATTAGGAATACAAAAATACGAGGCAAGAAAATACGCGTGTCCTATCCATAACAATATTATAAAACAACTTAATACAAACCTGTGAACGGCGATCTGGCCTTGTCTTAATATATATTGTCAGTGCAACTGTGATAATGCACACGATGATGGTAGCAAAATTAAATATATATGCTGCACGTTCCATGAATCTGGATAACATCGACAAAAAAGAAATAAAAAACATGACCTTTTTAATAGATAGAGTAAACAGAGCTGACAATATTACAACATGTTGGAGTCCAGGTGATGGAAACATTGACCTACTTAGGAAGCAGCATAGCACAGAAGACGATATCCATCTTAAAAATACAGAAAAGGGTGGAACTCGACGAAATGTATGTATATAATATATATATATATATATATATATATATATATATATATATATATATATATATATATATATATATATATATAAATATATGTTTTGTTAAGTCAAGTCAAGTTAAGTTATGTAAAGTCAATTTAAGTCAAGTCAAGTCAAGTTAAGTTAATATATGTTAAGTCAAGTTAAGTCAAGTCAAGTTGAAGGCGAGGGCTCGTCTTCATCGCAATGGGTCTTCCCATATGGCTCGGTCTCTCTCAGCACAGCGGGATGCCAACAGCCTCACACAAAGCACGAACTCCGTTGCTCCAGCGATGAACCCAGGTATCTCTAGAATAAAATCGTCATCCTGAACCGACTGCCGCAGTTCGAGATCGAACCCCGGCCGCCAGAACACGATGTTTTCTTGGTCGATCTTTGGTCTTGAATCCATCTAAATGGCATTGAGTGTTGAAGGGGTGGGGAGTGGGGGGTTCTCTGTGGTGGTAGGCACGTTACTAGGGTCATCATGGACAATTTTGTGCACAGCGTCCTGACTCTTGCGGGTTTTCATCAATAGTGGCTCGCATGCTGCAACGGACCAGCTGGTCGATCTGCTGTTTTTCTGTATCAGTTACCACGCTTATTGGTTTCCCACTACATGGTTACTGTTGGTGTTGATTTGAATGCCCACAATGAGTAAGTTTACTCATTTGTGCGCCCTGAAAAGGACGTTAAGTGGCAGGTTGTAGTAGCTTTTATAACATCCCGTGTGTGCTGATGAAGGTGGACCGTGGTCCTCCAAACAGTTGTTCAATGCTTGGCTTCATTTGTGTGTATCTCACTACCACTGCGATCATATCGATCCCTCACCTCGTTAGCCAAGCTGCCATAAGAACAACCCAGGTAAGGGAGGGATGTGAGGAAGCCGAGGTGGATGTCTTGGCAATTATATTTTGCCTGACCCTGACTAACATGTCTGATCAGTATGTTCTACCTGACCCTGACTAACATGTCTGATCAGTATGTTCTACCTGACCCTGACTAACATGTTTGATCAGTATTTTTTACCTGACCTTGACTAACATGTCTGATCAGTATGTTTTTCCTGACCCGGACAAATATGTTTGATCAGTATGTTTTGCCTGACCCTGACTAGCATGTCTGATCAGTGTGTTTTGCCGGACCGTGACTAACATGTCTGATCAGTATGTTTTGCCTGACCCTGACTAACATGTCTGATCAGTATGTTTTGCCTGACCGTGACTAACATGTCTGATCAGTATGTTTTGCCTGACCGTGACTAACATGTCTGATCAGTATGTTTTGCCTGACCGTGACTAACATGTCTGATCAGTATGTTTTGCCTGACCGTGACTAACATGTCTGATCAGTATGTTTTGCCTGACCGTGACTAACATGTCTGATCAGTATGTTCTACCTGACCCTGACTAACATGTCTGATCAGTATGTTCTACCTGACCCTGACTAACATGTCTGATCAGTATGTTTTTCCTGACCCTGACTAACATGTCTGATCAGTATTTTTTGCCTGACCCTGACTAACATGTCTGATCAGTATGTTCTACCTGACCCTGACTAACATGTCTGATCAGTATTTTTTACCTGACCTTGACTAACATGTCTGATCAGTATTTTTTGCCTGACCCTGACTAACATGTCTGATCAGTATGTTCTACCTGACCCTGACTAACATGTCTGATCAGTATTTTTTACCTGACCTTGACAAATATGTTTGATCAGTATGTTTTGCCTGACCCTGACTAGCATGTCTGATCAGTATGTTTTGCCTGACCCTGACTAGCATGTCTGATCAGTATGTTTTGCCTGACCCTGACTAACATGTCTGATCAGTATGTTTTGCCTGACCAGACGTTATTCCTCCACCCCCATCCCCTACTCTCCACTACGGGATTATTCAATGACGGGTTGTCTTCCATTTGGAAATCTTATTACCGATCCATACACTCTCCTCTAACTCAAACAACTCTCTCCGTACTGAACCTCCATTTTTATGTAGTTCTCAGAAGATTTACCACCCTGTGCCTATAAGGAATTAATAACGGCTCGTTGTATTTCCCCGGTGCTGGTCGAAAGTGAGGCGGCCATGTTGTACGCTAAAAAGCGCGTGCAGATACTCCCCGATCGTGACAATCGCTACATGGAGTATTGACAAAGAACCATTTTGTGAGCTGAAAACAGATTTTCCGTTGAACAAACTCTTCTACGCCGTTTATAATAAAATTGTTATTACTTTATGCATGTCCCTTGTATCTAATGAAATAAAGTGTACCAGTCTAGTGATTTAGCATCTTCGTAGATATTGTTAAGGACTGGTACTAGTGGTGATCATGTCTGATATCTTCGTTGTGAAATGGGTACATTTGTAGCCGATGTCCATCTTCATATATACACGATATTTTGCCGGTTAAAGTATCGTATGTTCGATTACAAATGGCTTTTGAACAGTTTTAAGGAGGCTGTTTCTTTATACTGGTTTATACGATTATGTCTTTCTACTGGTTTAGAAGACTGAAACTTTATACTGGTTTAGAAGACGATGTCTTTATACTGGTTTAGAAGACGATGTCGTTATACTGGTTTAGAAGACGATGTCTTTATACTGCTTTAGATGACTATATCTTTATACTGGTTTAGAAGACTACGTCTTTATACTGGCTTAGAAAACTATGCAGAGTCTGTAAACAACCAGTTTCATTTACATTTCCTAGCTCTAAAAGCTATGTGCATCCAATCTTCTTCTTCTTCGTACGCTGTCAAACGTCAACCTGTATTTTTTCGAAAAAAGCAGCGGTCATCCTGAGGCTGTCGACACTACCAAAGAGCCTGTCTAGTGTTTGCCACTGGTGATGGCCAAATGTGCTTTTTGTGGTCCTCGTATGTCGGACAGTTGTGCAGCAGATGTTCAGCGGTGATTTTCCCGGTGCCACAAGTGCATTCGTCAGTGCCACCTATCTTCATTTTATTGAAAAGGTGGTACCTTAGTCTGTTGTGGCCTGTGCGGATTCTGAAGACCACGACCTGCTCTCTTCTATCTAACTGGTAATAAGCATCGTTTTTTGTGTAGCCAGTATGTTATGTTTCCCATTTGGCCATGTATCTGGCTCTAATAAGCCTTTTGGACTCTTCGCAGGTTACACTAGAATCTGGATGTGGTAGTCTTGCACCTTCTTTTGCCAGTCTGTCTGCCTCCTCGTTGCCTTGGATGTTACAGTGGGATGGAACCCACTGTACCACTACACTTTTTGGTGCGGACTGCTGGCATCTAGTTCATTATTTGTCTGGCTTTTTAGTGATGTGACTACGGCCAGGGCATCTGTAAACAGGACTATCTGCCTTTCATTTCTTTTGCCTGTTAGCATTGCTTCTGCTGCAGCCCTCAGTCCCTCTGCCTCCGCTCTGAAATTGCATGAGTATTTTCCAGTTGCCACTGACCGTGTTATTTTTTTACCATTTGGTAGGCTCAGAAATACCTCTGCCCCTCCGTTCTGTGTTGTGTTTGTTACAGGCCCGTCGGTGTATGCATGGGTCCAATCCATGCTTGGGTAGTTTTTCGTTATGTACCTCAGGGTTATGTCTCTTCTTTCTTTTTCAGTCTGGCTGTTCTTGTTTCAAATACCAGGTATATTTTCTACCACCTCCAGAATGATATGCTGTTTCCAGGTAGGTTTGCGTACAGTATGGATGGGCTTTGGTGTTAAGGTGTTCATAGGGTCTTCGCTTATCTTTGCTTTGGCTATTTCTGCAAAGTTTCTCCGCTTTAGTTTCCCATTTCCAAATCTATTTAGTCTCTGAAGCATTGGGTCGTCTGTCAGTCTTCTGACTTTCTCTGCTGAGCTCTGCAGTCTCTTCTGTCGGTCATGGATTGCAGATTTCTAATCTTTTCCAGTTCTACAATTGGCGTTGACTTCATGCCTCCTGTTATAATTCTCATGGCTTGGTTTTGAAGTTTGCTAATTTTATCAAAGTTCGCCTTTGCTGCTGTTGCCCATGCCGCAATGCCATACTCGAGAACTGGTCTCACTCTTCAAGTGTACAGTTTCGTCTGTTCCCCAGCTTGTGCTAGCAAGTTTCCTCATGATTGCCATTCTTTGTCTGGCTCTCATTCGGTTTCTCTTGATCTGACTTGTCCATGTCATGCACCGATCAAATGTAACTCCCAGGTAGTTTGGGTTGTCGTTTGGCCGCAGATATTTGCCGTTAAGACTTTTTTTGGTGTTCTGGGGTTTGTTTGAAAGCGAGAATATCGTACATGTTGTTTTTTCCTCATTTATTTTGACCAGCTATGAGTTCTCCCACTCTTCCAACGATGTTAGGGCCTGCTGCATCCGATTGCTTGCTATGGTGAGATTTTTTTTAGAGATCCACATAGCCAGATCGTCTGCGAACATGGAGCTGTGGACTCTTCTTTGTAGATTCTCTGTGATGTTGTTTATATACACCAAGAAAGATGTTGGTGACAGTACTCCCCCTTGGGGTACTCCCTGCTCAAGTGTCACCTTTTTGCTCATCTGCCCGTGTATTTGAACTATGGATGTTATGTTTTCGAGGTAGTGGCTGATCCATCTGTACATTTTCCCACAAATTTCACATCTTCGTAGCTTGACTTTAATTTCCTTTATCCACACCTTATCAAATGCCTTCTCTAAATCCACCCAAACCGCTACTGTGTGTTTTTTCTCCTGGTAAGCATCATCTTTTAACTGAGCTATGAGAGCGATCTGGTCCTCAGTGGATCTGTGCTGTCTAAAGCCTGCTTGCTGTGGAATTAGTATGTGTTTTTCTTCGAGACGCCACATCCTTTGTCAAGACTGTAACATGCTAAAGCAACTGCGTTGTGAATACTGACCCACTGAGACGAACCCACACATACACACTTTTGTGAGAGTCTTGAAGAACTCCCCACCACAGTAGACTTTGTCCATAGAACTGGCCTTTACGTGTAGACTTAATACAATTGTCGGCGAGCTAGAAAAAGAAGGAAAAGAAGAAGAAAAAGAAGAAGAAATAAAGAATGAAGAAGAAAATAGAGAAGACGAAGTAGAAGAAGAAGAAGAAGAAGAAGAACAATAAGAAGAAGAAGAATAAGAAAAAGAAGAAGAAGAAGAAGAACAAAAAGAAGAAGAAGAAGAAGAGAAAGAAGATGAAAAAGAAAAGACGAAGAAGAGAAAGACAAAATAAGAAGAAGAAGACGAAGAAAAACAAAGTAGACGAAAAAGAAGAAGAAGAAGAAGAAGAAGAAGAAGAAGAAGACAATAGACTGAGGTACCACCTATTAAACAAATTGAAGATAGGTGGCATTGACGAATGCCCGTGTGGTACCGGGAAAATGACCGCTAAGCATTTGCTGCAAAACTGCCCGACAAACGAGGATCAGAGAGAGCAGATGTGGCCATCAAAACTGGCAACACTAGACAAGCTTTATAGCAGTGTCGACAGCCCCAGGATGACCGCTGTTTTTTTTCGAAAAAATAATGGTTGATGTCTGACTGCGTAAGATGAAGAAGAAGAAGAAGTACCAGACTTGTGTTAAGCCTTGCAAGCGCCGCTATTGTCTGTGCTATTCTGGCCAACACCCAACATTTTAATCCTTAATCACTGACAATCGACCCTAGATATTTAAAACGGTCAACCACTTCGAGTTTCTGACCATTAGCTTGTATCCGGCTGTTTAAACTCTCGGCGTTGTTGGTAATTAATTTTGTCATACCAGACTATAGTATGAAGATAAACGCTGGAAAAACTGATCAATAATGTAATAATGGAAGTCAAATTATCTGGTCAAACTCCACATATTACAATGTAAACACGTGACAATGGATTCAACAAGAACACAATATTCCTACCCACATTGTGCTATCAGTGTTAAAATTGGACATTAACAAACAAAGATAAAAAAAACATCGTAACAACAGAGATGATATGCTTGCGCAGAATACTTGGAGTAACAATAATTGATAGAATCAGAAACGAAGATATTAAGAGACATGTAGGCACAGCACCAGTGCTAGACCTCATCAAGAGACAGCAAACCAAATGGATCGTCAAACACAAGATAGTATCTCCCAGAAAGCATTGCTATACAGATACATTAGAAACAAATTCAAGGGACGACCACGGAAAAAATGGATAGCAGAAATAATAGAAACAGTGACACTCCCCATGTACGAAGCACAAACTTGGGCCCAGTCAAGAAACCACTTCATAACCTGACACTGAAAGGCACAAAAAGAATCCCCCAAAAAGAGGAAAGAAAAGGAGAATTACAGAAGTGACCTATTTACTGACTTTTGGGCGATACCTGCATATTTATTTTAGAATTTAGAACATTCGACCTTGATTAGATTACATCATCATCATCTTCTATACACTTTTGTTTTTTTTACAATGTGGGGAGGTGCAGTTTTCTGTCGTGTGCCATCTTTGTCACTGATGTTTTTGTTATTCCGTGTTTGTTCAGTGTCTCACTGACAGCTTTTATCTATTTTATCTTAAATCATTTAGTTCAGTACTTTTCTTGCTTTTTAGTGCTGTGACTACGGCCAGGGCATCTGTAAACAGAACTATCTGACATTCATTTCTTTTGCCTGTCAGCATTGCTTCTGCTGCAGCCCTCAGTGCCTCTGCCTTCCTTCTGAAATTGCATGAGTATTTTCCAGTTGCCACTGACAGTGTTATTTTTTTACCATTTGGTAGGCTCAGGAATACCTCTGCCCCTCCGTTCTGTGTTGTGTTTGTTACAGATCCGTCGGTGTATGCATGGGTCTAGTCCATGCTTGGTTAATTTTTCGTTTTGAACATCATGGTTATGTCTCTTCTTTCTTTTTCAGTCTGGCTGTTCTTGTTTCAAATACCTGGTATATTTTCTACCACCTCCGGAATGATATGCTGCTTCCAGGTAGGTTTGCGTATAGTATTCTAATCTTTTCCAGTTCTACAATTGCGTTGACTTCATGCCTCCTGTTATAATTCTCATGGCTTGGTTTTGAAGTTTGCTAATTTTATCAAAGTTCGCCTTTGCTGCTGTTGCCCATGCCGCAATGCCATACTCGACAACTGATCTCACTCTTCCAGTGTACAGTTTTGTTTGTTCCCCAGCTTGTGCTAGCAAGTTTCCTCATGATTGTCATTCTCTGTCTGGCTCTCATTCGGTTTCTCTCGATCTGATTTTTCCATGTCATGCACCGATCAAATGTGACTCCCAAGTAGTTTGGGTTGTCGTTTGGCCGCATATATTTGCCGTTAAGACTTATTTTGGTGTTCTGGGGTTTGTTTGACAGCGAGAATATCGTACATATTGTGTTTTCCTCTTTTATTTTGACCAGCCATGAGTTCGCCCACTCCTCCAACGATGTTAGGGCCTGCTGCATCCGATTTCTTGCTATGGTGAGATTTTTCTCAGAGGCCCACATAGCCAGATCGTCTGCAAACATGGAGCTGTGGAATCTTCTTTGTAGATTCTCTGTGATGTTGTTTATATACACACGGAAAGATGTTGGTGACAGTACTCCCCCTTGGGGTACTCCCTGCTCAAGTGTCACCTTTTTGCTCATCTGCCCTTGTACTTGAACTATGGATGTTCTGTTTTCGAGGTAGTGTCTCATCCATTTGTACATTTTCCCACAAACTTCACTTCTTCGTAGCTTGACTTTAAGTCCCTTTATCCACACCTTGTCAAATGCCTTCTCTAAATCAACCCAAACCGCTACTGTGTGTTTTTTTTCCTGGTAAGCATCATCTATTAACTGGGCTATGAGAGTGATCTGATCCTCAGTGGATCTGTGCTGTCTAAAGCCTGCATGCTGTGGAATTAGTATGTGTTTTTCTTCCAGATGCCACATCAGTCTGGTGTTTATCATACGTTCCGTCAGTTTTTCTACACATGTCAGTAGACTTATGGGCCTGTATCCATTTGGATATGTTCTATCTTTTTCTTTCTTTGGTACTGATATAAGTACAGCGTCTTTCCATGCCAGAGGTACAATTCCCCTTTTCCAGCAAACCCCATCAGCATTTCGATTTCTTTGTCTTTAAAGTTTTCATGGCCTATTCCATTTCATTCATTGTTAGTTTTGCCATCATGTGCTCCTCTGGTGCCATATTGATGTTGTCGTGGCTCTTTTGTTCTTCACTAATGTCTGTGTGCCTGTCTGTAAGGAAATCAATGTGGTTTGCTCTGGCATAATGTTCTATAAAGGCGTTTGCTACTTGTTTTTTCCAGTAAGCATGTTGTCGCCCTGCTTGATGGTAATTTGTTTATTTGATGGTGTTTGGTTATTCATGGCTCTGACTAACTTCCATAGTTTGTTCCTTTTTTTAAATCTAAATTGAGGCTTTCTGTTTTATTTTTCCAGCTGTCTCTTGTAATTTGGTTTAGTGTTCTTTTGTATTTCGCCGTGATAGCCTTGAGGCCGATATTTGCCTCCATAGATTGTTCTCTCTCTGCCATGTTCCTAGCATTTGAGACTTCGTCTTCCGTATCTGCAATTCATCATTCCAATATGGCTTGCAGTTTTTCCTTGCTCCTCTTGGGATGGTTTCGGTGGCTGCTTGCATTATTGCTTTGCTTAGTCTTTCCACCATTGGTTTCATATTGTTATTCCGTGTGTTGATGGTTTCACATAGCCGATCTGTCAGAATTGCAAATCTGTCCCAGTCGGCTCGTTTATAGTTCCAACGTGGGATCGCTTTTATTTCCTGTGGGCCTACTTCCATATTAATTTCTGGCCTAATTGGCCGTTTGTCGCTACCTGCCAACCTGACGATCTTTTTTGTGGTGAATATCCACCGTGGAAAAGGCTAAGTCTGGAGTAGAGGTGGTATGCCATGTTCTAGAATAGAAGATAGGGCTGTCCTCCGGCCTATTGAAAAGATAGAGATTTGTGTCTATCTCCAAGTCTTCCACTTCATCGCCGTTGTTGTCTGTGTCCGAATATCCCCATCTCTCCGAGTGGCTGTTGAAGTCTCCAACTACTAGGCAGCTGGAGTCCTTGATTTCCATACTCGAGAGCGACAGGTCTTTGTTGGGTGGGCCATATAGGTTGAAGATGCTGATCTTCGTTTCTTGTGTCATTATGTCGAGTCCTACAATTTCTGCTTGTCCAGTGTGATTGACAGCTACCGAACTACTCGGTATGCAGTTACGTGTCAGTATCAGAACCCTTCCTTTGTCAAGACTGTAACATGCTAAAGCAACTGCGTTGTGAATACTGACCCACGGAGACGAACCCACACATACACACTTTTGTGAGAGTCTTGAAGAACTCCCCACCACAGTGGAATTTGTCCATAGAACTGGCCTTTACGTGTAGACTTAATACAATTCTCGGTGAGCTAGAAAAAGAAAGAGAAGAAGAAGAAAAATAAGAAGAAGTAAAGAATGAAGAAGAAAATAAAGAAGAAGAAGTAGAAGAAGAAGAAGAAGAGGAGAAAGAAAAATCAAGATGAAGAAGACGAAGATAAAAAAAGAAGATAAAGAAAAAGAAGAAGAAGAAGAGAAAGAACAAGAAGACGAAAAAGAAGAGAAAGAAAAAGAAGAAGAAGAAGAAGAAGAAGAGAAAGAAAAAGAAGAAGAAGAAGAAAAAGAAAAAGAAGATAAACATGAGTAAATAGTACTACCTGATATTGCCCGAAGAAGAATTGAATGTTTAAATGAAGAATATCATTAAACAGCAACTAATCTGATTGGCAAACATCCGGCCAGTCTCTAAACCCAGACCTATGGGTGAGAGAGCTGGAGTGTGTATGCCAAACACGCCAGGAGGTTGAATCACTTCTTCATGACACATACTCCAAATTGGCTACAAGACCACATCACAAATAACCATACACTTTTCATTACTACCACACTATTCATACACTTTTGTAGAAAGTTAAAGTGAGATAGACTGGCCAAGTTTCTCGAATGTCAAGTGAAAGGTTCAAAAAGAAACTTCTGTTTAGCGAGCTTAGCGCAGTAAGGCGATCACGTGGACGTCAATAAAAGCGATTCAGTGAATCCTGGCAGTAAATAGTTTACCCTGAAAAAGGCGAGGCCAAAAAGAGCCTTGCATGCAGTTAGCGAGGGTCGACGGGCTATCAGATGGAAGTATAGAGTAGAGGGAAAACCAGCAGCAGCTGGTGTTGGCTTAATCTGTCATGCACGCATCCGCCCACAGACTTCAGGGCGGAGTATGACACATGATGATGTTGGTTATTCTCATCGACGGCGATAGGCACATTATTATTGTCATGATCATATTTCTTCAAAATCAAGTAAATACCGGATCAAGATGGTGAGCAACGCATGAGTTGCAGCGGTCAGCGAGCCATAGCTGACTGATAGCGTAAGGGCTACCGAACCAGAGCTGCCAAGGCCGTTCTACACGTCCGCGCAGTATTCTAGAAAACATGATGCAACAGAGCAGACTGGCTAAGGAGAAGGGATCGAAGAGGGAATGCTAACCAGGTACTCAAAAAATGCTTGCTGAAGTCGGATGTGTTGGACCGAAAGATGCAAATATCGACATAACGCATTCCGTTCTCTGGACTGCGTTCTGCTACTTAGGCACATGTACAGATGTACAGAAGATGAAAGATACAGACAGCCACATAATCTGGAAAGATATTGTCAGACGTACAGACGTTGAACACGAGGGAGAGTGTTTCAAAACACTTTTAGAACAACTAAAAGTCGAATATGTTCCATGTAAACACCAATCATAAAAAAGTGGATTATTAGATTTGTAGCTAAATGTACAAGAGCTTAAAATAAAGCCTGGACAAAGTATATAAAGGCAAGTAAATCAACAGAAATATATTTAAAATGTTTGGACAAGCAAAACATAGCTCAGAAAGTTAATAAGGCAGCAAAAATAGACATCGAAAAAAACTTACTAATAGGATCAAGACTGATGGTAAAAGCTTCTTTTCTAATGTTAGACATAAACAAAGAACTAAAGACAAGGTAGGCTTTCTCATAGACAGTACAGTGACAATAAGCAGAGAAAATAGGGAGATGGCTAATCTAATAAATCAATACTTTGGCACAGTCTATACAAAAGAAGACCCTCCAAGATACCAGAGCCTATACATATTTTCAAATGTCAAATGGATATAGTGCGATTAAAATCATTCTGTATTACGTAGGAAATGGTTCTAAAAAGATTGGAAGGATTAAAAGTGGATAAATGTAAAGATCAAGATGGTATCCATTCATCAATGCTATTTGAAGTATAGACTAACTAGTAAACCATTGGCTATATTATTTTCTAAATCACTTGCAAAATGGATTGTTCCAAGAGATTGGAAAGATGCAGGAGGGATTCCCTTATTCAAATAAGGAAAGAAATCAGATCCAGCTAATTAAGTAATTACTCTGTAAATTTGTTACAGTCAATAACGAAAGAAAACATTGTAATGCATCTAGACAGGTTAAATCTAATCATAAATAGTCAGCATGGGTTTACTAGAGGGAGACCGTGCTTATCAAATCTGTTGGAGTGCATGGAGGTGATTACTAAACTCATAGATAAGGGAGAACCAGTGGATATTATTTATCTAGATTTTACAAAAGCTTTTGATATAGTACCTCATCAAAGATTATTTAAAAAGTTAAAATCATATGGGATAGATGGGCAGGTTGCCGAATGGAGTGAAAGTTGGTTAACGGGAAGAAGACAGAGATTGGCATAAATAAAAAGTACTCTGAGTGGTGTGAAGTAAAACATGGAACAAAATTACAGAATGGGCGAGAACAATACTAGAATGATAGATAACGAAAGGGACATAGGGGTAATAATAGAGAAATACAGGTAAGGTGAGTGAGCAAGTCCAGGTAGCAGTGAATAAGTCAAATGCAACGTTAAGTATGATACAAAAAAAGAAATATTAAACATAGGAGTAATGAGGTGATTGACAAACTGTATAAAGCATTAGTTAGACCTAGATCGGAGTACTGTGTGGAGTCCTTATCGTAGAAGAGATATAAATATGCTGGAAAGGATACAAAGAAGAGCGACAAAACTGATAGTGGGATTCCCGAATTACAGTTACGAGAAACGACTCAGAAAAACCGGCCGTTAGTGTCTAGAAAAGAGAAGAATTAAACGTGACTTAATCTAAGTTAATAAGATAATCACAGGAAAAGTTAAATTTGACTATAAAAAGTTGTTTTTTTCAAAATACAACCACCAACGAGAACAAGAGGGCGCAGATACAAATTAACTAACGAAAGGTCGAAATTGGACACAGACATTTTTTTAAAATTCAAACAGTGGTGAATGCTTGGAATGCTTTGCCTCAGGAAATAGTGGAGGCAGAGACAGTTAATGCATTTAAGAATAAATAGGATGCACATAGTTATTAGAGCAGGGTAATGTAAATGGGACTGGTTGTCTACAGACTCTGATGAGTTTTCTAAACCAATATAAAAACGTTTTGTTAAGTTAAGTTATTCCGTGTTTGTTAGCTTACTTAGTACGTTTTATGATTGTGCTAACTTTTTGTTTCACCGCTTCACAGTGTTCTTTGTAGGACAATGTGCGATCCATTGTAATTCCTAGGTACTTAGGTGTATCTTTATGTTTAAGTTTATGCCCCTGCCAACTAATCTTTCAAACTCTCAAGGCTATTCTTACATCCTGTTGCAGCCCGCCACTTATCGTCTTTTACAGGACGCACAAAACATTAATCTTACATATTACGGGCATTCTACACCAACAATAAATACAACAACAATAACAACAACATTATGTTATGGCTTTCGAAGTCGGGATATCGGCTATTTCATTCTTATAAACTATGCAGGAGGAATGATTTCAAGAAATGCTATCTCGGCATAGATAAAGTCACACACTAACTCTAACCATTTTCATAAAGCTGTTGAAACTGATACACATTTCTAATCGTGTTTACTTACTCTCAACTCTGCCAAAATTATATTCTCATTAATAACTAAACCTGTACGTCGCTAAGTGTCATTGAAGGAAATGTGGCGACTACGGGAGTTGGCCACCCCAGCACATAAAAAGCTGAGGCCTAGTACAGTGAAGTCTCTAACACTTCAACCTCGACATCAATGATTGCGAAAGGATTACCTTTTCCTTTTCGTGTTACAATCATTTACATCGAATACCAGTACCAAAGAAAGAAACAGATAGAACAGATCAAAATTGATACAGGCCTATCAGTCTACTGAGCTGTGTAGGTAAACTAATGGATCGTATGATAAACATCAGACTGATGTGGCACCTGGAAGAAAGACACATATTAATTCCACAGAAAGCAGGATTTAGACAACACAGATCCACTGAGGATCAGATCACTCTCACAGCGCAGGAAATAGGGGATGCTTACCAGAAGAAAAAGCATACAGTAGCGGTTTTGGTGGATCTAGAGAAGGCATTTGACAAGGTGGGGAAAGAGGTGACTTAAAGTCAAGCTATAAAGAAGTGAAGTATCTGGAAAAATGTACAGATTGATCAGCCACTATCTCGAAAACAGAACAGCAAGAGTTAAAGCACAAGGGAAGATGAGCAAAAATGTGACACTGGAGCAGGGAGTACCCCAAGGGGGAGTACTGTCACCCAAACATTTTTCTGGTGTATATAAACAACATAATAGAGAATATATTAAGAAGAGTCCACAGCTCCATGTTTGCAGACGATCTGGCTTTGTGGACCTCTGAAGAAAATATCAACATAGCAATCGGATGCAGCAAGCCCTAACATCGCTGGAGTAGTGGGCGAGGAGGCAGACAGACTGGCTAAAGAAGGTGACAAGTTACAACAAAATAGATTCTAGTGTGACCTACGAAGAGTTCAAAAGGGTTATTAGGGCCAGATACATTGCCAAATGGGAAACAGAGCATACTGGCTACACAAAAAATGATGCCTACTACCAGTTGAACAGAAGAGAGCAGGTCGTGGTCTTCAGACTCCGCACAGGCCACAACAGACTGAGGTACCATCTATTCAATAAACTGAAGATAGGTGGTACTGACGAATGCACCTGTGGTACAGGGAAATGACCGGGGAACATCTGCTGCAAAATTGCCCGACATACGAGAACCAGATAAAGCACATGTGGCAATCACCAGACAAGCTCTATGGCAGTGTCGACAGCCTCAGGATGACAGCTGCTTTCTTCGAACAAATTCAAGTTGACGTCTGACAGCGTACGAAGAAGAATATTTACCTCGAATTTTTTTTAACACCTGCACAAATTAACAGTCATCTAACAATTTACATATTTCTATCTCTATATCTGTTGTTCATTCTCTCTCTCTTTCTCTCTCTCTACTTTGATCTTCTTGTTTCTCTATACTCTCAGCAATCAATGCTGATATAAGATGATATAAGACATTCCAATGTACCTCGCCCACTACCAGTTAAAGGCCAACACAAAATACAGAAGGGATTGAAGCTCACGAGCAAAAACATGCATTTAGAACGTGCCAACCGTAGCGACAATCCGCCCAACAAACTGTTGATTATGTCAAGGAAAGAATGTCAGAATACAAACACAGCCAACTTGCTGTTTACATTCATGGATACATCAAGTAATACAAATATACTGTAGTCGGGGATGCTGTGGTAGGAACTTCTCTATAAGAGGTTTTAGCTTTTATCAGATGGGGGTAGCCAGTTCCCTTCCTCGATGTCTTGGCTTACAATATCACTAAATATATACATTTATTTTATTACCGCCAGGGATGAGGTACTAGAATCTTCATTGTTCTGATACACACACGAATCCATGAACCGGTCAATACGACATGATACCGCACAAAGGACAACGGTCTGTGGTAGAAAAGGCAAGTCTTCGTCACAGAATCCAGAAATTGAAACCTCTAATCAAACCAAAAACTTCAGGTTTTGTGAAAACCAATTCCTGTTCCCCTATCATTTCTCCTAACAGTAAATCTGGTACTCGTTTACAGCTGGGTTGGCTGGAACAAGTTGCAGCCGGAAAGAAGCAGCCACTCTACCAACGTTTTATCCTACTCTCTACATGTACATATAGTGTGGTCTCATGTTTCCTCTAATAACATGTCTTAATGGGAATCAGACTTTTTCTTCTGCTTATCTCACGGAATAATCATTCCTTCATGGTTGTATGCTTAAACATAAATATAATTGTTCTATATTAGTTCAATGACCAATGTTTTGTAATTATTATTGTCATGGTTATCATCATCATCATCATCATCATCTTCTTGTATCAACTTGTGTCGTTAGAAGGCGTGGAAGGGGGTGTAGTTTTATGTCGTGTGCCATCGTCGTCGCCGATGTTGTTGACATCCAGTGTTTCCTTAAACATTGCAGGGGACATAGCCAAACAAATACCAAAAAAATATAATTAAGAGTTATCCCATCATAAACAATTTGCGTGAGAGGTTCTGGCTTGGGCGTCTCCCCTCTTTATCCAGGTTACAAACCTTAGAACGAGTGAGCTATGGCCCTACACCAGAACCACATGGACGTGTACATTGGCATCTGTACACTGAAGGCGATAGGTGTTAATTATCCACCCGACCAAATTTCTCACGCTTGTTGTCGTCCTCGTGCACGACATATGGGGAGGAACCAGCTCGCGACCCCGGGCGCTCGCGACGATTGTGACAGCAAAGCCGTGCTTATCACAAGAGCTGAACCTTGGACCTTGACCGGCGTCGAAGTCATGGAGCGAACTAGACAAGTAACTGGCAGAAGACAACACTGGCTGCTCCTGTAGCTGTTAATAGTAAGGTTACAGTTAGCATATATGCTGATGCCTGTTTAAGTTAGCTCTGTTGTGGTGACAGCGACTCGCATATTGTTTTTAAAATGAATTTAATAATATTCATAAAATGCAAATGAATGTTAGAAATTTCCGGAAGGTAAATTTCGTATGGTATGCTCTATTAAACGCAACCTTAACTATTATAAGTATTTGCTTTATTTTCATGTAATTATTAAATGATTTATATTATTGTAGTGCATTTATTACATCCCTTTCTTTTAAATTCATTGCCCTTATGACCAAGTAATCATTGTCCGTGTAAATACAGTTCACTACTAGCCCGTGAAACTGTTATCTAGCTAATCGAAGATCCTGTGCTGAAAGTTGTTTATGGTTAAGCGTGCTTATATTCCGTATGTGCTACTTTTAAATTGTTCAAGCTTGGATTTAATGATATGTAAGCAAATGTATGTAGACTTTTATGTTATAAATTTATCTAACATACCATCTATAGATTGTTCATCTCATTGTACATATCCAAATTTTAAACTGTACATTTTTTAGAACAGGACACCCATTACCATCATTTAATAACACTAGCCATATGGAATCTTGCATGTTTACTGCTGGCTGAATATATGTAGACATAATATTCATAATGTCGCATAAGAAATACGTAAACATTAAATTGAACCTTATTCCAGTGTGTGTTTGTTTCTTGTTTATTTCTTTATTTCACAAGACGCATAAGTTGCCATATTAACAAATGTAAACAAACAGATATTAAAGTACACATTCCTAAATCCCAGGTATTGATAAAATTGCTCTTCGCTGTCACTGTGTATTTATGATATATTCGAATACTGACACTATCAACATACACCAAATTGAAAGCATGGTAGTAATACATATCTTATTCTTTTAAACATTTATTTTTGTACGAATGCACATATTTCTTTATGGTTATGTGTGCGTGTGTGTACAACTGTGTAAAACCCTACAGTATTGACAGATTTCCAAAACTACTTATTACGTACTGTTCTTACTGGCATTATAAATGCAGCTCAAGAATTGATTGCAAAATACCTTTGTTTGGTTCTGTTGTTGTTGATTCATCCATTAAGCAAATACATACACAGTAGGCGTTTAGTTTGTTTGAAAAGGCCAGTCTTTGCAAAACGGTCGAAGGGTTTGAGAGTTGATAATGCTATTGTGGTTAACATGTGGACAGTAAGATTATATGTACGAACGTAAATATTGCTGTGTGTGTGTTAACATGTGGATAGCAAGATACTGTGTAGAAGATTAAAGCTTGGTATCAGTCTGTTAATATGTTGATAGTGAGAAACTATGTAGGACATTAACGCTCTGAATTAGACTGCTAACAAGCTTGCGGTTGGTGTGCTAACATGTGAATAGTAAAATATCATGTAGAAGATTAAAGATTGGTGTCAATCTGCTAATATGTTGATAGTGAGATACTATGTAGGACATCAAAGCTCGGCGTTAGACTGCTAACAAGCTTGCGGTTGGTGTGCTAACATGTGAATAGTAAAATATCATGTAGAAGATTAAAGATTAGTGTCAATCTGCTAATATGTTGATAGTGAGATACTATGTAGGACATCAAAGCTCTGCGTTAGACTGCTAACAAGCTTGCTGTTGGTGTGCTAACATGTGAATAATAAAATATCATGTAGAAGATTAAAACTTGGTGTCAATCTGCTAATATGTTGATAGTGAGATACTATGTAAGACATTAAAGCTGAGTGTTAGTCTACTACCATGTGGATAGAAAGATATTTTCAAGACAGTAAATCTCCAAGTTGGTTTGCATCTGTTGATTTGTATATAGTAAGACCTTAAGTAAGAGATTAAAGCTCGGAATCTGACTCCTAACATGTGGATAGTAAGATAATTTGTACACCATTAAATCTTAGTGTCTATCTGTAAATATGTAGATAAAGAGATAATATGTAGGACATTAAAACTCAATTTTAGTCATCTAGCGTGCACAAATTCTTTATTCATCTTTGCGTTCAGGATCCTTTGGTCATGTTATATCTGCAAGCCAGTAATCATATCATATATATATACCAGGACATGGTTGCTGCATCATAGCTTTTGCCTCAGCTCTGCATCCTTTTGTATCCCATTTCACTAAAACACGGTGAAAGTAAAATGCTATGTAGAACACACATTATGGTGTTGGTCTGTTAATTTATGGATTGTAGGTACTACGTAAGACTAAAATTACATGGCGGTCTACATATGTTGCCATGGGGATAGTAAAGTAATATGTAAGGTATCCAATCTTAGTATTGGTCAGTTATCAAATGGATTGTAAGATAATATTTAGGTTATCAAATCTCAGTTATGGTCTGTTAACATGTGAATGGTAAGATAATATTTAGGGTAGAAAATCTTGGTGCTGGTCTGTTAACATGTGGGTGGTAAGATAATATGTAGGGTATCAAAGCTTGGTGCTGGTCTGTCGACATGTGGATAGTAAGATAGTATGTATAACAGTAAAGCTAAGTGTTCTTCTGGCATGAGGATTCAAAGATAAAATGTAGGGCATTGAAGCACAGTGTGGATCTATTAACATGTGATTAGTAGTATAATATGTACAACATTAACGGATATGGTCAGTTTGTTGAGAGGTGGAAAGTAAGATACTATGTGGGACTGTAGAGTTTGTTGTCGGTCTACTTCTTTTGTCCTGTGAATATCAAGATAATATAAAGGACATTGAACCACGGTGTCATTCTGTTTGCACTGTGATAGTCAGATAAAATAATTAAGTCTATTGCATCTCTGTTTTGGGGGAAAGGAAGATACTTTTATTTTGGCGATAAGGCTCAGTGTGGGTTTGTTAATGTATTGATAGTAAAAATTTATTTAGAACATTATAGGTTGTTGTTGGTCTATTGACATGGTGACAGCAAGATGCTGTTTAGGACATTTATTCTTGGTGTCTGTTTGTTAACAAATGGAAGGTAACACACTGTATAGGCCAGAAAAGCTCAGTGTTGGTCTATTAATACATGTGAACTGTAAGATATTGCGTAGGACACGTGTTCTCAGTGTTGGTCTGTTAATACATGTGAACTGTAAGACATTGTGTAGGACACGTGTTTTCTGTGTTGGTCGGTAAACATGATGATTAGTAAGATATTATGTATGACATTACAGCTCAGTGTTGATGTTTTATCAAGGGGAAAGATAATATATACAACTTTGCATCTTGGTTGTTATGCGTTAACATTTTAATATTAAGAAAATATGTAGGACATGAAAGCTCACTGTTCATTTGCTAACAAGTGGATAGTACAATACTATGAGGTAAAGTAATGCTAGCTGTCATTCTGTTAACACGCGGATAGTAAGATACTATGTAGGACATTACTGCTCTGTGTTGGTATTTTGACCTGGGGATAGTAAGATACTATAAAGGACATTACAGATCGGTGTTGGTCTGTTAACACGTGGAGAGTATGATACTATGTAGGTCATTACTGCTCAGTTTTGGTCTGTTTACCTGGGGGAAAAAATATACTATGGTTGGTCTATTTTCATGTGGATAGTGAGAAAATATATACAACATTATTTCTCAGTTGATATATATTAACATGTGGATATTAAGAAAATAAGTAGGACATGAAAGTTCACTGTCTGTGTGTTAAGAAGTGGATAGTTTGATGTTATGTAGAAAAGTGAAGCTTGCTTTCATTCTGTTATAATGTGTGGATAGTAAAAACATAGGTAGGACATTAAAGATTTGTGTCAGACTGCTATCTTTGGGACAGAAAGATAAAAAGTAGGTCATTTAAGCTCTGTGTTAGTATGCTAACTTCTGGACAGTAAGATTACCTGTAGGATATTAACAAATGGGAATGGTTTGTAAACATGCAAACAGTTTAATGCTACATAAGACAATAAAACTCAGTGTCTGTCTGCTAACAGTTGTATAGTTAGATACTATGTACGTCATCTATGCCAAAAGCTCGGTTTTCGGCTATTAACATGCAAATTAGTAATGTACTATGTAGGACATTACAGCTTGTTGTCAGCCTGCTAAGATAGGGATAGTATGATACTTTACAGGACAATTATCTTGGTGTCCATCTGTTAATATACAGACAGTAAGATACTACATAGGACCTTAAAGCTCAGTGTTAGCCTTCATCTTTTGTCATGCTGATACTAAGATACTATGTAGGAGATTAAAAATCAGAGTTGGTCTGTTAAAGTGGCGTCAGTGAGATACTTTATAAGACCGTCAAACTCAGTTTAGATCTGTTAAAGTGGGGTCAGTAAGATATTATGTAGGATATTAATGCTTTTAGGTAGGTTTGTTAACATGGGGATTGTAAGATGCTATGCAGGACAGTAAAGTTAGGTGACTGTTCGTGTATGTTACTGTTGGGATACTCAGATAGTATGCTAATATGTAGACAGTAAGATGCTATGTATTGCATTAAATCTCAGAATCGGTTAGTAATATGAGGACATTAAGATAATATATAAAACACTGAAGCTTAGTGTAATTTTGTGTACATGGTGAAATTTTTTTTTTTTTTTTTTTTTCTTTTTTTTTTTTCTCGAGTTTTCCCTATTTCTCTAATCCCAAAGGCGGTGTACATTGTGCTGTGGTTTTTATTTTGCGCCTGTCGGCCAAGTGCATCCAACTTCAGCATGCATTTTATGTAAGGGTCTGCTTCCTCTTGCATTTTCTAAGGATTCGCTTCCCCGGGGTAACGGCTCTGTGATGGGGATTGAGCCCACCATCTTTGGGTTTTGAGCCGTGCCACTTTAACCACTAGGTCACACCGTCCACATGGTGACAGTAAGATAATATGTTGGATATTATCGAATAGCATCGGTCTGTTAACATTTAGATAGTAAGATTTTATGTAGTACATTACAGCTTGATATTAGGTCTGCTAACATTTAGAAAGAAATATTTTATATTAGGACATTACAGCTTAGGACATTAACATGGTGGCAGTAAGGAACTATGTAGGACATCAATGTTTTGGGTAAGTCTAACATATGGATAGTGGATAATGTGCAGTGCATTCAATCTAGAGTTGATTTTTTAATATGTGGATTGTAAGATCCTGTGTAAGACATTAAATCTCTCTGTCAGTCTGATGCCATTGGGATTGTACAATACTTTGAAGAACAATAAAACTTGGTATTGGTCTGTTAATATATAGATAGCAAATTACAATGTAGGACTGTAAAGTTTCGAGTCATTGAACATCTGTTTAATGCGGATAGTGCGATACTTTGTAGGACAATACCGTTTATTGTCTGTATGTTAATATTCATATAGTAAGGTATTATATAAAAGACTGTTACCATGTGCTTAGATAGATATTGTGTAGGACATCAAAATTTAATGCTGGTAGGATAGTATGTGGATAGTAAGATACTATATATAGGACATTAATGCATAGTGTCGGTCTGTACATTATATAAATTGCTGAGCGATTACAGTAGTAAAACTGTAAGAGTTCAAAACGTAGTTCCCTCATGTTCCAGTCTCTCTCTTATCGCCTGTGGAGTATAACAAATAGATAGGAATGGTTAAAATACCGCTATGGAACAAAAACAAGAACCTAACCTACGTTAGAAACAGAAATTGCATACAATGAGACTAAAGCATTCATCAGGACAACGTACAGTGCAAAATGGAAAAAAAACACGACACCCTGGCCACATAGATGATCATTCTCCGGCTACGCACAGGTCACAACAGTCTGAGATGTCATCTGTACAACAAGTTCAAGATTGATACTAAATACCTTCGTGCCTGCGGCACAGCCCCTATGAAGGCAGAACATATTTTGCAGTCATGTCCACAGTATACCGACAAAAGAAGTAGCATTTGGCAACAGCTAGTGTCCTTCCACGAGAAGCTGTACGGAAGCGTAGAGAGCCTTTAGTCGACTGATGACTTCGTTAGAGTCATTGAAGTTGATGTCTGAAGACGAACGAAAAAGAAGAAGAAGAAATGAACCAGTCGAAGCTTCCCGTTGGATCCACTACTAGGGAATTGCATGTTTACATTGTGATTCGCATTATTTGTTTATAGGTCTAGTGATATTGCGATCTTAGTATCTGAGTAGCAAAATGCCCCTTTGTTGCTATGTGCAACATTCTTTTATAGGTATAACGATATTGCGAGCTTAATATCTGAGTAGCAGCAAATCCCTTTGTCGATATGTGCATTCACAAGCAAAAACTACTAGTATTCTCTGTATAAGCAACATATGTCCTCTAAGATTAAAGTAAACACAGAATCTTACAAATAATATTTCTTTTGTTGCAGATTCTGCACTTTACACTATAGGAAATACAAGACCTCACCACTAATGGAGTCTCCCGCGGAACACCTGGCTGAGACATTTCGATTCTACTCCGTCTTCCTCCACGCTGCCCGAGACTCATCAACCATTGCCGTGGACGATCAACACGAAAGACAATGGTTGAGTATGAGGATTACCTGACTTGACTTAAAACACAAGGCAACGACTCTAGCTGGCCATCTATCTTCTCGGCACATCCCCCATGACATCAGAACACATTTTGCAGTCCTGCCCATCGTATACCGACAAGAAGTAACATTTGGCAACGACCAGTGTCCATCCATGAGTAGCTGTACAGAAGTGCTCGGACGCTCAAGTCAAATGCTGCCTTCGTTAGAGTAATTGAATTCGAGGTCTGAAGACGAACAAGGAAGATCTCTTTTCTTTACATTTTTCGCGCCAGCCGAAGCACATCAGTACAAGTACAGTCAACCTCCATCAAGATGACTTCAGCAAAAAGCTTTGCATGATCTTGCAGTAGGAGTTTATGTAACAGTTAACTTGCATGATGAGGTTGTTATCCTCATGCACAACTCTCTTTAGTCACGCCTTTCAATACATGCATGGAGTTCAATCAATCAAATTAGAACAAAAAGGCATAGCTTCAAATTAAATAAAGAAAGGTCAAGATTGGATATTTGGAAATATTTCTTTAGTCAGAGAGGGGTCAAAGCTTGGAATGCATTTCTACAGGAAGTGATGGAAGCAGGGGCAGTTGATGCATTTAAGAATAAATTGGATGCGCATAGCTTATTGAGCAAGGAAATGTAAATGAAACTGGTTGCGTACAGACTCTGCAGAGTCTTCTAAACCAGTATAAAGACATTAAGTTAAGTTAAATCAAGATCACTCATCTCTTTTTGTTGAAGCACAGGTCCAGCATTGTATTTGACTTACCATAACCAGCTTTTAGGAAAGACTTTTTCTAGTTTTTTGCAGTACGGTAGCGATAATTTGTACATTTTGAGATTGCCACATCCATGGACAACTCTTAGTCCTAGCGTTCAACATGCAATGAATGTTTTGGCCACTCAGGAGAAATACATACATCGCTCACCTTAAGATTGTTTGCCCTGACCTACTGTGACAGTATTGTGTGGCGGTTATATTCTATCATTCTCAGTAAGGGACCCCGGATACACTATGGGAGGTCATGTTATTGATAGATTTGAAACAAGCAGCGATAACGATAGAAAAGATATGAATTTGGAATTGCATGTGTTAAGCTATTATAGAAGTGTTCATACGTAGTTGCGAAGTTTCGATGGCTCACAAACAAAACATGTCTGTGTTGAGATTCCTGATCTGACAGGGTCGTAAACCTATTACATTTCGTGCTGAATATGGTTTAACCAGGCTGTAAAGTGCAAAACACAGAACAATATACTGCCTCTTAGGAACCACGGTAAACGAAACAGCTTTTTAGTGTTTTCTCCAGTATCGCATTATGTGTTTTTATTATATGGCTTGCTGGCTTAGGGTTGTTCGTTCTCAATCTTGCACCACAAAGCCCTGATATGGCTTAAGTAGCAGAATGTTGTCCAGAGAACGGAATGCAAATGTGCTGATCGGTGTGGACCGCTCAGAACACGACCAGGCACTTGAGCATCCGTGGTCAACCACTGCACCCGAGCTCATATCAAGTCGTCCTGACTTGTCTTGCCACTGGTTAAAGTTGGACTCGAGCGAGAGAGAGTGTGGTCGACAAACTTCGCAACCCTTTCTCACTTAAAGGAAATTCATCGCGCAAGTCATTCTCTTTTCATGTATCCAGTACCAACACAGTCGAGTCATGTGACGACGGGCGAGCAGAGAGCGTATGTCCGCTGACAAGCTAAACTACAGTCAAGAAACTGCGTCAGTTGCGGGACACCTTGCTGAGCAATAAAGCGGAAGAGGTACATGGATTTGCTGACAATCATGATCACCGTCTCGCGAAGCAAACTTTCTCTGCTTTCACTGACTGCGAATATTCAATTCCCATCTTCCCACCCATCCACAATCCGGATTTACAGAATACTCGACTGGATGGACTGGCTGGGTGCAAAAAGTAAAGGTTCGTGATGGACGAACAACATTGTGATTGACCCTGACGCAACGTCCTGGACAATATGTTGTGCTTGACCGTAATAGCGTCTCAGTTACCCACAGTTATTATCTTAAATATCACTAACCTCTAGCTGATTGCTAGTATAACCGGCACTTCTGAAATTATGCAATGATGTTTATAAATGAAAATAGTATTTGCTAGATCTACGTCAACAATAAAGTCACATATATTTTTGTATAACATAACAAGCTTTATTACATAGCACAAAAAATCGCTCACTTTCATCATTATCATCATTATTATCATCATCATCATCATGTTGCATGTCATTTGCAGAAAATCACTTTCACAACAGCTGACCTGTAACTCGATCTCTAGCCAGAAGTATCGCCTCTATCGTTGTCATCGTCAGGACCTCCGTGATGTCTTGTGTTAATCTTTTCCTCGGTCTGCTTCAGCCCCGTTTTCAAGCACCAAACCCTCCTGTATCGTTCTTTCTAGGTCAGTATGGCGTTTGATGTGGTCAAACTATTTTACAGCAAAGCAAGTGGTCATTTTCACAGACACCCTAGCAGTGTAATGGCCCTCAAGAGCCAGAACAAAAATAAACTCGGTGCTTTGGCAGACTCACTCGAACGCATGTCCCAGTGCTTAAAAAAAAAGCAGTCCAAATGGACACCAACCCACTGCGACATTCCAGGCAACGGGGAGGAGGACAGGCTCGCCAGAGAGCTAGGAATGCTGCAGCAGAGTGATACAGAAATCACATACAATGAAACTAAAGCATTCATCATGACAACGTACAGTGCAAAATGGAAAATAGGATCACCCTTGCCAAAAAGAAAACGATGCCTACCATCAACTCTCCAGGCGAGACCAGGTGATCATTTTCCGGCTACGCACAGGTTACAAAAGACTCAGATGCCATATGTACAACAAGTTCAAGACTGGCACTACAGACATTTGTGCCTGCGGCACAACCCCCATGAAGGCATAATATATTTTGCAGTCCTGTCCGCCGTATACCGACAAAAGAAATAACAATTGGCAACAGCCAGTGTCCTTCCACGAGAAGCTGTACGGAAGCGTACAGAGCCTTGAGTCGACTGCTGCCTTCGTTAAAATCATTGAAGTTGAGGTCTGAAGACGAACGAAGAAGAAGAAGAAACTATTTTAGCTTTCGAGACATGTTGTTTACTAACCAATTTTGCTTGATATTAAGTAGGATCTATAGTATATCTATATCTCAAGCAGATGTGGATATATTGAGATCGGATTTAGATAAAATTTGAGAGTGGTTTGTAGGTTTGCAAATGGAGTTTAATGTAGATACATGTACAGTCATCCACATGGGTAGATCCAATATGAAAAAAAATTACAGAATGGGAGAGAACAATATTATAAAGATAGATAAGGAAAGGGACTTAGAAGTTATACTTTATCATACAGGTAAGGTGAGTGAGCAAGTTCAGGTAGCAGTGAAAAAGGCAAATGCAAATGTTAAGTATGATAAAATTAAATATTAAACATAGGAGCACGAAAGTGATAGTCAAACTATATAAAGCATTAGTTAGACCTAGATTGGAGTTATGTGTACAGGCGTGGAGTCCTTATCATAGAGGGGATACAAACATGCTGGAAAGAATACCAAAAAGAGCGACGACGCTGATAGTGGGATTCCAGAATTATATTATGAGGAAAAATCGGCCTACAGTGTCTAGAAGAGAGAAGAATTCGTGGTGACAATACAGGTTTATAAGATGATCAGAGGAATGGACAAATTAGACTATAACAAGTTTTCTTTTAAAAATACAGCCACCAACTAGAACAAGAGGGCAAAGTTGTACATTAACTAAAGAGAGGTCCAGATTCGATATTAGGAAATATTTTTTTAATTAGAGAGTGGTGAATGCTTGGAATGCATTGCCAGGGCAGGTAGTGGAGGGAAGGACAGTTAATACATTTAAGAATATATTGGATGCGCATAGCTTTTAGAGCAAGGTGATGAAATGAAACTGTATGTATACAGATTTTGCAGAGTCTTCTAAACCAGTTTAAGGACGTTAAGTTAAAGATATCTGCATTTTTCCTTTTTGCTATCCATTGTATTTTGAGCACTTTTTTGTAGCCCTTTAGTTCAAAATATGCAATCCTTTTCTTAAGTGTTTGTGTTGGGGTCCACGTTTCACATCCGTATGTCTTCATCGGTATAATGCAAGTTCACAGAATAGTTATTCTCATTTTATTAATGTTCTGTCGTCAGTTTCTCATTTTATTGAACCTCTGCATTGCCGTAGCCATTGTCGCTTATAACTGAGCCGAGGTACTCAAAGCTTGTGACTTTCTCAATCTTCTGTTGTTCTAAAATAACTTTAGGTTTGGTCTTTGCCTTGCCTGTGATGGTTATCTTGGTTGTACTTTAAATTCAGGTATAGATTTTTGGACTTCGTTGAGCTGTATTTACGCTCATCAGTACTTTTACATTTCGCTAGTTGTTAAACCCACCGGGCTAGATCGCACGTGGACACAGTCCTGGTGTGAACAGACTATCTACAATGCAGTTAGTAAACTAGCCTTATCTTGTAAAGCGAGCTATGCAAGTTTTCATTCCATTTCCAACAATATATCTCTGCAAATATGGATTTTCGAGATTTGTAGCAAAAAAGAAAAACAAATCGAAACCGATTAGATGTCTAACATGGCAAACGTGTGGTTTGTACAACACAACAATTGAATCCTCTTCGAGAAAGGGAAACAACAAGCTTTCACGCTGTCAGCATTTCTTGATCTTTGTGACCCGTTCCTCAGCCTTGCTGCGGGCTTGCTATCCGTTACCAGCGGACCTTGCCTTGGGCCACGGAAGTCCAATGGTTGGTAAGCATTCTACTATAGACATCTCGGATGTTGCGGACAGCAGGAGAGCTTGACCAACGCAATGGATGTTTTCCCCGGGGTCTCTTTGTTTTTACTTCGGGGGTACCAGACAACTGTTGCTGTGCTCCATCGACCATCGTTTTGTCTCAACATGTTACCTGCCCATCTATAGTTTGCCTTGTCTGCACATAATATCGTATCAGGGACAATCGTCGTTATGTCCAAATTGTAGTAATTTTGCATGCCTTGGTTACGGAGAGTGATTCCGACCAAGCGTCTCTCAAGAGAGGCCGTGGATCACTCTCAATTTGTCCTCCAGTGATTTTGGACCGTTTTAATGAACCAGAAGGCTTCCCAGTCCCAGCGGCGACGGTCTTGTTAGTTCAGGTTGCAGATTGTGCTGCATATATACGCAGCACGTTCATTCAAACAATAATGTAATTAACTTTCTTCTATTTTAAATGTATTGTTTCTATTGAAATTGTTAAGAAAGACACATATATCACATGTACTTTTGTGTTTGTTTTGTTAACTATTTCTATATAACTGGCTCTTTGCTATTGTATTTTATGTATTTAAAAACATTATTCCGAGAAGGGGTACGTGACATTAACTTGACAAGGGAGTCCATAGAACACAAATGGCTAACAACTTTCCCTTAGACGATTAACAAAAACCTATCTTGACATAGTCGCCATCAAGGCCTGCGATGGGCATCAGAACATGACACAACCGTTGAGTTACAGGAACAATTTGTATCTACAGTTAACATAATTTGCTGAATAAGAATGATCACCAATGGGCAGCAGCGTGCGGTGACTTTTTTTCAAAGGTGGTCAATGTTCGAGAACACCTTTCATTTTTGAGCTAAAGAGAAATACTCTCCATTTAATGTACAATATGTAACTAAGTTAACGTCTTTGTACGGGGGTATAAGATTACCTCTTTATTCTGGTTTAGACGATTATTTCTTTATACTCGTTAAGGAGGTTGTTTCTTTATACTGGTTTAGACGATTATGTCTTTCTACTGGTTTAGAAAACGATGTCTTAATACTGGTTTAGAAGACGATGTCTTTATACTGGTTTAGAAGACTGAAACTTTATACTGGTTTAGAAGACGATGTCTATATACTGGTTTAGAAGACGATGTCTTTATACTGGTTTAGAAGACTTAGACTTTAGACTGGTTTAGAAGACGATGTCTTTATACTGGTTTAGAAGACGATGTCTTTATACTGGTTTAGAAGACGATGTCTTTATACTGCTTTAGAAGACTATATCTTTATACTGGTTTAGAAGACTACGTCTTTATACTGGCTTAGAAAACTATGCAGAGTCTGTAAACAACCAGTTTCATTTACATTTCCTAGCTCTAAAAGCTATGTGCATCCAATCTATTTTTAAATGCATTAATTGTTCCAGCCTGAAACTACTTCATATGGCAATACATTGGAAGCATTCGCCACTGTATAGCTTATGTAGCTTACCAGTGACACTTTTACCGGTAACAGTTCTCGCAGTTTAGCTGACTTTAACTTCAACCGATGCGCCAAATTGAGAAATGGAATAAAGAAAGAAATTTATTCTCCCGGGGAATGCCGCCATTGTGGAGGGTGGGGAGGGGAGGGGGGGTGGTTGTTGAAAGGGGGGGGGGAAGGCAGCAAATCTCCAGAATATCGTTTTTCCTGGAAGACGAGGCAGAGTCTGACGAAGGCGGCGAGACAGGGGTCGACCAAGGCGGCGATGGATAAAATACGTCAAAGAAACATCGAATCTCACCGTGCAGCAGGTGGGCTGGCTGATGGTTGACAGAGCAGTATGTGATGAGAGCTACGTTCTGTAAAGGACATGCTTCATGATGATGATGACTGTTTGAATGTTAATGATAAAGTAAATATTAACGTTTTTGTAGACCTACACAAACACACTCGCTCACGTTTACATACACAGACAGATATATGGACGGACGGATGGCTGAACGGTCAGACGCACAGACAGATAGATAGACAGACAGACAGATAGGCAGACAGACGGACGTACGAACGGACGGGCTGCTGGCGGGCGGATTCGGACGAGTGGGTAGAAGGACGGACGGACGGGCAGAGGAAGGGACGTGCAGACGGGCGAGCGGAGATAGGGGACGGCGTATGCTAGTGGTTAAGTGACAGGGCTCACAACCAGAAGATGCTGTGTTCGATCCTCATCACAGCACCGGCCGTTACCCTGGGCAAGCAAACCCTTTGAAAAGAAAATGCAGGAGGAAGCAGGACCTTACATAAAATGCATGCTGAAGTCGGATGCACTGTACCGACAGGAGCAAAATAAAAACCACAGCGCAACGCTCACCTGCATTAGGGAATAGAGAAATAAGGCGAACGCAACAAAACGGACAGTTCATGACTAACGTAAGATTGAAATACCATGGCTATTTTAGAATTGGACAAGTACTTACGGGAAACCCCATTGTGAAGTCGCATATTTAATGAGAGAACGTTTATGAGTTTATAACTGCTGCTGGGGAGTAAGGATCGGTACAGGTCTCACACAAAAAATGAGAAATGTCTATGCTGACGTACAGCCTCTGCCAATCAAGCCAACTGTACTTTCTCAAGTGTTCCACTTGCTGGGTCGTGCAAGCCAACCGTACCTTCTCGAGTGGTCCACTAGCTGGGTCCGGTGCTCCCCGTTTAAACTAATACGGCAATGGCGAACAGCGAGTATCCGGCGCTGACAAATCGTACTCGCGATGTCTGAAGAGATAAAATAGCAGGCTATGGGTGGGGTAACCCAAAGATAAACTCTTGGGGGAGTGTGACCCCTCCGTCAGGTGCGGCAGATGCTGGGCCACTGGCGCGTGGGCATGACCCGATCCCTACCAAGGTCACACCCATGAAGCTAACCTGGTTTTAAAAAAAGCAACAGAAGCCCGGCAGGCAGTGTTTGGATGATCCGGGACAGCTCTGCGTATCGTTATACCAAGATTAAGGAGAGTAAAGATACTGGACTACACAACACTCTAAAGATTGCACAATGGAACGCAGAGGGGGTGATGGGGAAGAAGCTATAACTGCACAATTTCCTGAATGAGCAAAAGATAGATGTCATGTGCATACAGGAAACACATCTAAATGCAGATAGACGCTTTGGTATTAGGGGATATGAAACACACAGGTTGGACAGAGAGGCTCACAAAGGAGGTAACATCACATTAGTAAAAAACCCCATAGCCGCCACAGAAACCTCCAGCAGCATCAATGGGCCTGAACATCTGACCGTCAAAATACATATCCTCCAAAAACCATTACAAATTACAAATTAATACTGTTCCAATAGCAAAAACCTGGAACCAGATAGATATTCACTAGCCGATAATAATCATACAGTTTCGGGGACTTCAACAGCCACTCTCCAAGTTGGGGCTACAACACCATGGATACAAGAGGAGAGGAGGTGAAGGATTGTTGGGGCCTGTGCGGAGACTGAAGACAATGACCTGCTCTCTTCTGTCCAACTGATAATAAGCATCGTTTTTTGTGTAGCCAGTATGTTCTGTTTCCCATTTGGCCATATATCCGGCTCTAATAAGCCTTTTGGACTCTTCGTAGGTCACACTAGAATCTGGTTGTGGTAGTCTTGCACCTTCTTTTGCCAGTCTGTCTGCCTCCTCGTTGCCGTGGATGTTAAAGTAGGATGGAACCCACTGTACCACTACTCTTTTTGGTGCGGACTGCTGGCATAGTTGACAGAGTACTGCTCTTAAATCATTTAGTTCAGTATTTTTCTGGCTTTTGAACGCTGTGACTACGGCCAGGGCATCTGTAAACAGGTCTATCTGACATTCATTTCTTTTGCCTGTCAGCATTGCTTCTGCTGCAGCCCTCAGTGCCTCTGCCTCCACTCGGAAATTGCATGAGTATTTTCCAGTTGCCACTGACAGTGTTATTTTTTTACCATTTGGTAGGCTCAGGAATACCTCTGCCCCTCCGTTCTGTGTTGTGTTTGTTACAGACCCGTCGGTTTATGCATGGGTCCAGTCCATGCTTGGGTAGTTTTTCGTTATCTACCTCGGAGTTATGTCTCTTCTTTCTTTTTCAGTCTGGCTGTTCTTGTTTCAAATACCTGGTATATTTTCTACCACCTCCGGAATGATATGCTGCTTCCAGGTAGGTTTGCGTATAGTATTCTAATCTTTTCCACTTCTACAATTGGCGTTGACTTCATGCCTCCTGTTATAATTCTCATGGCTTGGTTTTGAAGTTTGCTAATTTTATCAAAGTTCGCCTTTGCTGCTGTTGCCCATGCCGCAATGCCATACTCGACAACTGATCTCACTCTTCCAGTGTACAGTTTTGTTTGTTCCCCAGCTTGTGCCAGCAAGTTTCCTCATGATTGTCATTCTCTGTCTGGCTCTCATTCGGTTTTTCTCGATCGAATTTTTCCATGTCATGCACCGATGAAATGTGACTCCCAAGTAGTTTGGGTTGTCGTTTGGCCGCATATATTTGCCGTTAAGACTTATTTTGGTGTTCTGGGGTTTGGTTGACAGCGAGAATATCGTACATATTGTGTTTTCCTCTTTTATTTTGACCAGCCATGAGTTCGCCCACTCCTCCAACGATGTTAGGGCCTGCTGCATCCGATTTCTTGCTATGGTGAGATTTTTCTCAGAGGCCCACATAGCCAGATCGTCTGCAAACATGGAGCTGTGGAATCTTCTTGGTAGATTCTCTGTGATGTTGTTTAAATACACACGGAAATATGTTGGTGACAGTACTCCCCCTTGGGGTACTCCCTGCTCAAGTGTCACGTTTTTGCTCATCTGCCCTTGTACTTGAACTATGAATGTTCTGTTTTCGAGGTAGTGGCTGATCCATTTGTACATTTTCCCACAAACTTCACTTCTTCGTAGCTTGACGTTAAGTCCCTTTATCCACACCTTGTCAAATGCCTTCTCTAAATTCACTCAAACCGCTACTATGTGTTTTTTCTCCTGGTAAGCATCATCTATTAACTGGGCTATGAGAGTGATCTGATCCTCAGTGGATCTGTGCTGTCTAAAGCCTGCTTGCTGTGGAATTAGTATGTGTTTTTCTTCCAGATGCCACATCAGTCTGGTGTTTATCATACGTTCCATCAGTTTTTCTACACAGGTCAGTAGACTTATAGGTCTGTATCCATTTGGATATGTTCTATCTTTTTCTTTCTTTTGTACTGGTATAAGTACAGCGTCTTTCCATGCCTGAGGTACAATTCCCCTTTTCCAGCTTTGGTTCAGGACTGATAGTAACTTCCTCTTTGCTGTTTGGCCCAACCCCATCAGCATTTCGTATGTTACCCCATCTTTTCCGGGCGATTTCTTTGTCTTTAAAGTTCTCATGGCATATTCCATTTCATTCATTGTTAGTTTTGCGATCATGTGCTCCTCTGGTGCCATATTGATGTTGTCGTGGCTCTTTTGTTCTTCACTAATGTATGTGTGCCTGTCTGTACGGACATCAATTTGGTTTGCTCTGGCATAATGTTCTATAAAGGCGTTTGCTACTTTTTTTTCCAGTTAGCATGTTGTCGCCCTGCTTGATGGTAATTTGTTTATTTGATGGTGTTTCGTTATTCATGGCTCTGACTAACTTCCATATTTTGTTCCTTTCTTTATCTAAATTGAGGCTTTCTGTTTTATTTTTCCAGCTGTCTCTTGTTATTTGGTTTAGTGTTCTTTTGTATTTCGCCGTGATAGCCTTGAGGCCGATATTTGCCTCCATAAATTGTTCCCTCTCTGCCATGTTCCTAGCATTTGAGACTTCGTCTTCCGCATTCTGCAATTCATCATTACAATATGGCTTGTAGTTTTTCCTTGCCCCTCTTGGGATGGTTTCGGTGGCTGCTTGCATTATTGCTTTGCTTAGGCTTTCCACCATAGGTTTCATATTGTTATTTCGTGTGTTGATGGTTTCACATAGCCGAACTGTCAGAATTGCAAATCTGTCCCAGTCGGCTCGTTTATAGTTCCAACGTGGGAGCGCTTTTATTTCCTGTGGGCCTACTTCCATATCAATCTCTGGCCTAATTGGCCGTTTGTCGCTACCTGCCAACCTGGCGATCTTTTTTGTAGTGAATATCCACCGTGGAAAAGGCTACGTCTAGAGTAGAGGTGGTATGCCATGTTCTAGAATAGAAGATAGGGCTGTCCTCCTGCCTATTGAAAAGATAGAGATGTGTGTCTATCTCCCAGTCTTCCACTTCATCACCTCTGTTGTCTGTGTCCGAATATCCCCATCTCTCCGAGTGGCTGTTGAAGTCTCCAACTACTAGGCAGCTGGAGTCCTTGATTTCCATACTCGAGAGCGACAGGTCTTTGTTGGGTGGGCCATATAGGTTGAAGATGCTGATCTTCGTTTCTTGTGTCATTTGTGTCATGTCGAGTCCTACAATTTCTGCTTGTCCAGTGTGATTGACAGCTACCGCACTACTCGGTATGCAGTTACGTGTCAGTATCAGAACCCTTCCTTTGTCAAGACTGTAACATGCTAAAGCAACTGCGTTGTGAATACTGACCCACGGAGACGAACCCACACATACACACTTTTGTGAGAGTCTTGAAGAACACCCCACCACAGTGGACTTTGTCCATAGATTTGGCCTTTACGTGTAGACTTAATACAATTCTCGGTGAGCTAGAAAAAGAAGGAAAAGAAGAAGAAAAATAAGAAGAAGTAAAGAATGAAGAAGAAAATAAAGAAGAAGAAGTAGAAGAAGAAGAAGAAGAAGAAGAAGAAGAAAAAAAGAAGACGAAAAAGAAGAGAAAGAAGAAGAAGAAGAAGAAGAGAAAGAAAAAGAAGATAAACATGAGTAAATAGTACTACCTGATATTGCCCGAAGAAGAATTGGATGTTTAAATGAAGAATATCATTAAACAGCAACTAATCTGATTGGCAAACATCCGGCCAGTCTCTAAACCCAGACCTATGGGTGAGAGAGCTGGAGTGTGTATGCCAAACACGCCAGGAGGTTGAATCACTTCTTCATGACACATACTCTAAATTGGCTACAAGACCACATCACAAATAACCATACACTTTTCATTACTACCACACTATTCATACACTTTTGTAGAAAGTTAAAGTGAGATAGACTGGCCAAGTTTCTCGAATGTCAAGTGAAAGGTTCAAAAAGAAACTTCTGTTTAGCGAGCTTAGCGCAGTAAGGCGATCACGTGGACGTCAATAAAAGCGATTCAGTGAATCCTGGCAGTAAATAGTTTAGCCTGAAAAAGGCGAGGCCAAAAAGAGCTTTGCATGCAGTTAGCGAGGGTCGACGGGCTATCAGATGGAAGTATAGAGTAGAGGGAAAACCAGCACCAGCTGGTGTTGGCTTAATCTGTCATGCACGCATCCGCCCACAGATTTAAGGGCGGAGTATGACACATGATGATGTTGGTTATTCTCATCGACGGCGATAGGCACATTATTATTGTCATGATCATATTTCTTCAAAATCAAGTAAATACCGGATCAAGATGGTGAGCAGCGTATGAGCTGAAGCGGTCAGCGAGCCATAGCTGACTGATAGCGTAAGGCCTACCGAACCGGAGCAGCCAAGGCCGTTCTACACGTCCGCGCAGTATTCTAGAAAACAGGATGCAACAGAGCAGACTGGCTAAGGAGAAGGGATCGAAGAGAGAATGCTAACCCGGTACTAAAAAAATGCTTGCTGAAGTCGGATGTGTTGGACCGAAAGGTGCAAATATCGAAATAACGCATTCCGTTCTCTGAACTGCGTTCTGATACTTAGGCAGATGTACAGATGTACAGAAGATGAAAGATACAGACAGCCACATAAACTGGAAAGATATTGTCAGACGAACAGACGTTGAACACGAGGGAGAGTATTTCAAAACACTTTTAGAACAACTAAAAGTCGAATATGTTCCATGTATGGAGGTAAACACCAATCATAAAAAAGTGGATTATTAGATTTGTAGCTAAATGTACAAGAGCTTAAAATAAAGCCTGGACAAAGTATATAAAGGCAAGTAAATCAACAGAAATATATTTAAAATATTTGGACAAGCAAAACATAGCTCAGAAAGTAAAAAAGGCAGCAAAAATAGACATCGAAAAAAACTTACTAATAGGATCAAGACTGATGGTAAAAGCTTCTTTTCTAATGTTAGACATAAACAAAGACCTAAAGACAAGGTAGGCTTTCTCATAGACAGTACAGTGACAATAAGCAGAGAAAATCAGGAGATAGCTAATCTAATAAATCAATACTTTGGCACAGTCTATTGGAAAGAAAACCCTCCAAGATACCAGAGCCTATACATATTTTCAAATGTCAAATGGATATAGTGCGATTAAAATCATTCTGTATTACGTAGGAAATGGTTCTAAAAAGATTGGAAGGATTAAAAGTGGATAAATGTAAAGATCAAGATGGTATCCATTCATCAATGCTATTTGAAGTATAGACTAACTAGTAAAACCATTGGCTATATTATTTTCTCAATTACTTGCAAAATGGATTGTTCCAAGAGATTGGAAAGATGCAGGAGTGATTCCCTTATTCAAAAGAGGACAGAAATCAGATCCAGCTAATTAAGTAAGTACTCTGTAAATTGTTACAGTCAATAACGAAATAAAACATTGTAATGCATATAGACAGGTTAAATCTAATCATAAATAGGCAGCATGGGTTTACTAGAGGTAGACCGTGCTTATCAAATCTGTTGGAATGCGTGGAGGTGATTACTAAACTCATAGATAAGGGAGAACCAGTGGATGTTATTTATCTAGATTTTACAAAGGCTTTTGATTTAGTACCTCATCAAAGATTATTTAAAAAGTTAAAATCATATGGGATAGATGGGCAGGTTGCCGAATGGAGTGAAAGTTGGTTAACGGGAAGAAGACAGAGATTGGCATAAATAAAAAGTACTCTGAGTGGTGTGAAGTAAAACATGGAACAAAATTACAGAATGGGCGAGAACAATACTAGAATGATAGATAACGAAAGGGACATAGGGGTAATAATAGAGAAATACAGGTAAGGTGAGTGAGCAAGTCCAGGTAGCAGTGAATAAGTCAAATGCAACGTTAAGTATGATACAAAAAAAGAAATATTAAACATAGGAGTAATGAGGTGATTGACAAACTGTATAAAGCATTAGTTAGACCTAGATCGGAGTACTGTGTGGAGTCCTTATCGTAGAAGAGATATAAATATGCTGGAAAGGATACAAAGAAGAGCGACAAAACTGATAGTGGGATTCCCGAATTACAGTTACGAGAAACGACTCAGAAAAACCGGCCGTTAGTGTCTAGAAAAGAGAAGAATTAAACGTGACTTAATCTAAGTTAATAAGATAATCACAGGAAAAGTTAAATTTGACTATAAAAAGTTGTTTTTTTCAAAATACAACCACCAACGAGAACAAGAGGGCGCAGATACAAATTAACTAACGAAAGGTCGAAATTGGACACAGACATTTTTTAAAAATTCAAACAGTGGTGAATGCTTGGAATGCTTTGCCTCAGGAAATAGTGGAGGCAGAGACAGTTAATGCATTTAAGAATAAATAGGATGCACATAGTTATTAGAGCAGGGTAATGTAAATGGGACTGGTTGTCTACAGACTCTGATGAGTTTTCTAAACCAATATAAAAACGTTTTGTTAAGTTAAGTTATTCCGTGTTTGTTAGCTTACTTAGTACGTTTTATGATTGTGCTAACTTTTTGTTTCACCGCTTCACAGTGTTCTTTGTAGGACAATGTGCGATCCATTGTAATTCCTAGGTACTTAGGTGTATCTTTATGTTTAAGTTTATGCCCCTGCCAACTAATCTTTCAAACTCTCAAGGCTATTCTTACATCCTGTTGCAGCCCGCCACTTATCGTCTTTTACAGGACGCACAAAACATTAATCTTACATATTACGGGCATTCTACACCAACAATAAATACAACAACAATAACAACAACATTATGTTATGGCTTTCGAAGTCGGGATATCGGCTATTTCATTCTTATAAACTATGCAGGAGGAATGATTTCAAGAAATGCTATCTCGGCATAGATAAAGTCACACACTAACTCTAACCACTTTCATAAAGCTGTTGAAACTGATACACATTTCTAATCGTGTTTACTTACTCTCAACTCTGCCAAAATTATATTCTCATTAATAACTAAACCTGTACGTCGCTAAGTGTCATTGAAGGAAATGTGGCGACTACGGGAGTTGGCCACCCCAGCACATAAAAAGCTGAGGCCTAGTACAGTGAAGTCTCTAACACTTCAACCTCGACATCAATGATTGCGAAAGGATTACCTTTTCCTTTTCGTGTTACAATCATTTACATCGAATACCAGTACCAAAGAAAGAAACAGATAGAACAGATCAAAATTGATACAGGCCTATCAGTCTACTGAGCTGTGTAGGTAAACTAATGGATCGTATGATAAACATCAGACTGATGTGGCACCTGGAAGAAAGACACATATTAATTCCACAGAAAGCAGGATTTAGACAACACAGATCCACTGAGGATCAGATCACTCTCACAGCGCAGGAAATAGGGGATGCTTACCAGAAGAAAAAGCATACAGTAGCGGTTTTGGTGGATCTAGAGAAGGCATTTGACAAGGTGGGGAAAGAGGTGACTTAAAGTCAAGCTATAAAGAAGTGAAGTATCTGGAAAAATGTACAGATTGATCAGCCACTATCTCGAAAACAGAACAGCAAGAGTTAAAGCACAAGGGAAGATGAGCAAAAATGTGACACTGGAGCAGGGAGTACCCCAAGGGGGAGTACTGTCACCCACACATTTTTCTGGTGTATATAAACAACATAATAGAGAATATATTAAGAAGAGTCCACAGCTCCATGTTTGCAGACGATCTGGCTTTGTGGACCTCTGAAAAAAATATCAACATAGCAATCGGATGCAGCAAGCCCTAACATCGCTGGAGTAGTGGGCGAGGAGGCAGACAGACTGGCTAAAGAAGGTGACAAGTTACAACAAAATAGATTCTAGTGTGACCTACGAAGAGTTCAAAAGGGTTATTAGGGCCAGATACATTGCCAAATGGGAAACAGAGCATACTGGCTACACAAAAAATGATGCCTACTACCAGTTGAACAGAAGAGAGCAGGTCGTGGTCTTCAGACTCCGCACAGGCCACAACAGACTGAGGTACCATCTATTCAATAAACTGAAGATAGGTGGTACTGACGAATGCACCTGTGGTACAGGGAAATGACCGGGGAACATCTGCTGCAAAATTGCCCGACATACGAGAACCAGATAAAGCACATGTGGCAATCACCAGACAAGCTCTATGGCAGTGTCGACAGCCTCAGGATGACAGCTGCTTTCTTCGAACAAATTCAAGTTGACGTCTGACAGCGTACGAAGAAGAATATTTACCTCGAATTTGTTTTAACACCTGCACAAATTAACAGTCATCTAACAATTTACATATTTCTATCTCTATATCTGTTGTTCATTCTCTCTCTCTTTCTCTCTCTCTCTACTTTGATCTTCTTGTTTCTCTATACTCTCAGCAATCAATGCTGATATAAGATGATATAAGACATTCCAATGTACCTCGCCCACTACCAGTTAAAGGCCAACACAAAATACAGAAGGGATTGAAGCTCACGAGCAAAAACATGCATTTAGAACGTGCCAACCGTAGCGACAATCCGCCCAACAAACTGTTGATTATGTCAAGGAAAGAATGTCAGAATACAAACACAGCCAACTTGCTGTTTACATTCATGGATACATCAAGTAATACAAATATACTGTAGTCGGGGATGCTGTGGTAGGAACTTCTCTATAAGAGGTTTTAGCTTTTATCAGATGGGGGTAGCCAGTTCCCTTCCTCGATGTCTTGGCTTACAATATCACTAAATATATACATTTATTTTATTACCGCCAGGGATGAGGTACTAGAATCTTCATTGTTCTGATACACACACGAATCCATGAACCGGTCAATACGACATGATACCGCACAAAGGACAACGGTCTGTGGTAGAAAAGGCAAGTCTTCGTCACAGAATCCAGAAATTGAAACCTCTAATCAAACCAAAAACTTCAGGTTTTGTGAAAACCAATTCCTGTTCCCCTATCATTTCTCCTAACAGTAAATCTGGTACTCGTTTACAGCTGGGTTGGCTGGAACAAGTTGCAGCCGGAAAGAAGCAGCCACTCTACCAACGTTTTATCCTACTCTCTACATGTACATATAGTGTGGTCTCATGTTTCCTCTAATAACATGTCTTAATGGGAATCAGACTTTTTCTTCTGCTTATCTCACGGAATAATCATTCCTTCATGGTTGTATGCTTAAACATAAATATAATTGTTCTATATTAGTTCAATGACCAATGTTTTGTAATTATTATTGTCATGGTTATCATCATCATCATCATCATCATCTTCTTGTATCAACTTGTGTCGTTAGAAGGCGTGGAAGGGGGTGTAGTTTTATGTCGTGTGCCATCGTCGTCGCCGATGTTGTTGACATCCAGTGTTTCCTTAAACATTGCAGGGGACATAGCCAAACAAATACCAAAAAAATATAATTAAGAGTTATCCCATCATAAACAATTTGCGTGAGAGGTTCTGGCTTGGGCGTCTCCCCTCTTTATCCAGGTTACAAACCTTAGAACGAGTGAGCTATGGCCCTACACCAGAACCACATGGACGTGTACATTGGCATCTGTACACTGAAGGCGATAGGTGTTAATTATCCACCCGACCAAATTTCTCACGCTTGTTGTCGTCCTCGTGCACGACATATGGGGAGGAACCAGCTCGCGACCCCGGGCGCTCGCGACGATTGTGACAGCAAAGCCGTGCTTATCACAAGAGCTGAACCTTGGACCTTGACCGGCGTCGAAGTCATGGAGCGAACTAGACAAGTAACTGGCAGAAGACAACACTGGCTGCTCCTGTAGCTGTTAATAGTAAGGTTACAGTTAGCATATATGCTGATGCCTGTTTAAGTTAGCTCTGTTGTGGTGACAGCGACTCGCATATTGTTTTTAAAATGAATTTAATAATATTCATAAAATGCAAATGAATGTTAGAAATTTCCGGAAGGTAAATTTCGTATGGTATGCTCTATTAAACGCAACCTTAACTATTATAAGTATTTGCTTTATTTTCATGTAATTATTAAATGATTTATATTATTGTAGTGCATTTATTACATCCCTTTCTTTTAAATTCATTGCCCTTATGACCAAGTAATCATTGTCCGTGTAAATACAGTTCACTACTAGCCCGTGAAACTGTTATCTAGCTAATCGAAGATCCTGTGCTGAAAGTTGTTTATGGTTAAGCGTGCTTATATTCCGTATGTGCTACTTTTAAATTGTTCAAGCTTGGATTTAATGATATGTAAGCAAATGTATGTAGACTTTTATGTTATAAATTTATCTAACATACCATCTATAGATTGTTCATCTCATTGTACATATCCAAATTTTAAACTGTACATTTTTTAGAACAGGACACCCATTACCATCATTTAATAACACTAGCCATATGGAATCTTGCATGTTTACTGCTGGCTGAATATATGTAGACATAATATTCATAATGTCGCATAAGAAATACGTAAACATTAAATTGAACCTTATTCCAGTGTGTGTTTGTTTCTTGTTTATTTCTTTATTTCACAAGACGCATAAGTTGCCATATTAACAAATGTAAACAAACAGATATTAAAGTACACATTCCTAAATCCCAGGTATTGATAAAATTGCTCTTCGCTGTCACTGTGTATTTATGATATATTCGAATACTGACACTATCAACATACACCAAATTGAAAGCATGGTAGTAATACATATCTTATTCTTTTAAACATTTATTTTTGTACGAATGCACATATTTCTTTATGGTTATGTGTGCGTGTGTGTACAACTGTGTAAAACCCTACAGTATTGACAGATTTCCAAAACTACTTATTACGTACTGTTCTTACTGGCATTATAAATGCAGCTCAAGAATTGATTGCAAAATACCTTTGTTTGGTTCTGTTGTTGTTGATTCATCCATTAAGCAAATACATACACAGTAGGCGTTTAGTTTGTTTGAAAAGGCCAGTCTTTGCAAACCGTCGAAGGGTTTGAGAGTTGATAATGCTATTGTGGTTAACATGTGGACAGTAAGATTATATGTACGAACGTAAATATTGCTGTGTGTGTGTTAACATGTGGATAGCAAGATACTGTGTAGAAGATTAAAGCTTGGTATCAGTCTGTTAATATGTTGATAGTGAGAAACTATGTAGGACATTAACGCTCTGAATTAGACTGCTAACAAGCTTGCGGTTGGTGTGCTAACATGTGAATAGTAAAATATCATGTAGAAGATTAAAGATTGGTGTCAATCTGCTAATATGTTGATAGTGAGATACTATGTAGGACATCAAAGCTCGGCGTTAGACTGCTAACAAGCTTGCGGTTGGTGTGCTAACATGTGAATAGTAAAATATCATGTAGAAGATTAAAGATTAGTGTCAATCTGCTAATATGTTGATAGTGAGATACTATGTAGGACATCAAAGCTCTGCGTTAGACTGCTAACAAGCTTGCTGTTGGTGTGCTAACATGTGAATAATAAAATATCATGTAGAAGATTAAAACTTGGTGTCAATCTGCTAATATGTTGATAGTGAGATACTATGTAAGACATTAAAGCTGAGTGTTAGTCTACTACCATGTGGATAGAAAGATATTTTCAAGACAGTAAATCTCCAAGTTGGTTTGCATCTGTTGATTTGTATATAGTAAGACCTTAAGTAAGAGATTAAAGCTCGGAATCTGACTCCTAACATGTGGATAGTAAGATAATTTGTACACCATTAAATCTTAGTGTCTATCTGTAAATATGTAGATAAAGAGATAATATGTAGGACATTAAAACTCAATTTTAGTCATCTAGCGTGCACAAATTCTTTATTCATCTTTGCGTTCAGGATCCTTTGGTCATGTTATATCTGCAAGCCAGTAATCATATCATATATATATACCAGGACATGGTTGCTGCATCATAGCTTTTGCCTCAGCTCTGCATCCTTTTGTATCCCATTTCACTAAAACACGGTGAAAGTAAAATGCTATGTAGAACACACATTATGGTGTTGGTCTGTTAATTTATGGATTGTAGGTACTACGTAAGACTAAAATTACATGGCGGTCTACATATGTTGCCATGGGGATAGTAAAGTAATATGTAAGGTATCCAATCTTAGTATTGGTCAGTTATCAAATGGATTGTAAGATAATATTTAGGTTATCAAATCTCAGTTATGGTCTGTTAACATGTGAATGGTAAGATAATATTTAGGGTAGAAAATCTTGGTGCTGGTCTGTTAACATGTGGGTGGTAAGATAATATGTAGGGTATCAAAGCTTGGTGCTGGTCTGTCGACATGTGGATAGTAAGATAGTATGTATAACAGTAAAGCTAAGTGTTCTTCTGGCATGAGGATTGAAGCACAGTGTGGATCTATTAACATGTGATTAGTAGTATAATATGTACAACATTAACGGATATGGTCAGTTTGTTGAGAGGTGGAAAGTAAGATACTATGTGGGACTGTAGAGTTTGTTGTCGGTCTACTTCTTTTGTCCTGTGAATATCAAGATAATATAAAGGACATTGAACCACGGTGTCATTCTGTTTGCACTGTGATAGTCAGATAAAATAATTAAGTCTATTGCATCTCTGTTTTGGGGGAAAGGAAGATACTTTTATTTTGGCGATAAGGCTCAGTGTGGGTTTGTTAATGTATTGATAGTAAAAATTTATTTAGAACATTATAGGTTGTTGTTGGTCTATTGACATGGTGACAGCAAGATGCTGTTTAGGACATTTATTCTTGGTGTCTGTTTGTTAACAAATGGAAGGTAACACACTGTATAGGCCAGAAAAGCTCAGTGTTGGTCTATTAATACATGTGAACTGTAAGATATTGCGTAGGACACGTGTTCTCAGTGTTGGTCTGTTAATACATGTGAACTGTAAGACATTGTGTAGGACACATGTTTTCTGTGTTGGTCGGTAAACATGATGATTAGTAAGATATTATGTATGACATTACAGCTCAGTGTTGATGTTTTATCAAGGGGAAAGATAATATATACAACTTTGCATCTTGGTTGTTATGCGTTAACATTTTAATATTAAGAAAATATGTAGGACATGAAAGCTCACTGTTCATTTGCTAACAAGTGGATAGTACAATACTATGAGGTAAAGTAATGCTAGCTGTCATTCTGTTAACACGCGGATAGTAAGATACTATGTAGGACATCACTGCTCTGTGTTGGTATTTTGACCTGGGGATAGTAAGATACTATAAAGGACATTACAGATCGGTGTTGGTCTGTTAACACGTGGAGAGTATGATAATATGTAGGTCATTACTGCTCAGTTTTGGTCTGTTTACCTGGGGGAAAAAATATACTATGGTTGGTCTATTTTCATGTGGATAGTGAGAAAATATATACAACATTATTTCTCAGTTGATATATATTAACATGTGGATATTAAGAAAATAAGTAGGACATGAAAGTTCACTGTCTGTGTGTTAAGAAGTGGATAGTTTGATGTTATGTAGAAAAGTGAAGCTTGCTTTCATTCTGTTATAATGTGTGGATAGTAAAACAATAGGTAGGACATTAAAGATTTGTGTCAGACTGCTATCTTTGGGACAGAAAGATAAAAAGTAGGTCATTTAAGCTCTGTGTTAGTATGCTAACTTCTGGACAGTAAGATTACCTGTAGGATATTAACAAATGGGAATGGTTTGTAAACATGCAAACAGTTTAATGCTACATAAGACAATAAAACTCAGTGTCTGTCTGCTAACAGTTGTATAGTTAGATACTATGTACGTCATCTATGCCAAAAGCTCGGTTTTCGGCTATTAACATGCAAATTAGTAATGTACTATGTAGGACATTACAGCTTGTTGTCAGCCTGCTAAGATAGGGATAGTATGATACTTTACAGGACAATTATCTTGGTGTCCATCTGTTAATATACAGACAGTAAGATACTACATAGGACCTTAAAGCTCAGTGTTAGCCTTCATCTTTTGTCATGCTGATACTAAGATACTATGTAGGAGATTAAAAATCAGAGTTGGTCTGTTAAAGTGGCGTCAGTGAGATACTTTATAAGACCGTCAAACTCAGTTTAGATCTGTTAAAGTGGGGTCAGTAAGATATTATGTAGGATATTAATGCTTTTAGGTAGGTTTGTTAACATGGGGATTGTAAGATGCTATGCAGGACAGTAAAGTTAGGTGACTGTTCGTGTATGTTACTGTTGGGATACTCAGATAGTATGCTAATATGTAGACAGTAAGATGCTATGTATTGCATTAAATCTCAGAATCGGTTAGTAATATGAGGACATTAAAATAATATATAAAACACTGAAGCATAGTGTAATTCTGTGTACATGGTGAAATTTTTATTTTTTTATTTTTTTTTTATTTTCTCGAGTTTTCCCTATTTCTCTAATCCCAAAGGCGGTGTACATTGTGCTGTGGTTTTTATTTTGCGCCTGTCGGCCAAGTGCATCCAACTTCAGCATGCATTTTATGTAAGGGTCTGCTTCCTCTTGCATTTTCTAATGATTCGCTTCTCCGGGGTAACGGCTCTGTGATGGGGATTGAGCCCACCATCTTTGGGTTTTGAGCCGTGCCACTTTAACCACTAGGTCACACCGTCCACATGGTGACAGTAAGATAATATGTTGGATATTATCGAATAGCATCGGTCTGTTAACATTTAGATAGTAAGATTTTATGTAGTACATTACAGCTTGATATTAGGTCTGCTAACATTTAGAAAGAAATATTTTATATTAGGACATTACAGCTTAGGACATTAACATGGTGGCAGTAAGGAACTATGTAGGACATCAATGTTTTGGGTAAGTCTAACATATGGATAGTGGATAATGTGCAGTGCATTCAATCTAGAGTTGATTTTTTAATATGTGGATTGTAAGATCCTGTGTAAGACATTAAAGCTCTCTGTCAGTCTGATGCCATTGGGATTGTACAATACTTTGAAGAACAATAAAACTTGGTATTGGTCTGTATATAGATAGCAAATTACAATATGTAGGACTGTAAAGTTTCGAGTCAGTGAACATCTGTTTAATGCGGATAGTGCGATACTTTGTAGGACAATACCGTTTATTGTCTGTATGTTAATATTCATATAGTAAGGTATTATATAAAAGACTGTTACCATGTGCTTAGATAGAAATTGTGTAGGACATGAAAATTTAATGCTGGTATGATAGTATGTGGATAGTAAGATACTATATATAGGACATTAATGCATAGTGTCGGTCTGTACATTATATAAATTGCTGAGCGATTACAGTAGTAAAACTGTAAGAGTTCAAAACGTAGTTCCCTCATGTTCCAGTCTCTCTCTTATCGCCTGTGGAGTATAACAAATAGATAGGAATGGTTAAAATACCGCTATGGAACAACAACAAGAACCTAACCTACGTTAGAAACAGAAATTGCATACAATGAGACTAAAGCATTCATCAGGACAACGTACAGTGCAAAATGGAAAAAAAACACGACACCCTGGCCACATAGATGATCATTCTCCGGCTACGCACAGGTCACAACAGTCTGAGATGTCATCTGTACAACAAGTTCAAGATTGATACTAAAATACCTTCGTGCCTGCGGCACAGCCCCTATGAAGGCAGAACATATTTTGCAGTCATGTCCACAGTATACCGACAAAAGAAGTAGCATTTGGCAACAGCTAGTGTCCTTCCACGAGAAGCTGTACGGAAGCGTAGAGAGCCTTTAGTCGACTGATGACTTCGTTAGAGTCATTGAAGTTGATGTCTGAAGACGAACGAAAAAGAAGAAGAAGAAATGAACCAGTCGAAGCTTCCCGTTGGATCCACTACTAGGGAATTGCATGTTTACATTGTGATTCGCATTATTTGTTTATAGGTCTAGTGATATTGCGATCTTAGTATCTGAGTAGCAAAATGCCCCTTTGTTGCTATGTGCAACATTCTTTTATAGGTATAACGATATTGCGAGCTTAATATCTGAGTAGCAGCAAATCCCTTTGTCGATATGTGCATTCACAAGCAAAAACTACTAGTATTCTCTGTATAAGCAACATATGTCCTCTAAGATTAAAGTAAACACAGAATCTTACAAATAATATTTCTTTTGTTGCAGATTCTGCACTTTACACTATAGGAAATACAAGACCTCACCACTAATGGAGTCTCCCGCGGAACACCTGGCTGAGACATTTCGATTCTACTCCGTCTTCCTCCACGCTGCCCGAGACTCATCAACCATTGCCGTGGACGATCAACACGAAAGACAATGGTTGAGTATGAGGATTACCTGACTTGACTTAAAACACAAGGCAACGACTCTAGCTGGCCATCTACCTTCTCGGCACATCCCCCATGACATCAGAACACATTTTGCAGTCCTGCCCATCGTATACCGACAAGAAGTAACATTTGGCAACGACCAGTGTCCATCCATGAGTAGCTGTACAGAAGTGCTCGGACGCTCAAGTCAGATGCTGCCTTCGTTAGAGTAATTGAATTCGAGGTCTGAAGACGAACAAGGAAGATCTCTTTTCTTTACATTTTTCGCGCCAGCCGAAGCACATCAGTACAAGTACAGTCAACCTCCATCAAGATGACTTCAGCAAAAAGCTTTGCATGATCTTGCAGTAGGAGTTTATGTAACAGTTAACTTGCATGATGAGGTTGTTATCCTCATGCACAACTCTCTTTAGTCACGCCTTTCAATACATGCATGGAGTTCAATCAATCAAATTAGAACAAAAAGGCAAAGCTTCAAATTAAATAAAGAAAGGTCAAGATTGGATATTTGGAAATATTTCTATAGTCAGAGAGGGGTCAAAGCTTGGAATGCATTTCTACAGGAAGTGATGGAAGCAGGGGCAGTTGATGCATTTAAGAATAAATTGGATGCGCATATCTTATTGAGCAAGGAAATGTAAATGAGACTGGTTGCGTACAGACTCTGCAGAGTCTTCTAAACCAGTATAAAGACATTAAGTTAAGTTAAATCAAGATCACTCATCTCTTTTTGTTGAAGCACAGGTCCAGCATTGTATTTGACTTACCATAACCAGCTTTTAGGAAAGACTTTTTCTAGTTTTTTGCAGTACGGTAGCGATAATTTGTACATTTTGAGATTGCCACATCCATGGACAACTCTTAGTCCTAGCGTTCAACATGCAATGAATGTTTTGGCCACTCAGGAGAAATACATACATCGCTCACCTTAAGATTGTTTGCCCTGACCTACTGTGACAGTATTGTGTGGCGGTTATATTCTATCATTCTCAGTAAGGGACCCCGGATACACTATGGGAGGTCATGTTATTGATAGATTTGAAACAAGCAGCGATAACGATAGAAAAGATATGAATTTGGAATTGCATGTGTTAAGCTATTATAGAAGTGTTCATACGTAGTTGCGAAGTTTCGATGGCTCACAAACAAAACATGTCTGTGTTGAGATTCCTGATCTGACAGGGTCGTACACCTAATACATTTCGTGCTGAATATGGTTTAACCAGGCTGTAAAGTGCAAAACACAGAACAATATACTGCCTCTTAGGAACCACGGCAAACGAAACAGCTTTTTAGTGTTTTCTCCAGTATCGCATTATGTGTTTTTATTATATGGCTTGCTGGCTTAGGGTTGTTCGTTCTCAATATTGCACCACAAAGCCCTGATATGGCTTAAGTAGCAGAATGTTGTCCAGAGAACGGAATGCAAATGTGCTGATCGGTGTGGACCGCTCAGAACACGACCAGGCACTTGAGCATCCGTGGTCAACCACTGCACCCGAGCTCATATCAAGTCGTCCTGACTTGTCTTGCCACTGGTTAAAGTTGGACTCGAGCGAGAGAGAGTGTGGTCGACAAACTGCGCAACCCTTTCTCACTTAAAGGAAATTCATCGCGCAAGTCATTCTCTTTTCATGTATCCAGTACCAACACAGTCGAGTCATGTGACGACGGGCGAGCAGAGAGCGTATGTCCGCTGACAAGCTAAACTACAGTCAAGAAACTGCGTCAGTTGCGGGACACCTTGCTGAGCAATACAGCGGAAGAGGTACATGGATTTGCTGACAATCATGATCACCGTCTCGCGAAGCAAACTTTCTCTGCTTTCACTGACTGCGAATATTCAATTCCCATCTTCCCACCCATCCACAACCCGGATTTACAGAATACTCGACTGGATGGACTGGCTGGGTGCAAAAAGTAAAGGTTCGTGATGGACGAACAACATTGTGATTGACACTGACGCAACGTCCTGGACAATATGTTGTGCTTGACCGGAATAGCGTCTCAGTTACCCACAGTTATTATCTTAAATATCACTAACCTCTAGCTGATTGCTAGTATAACCGGCACTTCTGAAATTATGCAATGATGTTTATAAATGAAAATAGTATTTGCTAGATCTACGTCAACAATAAAGTCACATATATTTTTGAATAACATAACAAGCTTTATTACATAGCACAAAAAATCGCTCACTTTCATCATTATCATCATTATTATCATCATCATCATCATGTTGCATGTCATTTGCAGAAAATCACTTTCACAACAGCTGACCTGTAACTCGATCTCTAGCCAGAAGTATCGCCTCTATCGTTGTCATCGTCAGGACCTCCGTGATGTCTTGTGTTAATCTTTTCCTCGGTCTGCTTCAGCCCCGTTTTCAAGCACCAAACCCTCCTGTATCGTTCTTTCTAGGTCAGTATGGCGTTTGATGTGGTCAAACTATTTTACAGCAAAGCAAGTGGTCATTTTCACAGACACCCTAGCAGTGTAATGGCCCTCAAGAGCCAGAACCAAAATAAACTCGGTGCTTTGGCAGACTCACTCGAACGCATGTCCCAGTGCTTAAAAAAAAAGCAGTCCAAATGGACACTAACCCACTGCGACATTCCAGGCAACGGGGAGGAGGACAGGCTCGCCAGAGAGCTAGGAATGCTGCAGCAGAGTGATACAGAAATCACTTACAATGAAACTAAAGCATTCATCATGACAACGTACAGTGCAAAATGGAAAATAGGATCACCCTTGCCAAAAAGAAAACGATGCCTACCATCAACTCTCCAGGCGAGACCAGGTGATCATTTTCCGGCTACGCACAGGTTACAAAAGACTCAGATGCCATATGTACAACAAGTTCAAGACTGGCACTACAGACATTTGTGCCTGCGGCACAACCCCCATGAAGGCAAAATATATTTTGCAGTCCTGTCCGCCGTATACCGGCAAAAGAAATAACAATTGGCAACAGCCAGTGTCCTTCCACGAGAAGCTGTACGGAAGCGTACAGAGCCTTGAGTCGACTGCTGCCTTCGTTAAAATCATTGAAGTTGAGGTCTGAAGACGAACGAAGAAGAAGAAGAAACTATTTTAGCTTTCGAGACAACATGTTGTTTACTAACCAATTTTGCTTGATATTAAGTAGGATCTATAGTATATCTATATCTCAAGCAGATGTGGATATATTGAGATCGGATTTAGATAAAATTTGAGAGTGGTTTGTAGGTTTGCAAATGGAGTTTAATGTAGATACATGTACAGTCATCCACATGGGTAGATCCAATATGAAAAAAAATTACAGAATGGGAGAGAACAATATTATAAAGATAGATAAGGAAAGGGACTTAGAAGTTATACTTTATCATACAGGTAAGGTGAGTGAGCAAGTTCAGGTAGCAGTGAAAAAGGCAAATGCAAATGTTAAGTATGATAAAATTAAATATTAAACATAGGAGCACGAAAGTGATAGTCAAACTATATAAAGCATTAGTTAGACCTAGATTGGAGTTATGTGTACAGGCGTGGAGTCCTTATCATAGAGGGGATACAAACATGCTGGAAAGAATACCAAAAAGAGCGACGACGCTGATAGTGGGATTCCAGAATTATATTATGAGGAAAAATCGGCCTACAGTGTCTAGAAGAGAGAAGAATTCGTGGTGACAATACAGGTTTATAAGATGATCAGAGGAATGGATAAATTAGACTATAACAAGTTTTTTTTTTAAAATACAGCCACCAACTAGAACAAGAGGGCAAAGTTGTACATTAACTAAAGAGAGGTCCAGATTCGATATTAGGAAATATTTTTTTAATTAGAGAGTGGTGAATGCTTGGAATGCATTGCCAGGGCAGGTAGTGGAGGGAAGGACAGTTAATACATTTCAGAATACATTGGATGCGCATAGCTTTTAGATCAAGGTGATGAAATGAAACTGTATGTATACAGATTCTGCAGAGTCTTCTAAACCAGTTTAAGGACGTTAAGTTAAAGATATCTGCATTTTTCCTTTTTGCTATCCATTGTATTTTGAGCACTTTTTTGTAGCCCTTTAGTTCAAAATATGCAATCCTTTTCTTAAGTGTTTGTGTTGGGGTCCACGTTTCACATCCGTATGTCTTCATCGGTATAATGCAAGTTCACAGAATAGTTATTCTCATTTTATTAATGTTCTGTCGTCAGTTTCTCATTTTATTGAACCTCTGCATTGCCGTAGCCATTGTCGCTTATAACTGAGCCGAGGTACTCAAAGCTTGTGACTTTCTCAATCTTCTGTTGTTCTAAAATAACTTTAGGTTTGGTCTTTGCCTTGCCTGTGATCGTTATCTTGGTTGTACTTTAAATTCAGGTATAGATTTTTGGACTTCGTTGAGCTGTATTTACGCTCATCAGTACTTTTACATTTCGCTAGTTGTTAAACCCACCGGGCTAGATCGCACGTGGACACAGTCCTGGTGTGAACAGACTATCTACAATGCAGTTAGTAAACTAGCCTTATCTTGTAAAGCGAGCTATGCAAGTTTTCATTCCATTTCCAACAATATATCTCTGCAAATATGGATTTTCGAGATTTGTAGCAAAAAAGAAAAACAAATCGAAACCGATTAGATGTCTAACATGGCAAACGTGTGGTTTCTACAACACAACAATTGAATCCTCTTCGAGAAAGGGAAACAACAAGCTTTCACGCTGTCAGCATTTCTTGATCTTTGTGACCCGTTCCTCAGCCTTGCTGCGGGCTTGCTATCCGTTACCAGCGGACCTTGCCTTGGGCCACGGAAGTCCAATGGTTGGTAAGCATTCTACTATAGACATCTCGGATGTTGCGGACAGCAGGAGAGCTTGACCAACGCAATGGATGTTTTCCCCGGGGTCTCTTTGTTTTTACTTCGGGGGTACCAGACAACTGTTGCTGTGTTCCATCGACCATCGTTTTGTCTCAACATGTTACCTGCCCATCTATAGTTTGCCTTGTCTGCACATAATATCGTATCAGGGACAATCGTCGTTATGTCCAAATTGTAGTAATTTTGCATGCCTTGGTTACGGAGAGTGATTCCGACCAAGCGTCTCTCAAGAGAGGCCGTGGATCACTCTCAATTTGTCCTCCAGTGATTTTGGACCGTTTTAATGAACCAGAAGGCTTCCCAGTCCCAGCGGCGACGGTCTTGTTAGTTCAGGTTGCAGATTGTGCTGCATATATACGCAGCACGTTCATTCAAACAATAATGTAATTAACTTTCTTCTATTTTAAATGTATTGTTTCTATTGAAATTGTTAAGAAAGACACATATATCACATGTACTTTTGTGTTTGTTTTGTTAACTATTTCTATATAACTGGCTCTTTCCTATTGTATTTTATGTATTTAAAAACATTATTCCGAGAAGGGGTACGTGACATTAACTTGACAAGGGAGTCCATAGAACACAAATGGCTAACAACTTTCCCTTAGACGATTAACAAAAACCTATCTTGACATAGTCGCCATCAAGGCCTGCGATGGGCATCAGAACATGACACAACCGTTGAGTTACAGGAACAATTTGTATCTACAGTTAACATCATTTGCTGAATAAGAATGATCACCAATGGGCAGCAGCGTGCGGTGACTTTTTTTCAAAGGTGGTCAATGTTCGAGAACACCTTTCATTTTTGAGCTAAAGAGAAATACTCTCCATTTAATGTACAATATGTAACTAAGTTAACGTCTTTATACGGGGGTATAAGATTACCTCTTTATTCTGGTTTAGACGATTATTTCTTTATACTCGTTAAGGAGGTTGTTTCTTTATACTGGTTTAGACGATTATGTATTTCTACTGGTTTAGAAGACGATGTCTTTCTACTGGTTTAGAAGACGATGTCTTTATACTGGTTTAGAAGACGATGTCTATATACTGGTTTAGAAGACTGAAACTTTATACTGGTTTAGAAGACGATGTCTTTATACTGGTTTAGAAGACTGAAACTTTATACTGGTTTAGAAGACGATGTCTATATACTGGTTTAGAAGACGATGTCTTTATACTGGTTTAGAAGACTGAAACTTTATACTGATTTAGAAGACGATGTCTATATACTGGTTTAGAAGACGATGTCTTTATACTGGTTTAGAAGACTTAGACTTTAGACTGGTTTAGAAGACGATGTCTTTATACTGGTTTAGAAGACGATGTCTTTATACTGCTTTAGAAGACTATATCTTTATACTGGTTTAGAAGACTACGTCTTTATACTGGCTTAGAAAACTATGCAGAGTCTGTAAACAACCAGTTTCATTTACATTTCCTAGCTCTAAAAGCTATGTGCATCCAATCTATTTTTAAATGCATTAATTGTTCCAGCCTAAAACTACTTCATATGGCAATACATTGGAAGCATTCGCCACTGTATAGCTTATGTAGCTTACCAGTGACACTTTTACCGGTAACAGTTCTCGCAGTTTAGCTGACTTTAACTTCAACCGATGCGCCAAATTGAGAAATGGAATAAAGAAAGAAATTTATTCTCCCGGGGAATGCCGCCATTGTGGAGGGTGGGGAGGGGAGGGGGGTGGTTGTTGAAAGGGGGGGGGGGAAAGGCAGCAAATCTCCAGAATATCGTTTTTCCTGGAAGACGAGGCAGAGTCTGACGAAGGCGGCGAGACAGGGGTCGACCAATGCGGCGATGGATAAAATACGTCAAAGAAACATCGAATCTCACCGTGCAGCAGGTGGGCTGGCTGATGGTTGACAGAGCAGTATGTGATGAGAGCTACGTTCTGTAAAGGACATGCTTCATGATGATGATGACTGTTTGAATGTTAATGATAATGTAAATATTAAAAGTGGATATATCATCCACTAAATTAGGATGCATCCACACTCTATTAACGTTTTTGTAGACCTACACAAACACACTCGCTCACGTTTACATACACAGACAGACAGATGGACGGACGGATGGCTGAACGGTCAGACGCACAGACAGATAGATAGACAGACAGACAGATAGGCAGACAGACGGACGTACGAACGGACGGGCTGCTGGCGGGCGGATTCGGACGAGTGGGTAGAAGGACGGACGGACGGGCAGAGGAAGGGACGTGCAGACGGGCGAGCGGAGATAGGGGACGGCGTATGCTAGTGGTTAAGTGACAGGGCTCACAACCAGAAGATGCTGTGTTCGATCCTCATCACAGCACCGGCCGTTACCCTGGGCAAGCAAACCCTTTGAAAAGAAAATGCAGGAGGAAGCAGGACCTTACATAAAATGCATGCTGAAGTCGGATGCACTGTACCGACAGGAGCAAAATAAAAACCACAGCGCAACGCTCACCTGCATTAGGGAATAGAGAAATAAGGCGAACGCAACAAAACGGACAGTTCATGACTAACGTAAGATTGAAATACCATGGCTATTTTAGAATTGGACAAGTACTTACGGGAAACCCCATTGTGAAGTCGCATATTTAATGAGAGAACGTTTATGAGTTTATAACTGCTGCTGGGGAGTAAGGATCGGTACAGGTCTCACACAAAAAATGAGAAATGTCTATGCTGACGTACAGCCTCTGCCAATCAAGCCAACTGTACTTTCTCAAGTGTTCCACTTGCTGGGTCGTGCAAGCCAACCGTACCTTCTCGAGTGGTCCACTAGCTGGGTCCGGTGCTCCCCGTTTAAACTAATACGGCAATGGCGAACAGCGAGTATCCGGCGCTGACAAATCGTACTCGCGATGTCTGAAGAGATAAAATAGCAGGCTATGGGTGGGGTAACCCAAAGATAAACTCTTGGGGGAGTGTGACCCCTCCGTCAGGTGCGGCAGATGCTGGGCCACTGGCGCGTGGGCATGACCCGATCCCTACCAAGGTCACACCCATGAAGCTAACCTGGTTTTAAAAAAAGCAACAGAAGCCCGGCAGGCAGTGTTTGGATGATCCGGGACAGCTCTGCGTATCGTTATACCAAGATTAAGGAGAGTAAAGATACTGGACTACACAACACTCTAAAGATTGCACAATGGAACGCAGAGGGGGTGATGGGGAAGAAGCTATAACTGCACAATTTCCTGAATGAGCAAAAGATAGATGTCATGTGCATACAGGAAACACATCTAAATGCAGATAGACGCTTTGGTATTAGGGGATATGAAACACACAGGTTGGACAGAGAGGCTCACAAAGGAGGTAACATCACATTAGTAAAAAACCCCATAGCCGCCACAGAAACCTCCAGCAGCATCAATGGGCCTGAACATCTGACCGTCAAAATACATATCCTCCAAAAACCATTACAAATTACAAATTAATACTGTTCCAATAGCAAAAACCTGGAACCAGATAGATATTCACTAGCCGATAATAATCATACAGTTTCGGGGACTTCAACAGCCACTCTCCAAGTTGGGGCTACAACACCATGGATACAAGAGGAGAGGAGGTGAAGGATTGTTGTGGCCTGTGCGGAGACTGAAGACAATGACCTGCTCTCTTCTGTCCAACTGATAATAAGCATCGTTTTTTGTGTAGCCAGTATGTTCTGTTTCCCATTTGGCCATATATCCGGCTATAATAAGCCTTTTGGACTCTTCGTAGGTCACACTAGAATCTGGTTGTGGTAGTCTTGCACCTTCTTTTGCCAGTCTGTCTGCCTCCTCGTTGCCGTGGATGTTAAAGTAGGATGGAACCCACTGTACCACTACTCTTTTTGGTGCGGACTGCTGGCATAGTTGACAGAGTACTGCTCTTAAATCATTTAGTTCAGTATTTTTCTGGCTTTTGAACGCTGTGACTACGGCCAGGGCATCTGTAAACAGGTCTATCTGACATTCATTTCTTTTGCCTGTCAGCATTGCTTCTGCTGCAGCCCTCAGTGCCTCTGCCTCCACTCGGAAATTGCATGAGTATTTTCCAGTTGCCACTGACAGTGTTATTTTTTTACCATTTGGTAGGCTCAGGAATACCTCTGCCCCTCCGTTCTGTGTTGTGTTTGTTACAGACCCGTCGGTGTATGCATGAGTCCAGTCCATGCTTGGGTAGTTTTTCGTTATGTACCTCGGAGTTATGTCTCTTCTTTCTTTTTCAGTCTGGCTGTTCTTGTTTCAAATACCTGGTATATTTTCTACCACCTCCGGAATGATATGCTGCTTCCAGGTAGGTTTGCGTATAGTATTCTAATCTTTTCCACTTCTACAATTGGCGTTGACTTCATGCCTCCTGTTATAATTCTCATGGCTTGGTTTTGAAGTTTGCTAATTTTATCAAAGTTCGCCTTTGCTGCTGTTGCCCATGCCGCAATGCCATACTCGACAACTGATCTCACTCTTCCAGTGTACAGTTTTGTTTGTTCCCCAGCTTGTGCCAGCAAGTTTCCTCATGATTATCATTCTCTGTCTGGCTCTCATTCGGTTTTTCTCGATCGAATTTTTCCATGTCATGCACCGATGAAATGTGACTCCCAAGTAGTTTGGGTTGTCGTTTGGCCGCATATATTTGCCGTTAAGACTTATTTTGGTGTTCTGGGGTTTGGTTGACAGCGAGAATATCGTACATATTGTGTTTTCCTCTTTTATTTTGACCAGCCATGAGTTCGCCCACTCCTCCAACGATGTTAGGGCCTGCTGCATCCGATTTCTTGCTATGGTGAGATTTTTCTCAGAGGCCCACATAGCCAGATCGTCTGCAAACATGGAGCTGTGGAATCTTCTTGGTAGATTCTCTGTGATGTTGTTTAAATACACACGGAAATATGTTGGTGACAGTACTCCCCCTTGGGGTACTCCCTGCTCAAGTGTCACGTTTTTGCTCATCTGCCCTTGTACTTGAACTATGAATGTTCTGTTTTCGAGGTAGTGGCTGATCCATTTGTACATTTTCCCACAAACTTCACTTCTTCGTAGCTTGACGTTAAGTCCCTTTATCCACACCTTGTCAAATGCCTTCTCTAAATTCACTCAAACCGCTACTATGTGTTTTTTCTCCTGGTAAGCATCATCTATTAACTGGGCTATGAGAGTGATCTGATCCTCAGTGGATCTGTGCTGTCTAAAGCCTGCTTGCTGTGGAATTAGTATGTGTTTTTCTTCCAGATGCCACATCAGTCTGGTGTTTATCATACGTTCCATCAGTTTTTCTACACAGGTCAGTAGACTTATAGGTCTGTATCCATTTGGATATGTTCTATCTTTTTCTTTCTTTTGTACTGGTATAAGTACAGCGTCTTTCCATGCCTGAGGTACAATTCCCCTTTTCCAGCTTTGGTTCAGGACTGATAGTAACTTCCTCTTTGCTGTTTGGCCCAACCCCATCAGCATTTCGTATGTTACCCCATCTTTTCCGGGCGATTTCTTTGTCTTTAAAGTTCTCATGGCATATTCCATTTCATTCATTGTTAGTTTTGCGATCATGTGCTCCTCTGGTGCCATATTGATGTTGTCGTGGCTCTTTTGTTCTTCACTAATGTCTGTGTGCCTGTCTGTACGGACATCAATTTGGTTTGCTCTGGCATAATGTTCTATAAAGGCGTTTGCTACTTTTTTTTCCAGTTAGCATGTTGTCGCCCTGCTTGATGGTAATTTGTTTATTTGATGGTGTTTCGTTATTCATGGCTCTGACTAACTTCCATATTTTGTTCCTTTCTTTATCTAAATTGAGGCTTTCTGTTTTATTTTTCCAGCTGTCTCTTGTTATTTGGTTTAGTGTTCTTTTGTATTTCGCCGTGATAGCCTTGAGGCCGATATTTGCCTCCATAAATTGTTCCCTCTCTGCCATGTTCCTAGCATTTGAGACTTCGTCTTCCGCATTCTGCAATTCATCATTACAATATGGCTTGTAGTTTTTCCTTGCCCCTCTTGGGATGGTTTCGGTGGCTGCTTGCATTATTGCTTTGCTTAGGCTTTCCACCATAGGTTTCATATTGTTATTTCGTGTGTTGATGGTTTCACATAGCCGAACTGTCAGAATTGCAAATCTGTCCCAGTCGGTTCGTTTATAGTTCCAACGTGGGAGCGCTTTTATTTCCTGTGGGCCTACTTCCATATCAATCTCTGGCCTAATTGGCCGTTTGTCGCTACCTGCCAACCTGGCGATCTTTTTTGTAGTGAATATCCACCGTGGAAAAGGCTACGTCTAGAGTAGAGGTGGTATGCCATGTTCTAGAATAGAAGATAGGGCTGTCCTCCTACCTATTGAAAAGATATAGATGTGTGTCTATCTCCCAGTCTTCCACTTCATCACCTCTGTTGTCTGTGTCCGAATATCCCCATCTCTCCGAGTGGCTGTTAAAGTCTCCAACTACTAGGCAGCTGGAGTCCTTGATTTCCATACTCGAGAGCGACAGGTCTTTGTTGGGTGGGCCATATAGGTTGAAGATGCTGATCTTCGTTTCTTGTGTCATTTGTGTCATGTCGAGTCCTACAATTTCTGCTTGTCCAGTGTGATTGACAGCTACCGCACTACTCGGTATGCAGTTACGTGTCAGTATCAGAACCCTTCCTTTGTCAAGACTGTAACATGCTAAAGCAACTGCGTTGTGAATACTGACCCACGGAGACGAACCCACACATACACACTTTTGTGAGAGTCTTGAAGAACACCCCACCACAGTGGACTTTGTCCATAGATTTGGCCTTTACGTGTAGACTTAATACAATTCTCGGTGAGCTAGAAAAAGAAGGAAAAGAAGAAGAAAAATAAGAAGAAGTAAAGAATGAAGAAGAAAATAAAGAAGAAGAAGTAGAAGAAGAAGAAGAAGAAGAAGAAGAAGAAGAAAAAAAGAAGACGAAAAAGAAGAGAAAGAAGAAGAAGAAGAAGAAGAGAAAGAAAAAGAAGATAAACATGAGTAAATAGTACTACCTGATATTGCCCGAAGAAGAATTGAATGTTTAAATGAAGAATATCATTAAACAGCAACTAATCTGATTGGCAAACATCCGGCCAGTCTCTAAACCCAGACCTATGGGTGAGAGAGCTGGAGTGTGTATGCCAAACACGCCAGGAGGTTGAATCACTTCTTCATGACACATACTCCAAATTGGCTACAAGACCACATCACAAATAACCATACACTTTTCATTACTACCACACTATTCATACACTTTTGTAGAAAGTTAAAGTGAGATAGACTGGCCAAGTTTCTCGAATGTCAAGTGAAAGGTTCAAAAAGAAACTTCTGTTTAGCGAGCTTAGCGCAGTAAGGCGATCACGTGGACGTCAATAAAAGCGATTCAGTGAATCCTGGCAGTAAATAGTTTAGCCTGAAAAAGGCGAGGCCAAAAAGAGCTTTGCATGCAGTTAGCGAGGGTCGACGGGCTATCAGATGGAGGTATAGAGTAGAGGGAAAACCAGCACCAGCTGGTGTTGGCTTAATCTGTCATGCACGCATCCGCCCACAGATTTAAGGGCGGAGTATGACACATGATGATGTTGGTTATTCTCATCGACGGCGATAGGCACATTATTATTGTCATGATCATATTTCTTCAAAATCAAGTAAATACCGGATCAAGATGGTGAGCAGCGTATGAGCTGAAGCGGTCAGCGAGCCATAGCTGACTGATAGCGTAAGGCCTACCGAACCGGAGCAGCCAAGGCCGTTCTACACGTCCGCGCAGTATTCTAGAAAACAGGATGCAACAGAGCAGACTGGCTAAGGAGAAGGGATCGAAGAGAGAATGCTAACCCGGTACTAAACAAATGCTTGCTGAAGTCGGATGTGTTGGACCGAAAGGTGCAAATATCGAAATAACGCATTCCGTTCTCTGAACTGCGTTCTGATACTTAGGCAGATGTACAGATGTACAGAAGATGAAAGATACAGACAGCCACATAAACTGGAAAGATATTGTCAGACGTACAGACGTTGAACACGAGGGAGAGTATTTCAAAACACTTTTAGAACAACTAAAAGTCGAATATGTTCCATGTATGGAGGTAAACACCAATCATAAAAAAGTGGATTTTTAGATTTGTAGCTAAATGTACAAGAGCTTAAAATAAAGCCTGGACAAAGTATATAAAGGCAAGTAAATCAACAGAAATATATTTAAAATATTTGGACAAGCAAAACATAGCTCAGAAAGTAAATAAGGCAGAAAAATAGACATCGAAAAAAACTTACTAATAGGATCAAGACTGATGGTAAAAGCTTCTTTTCTAATGTTAGACATAAACAAAGACCTAAAGACAAGGTAGGCTTTCTCATAGACAGTACAGTGACAATAAGCAGAGAAAATCAGGAGATAGCTAATCTAATAAATCAATACTTTGGCACAGTCTATTGGAAAGAAAACCCTCCAAGATACCAGAGCCTATACATATTTTCAAATGTCAAATGGATATAGTGCGATTAAAATCATTCTGTATTACGTAGGAAATGGTTCTAAAAAGATTGGAAGGATTAAAAGTGGATAAATGTAAAGATCAAGATGGTATCCATTCATCAATGCTATTTGAAGTATAGACTAACTAGTAAAACCATTGGCTATATTATTTTCTCAATTACTTGCAAAATGGATTGTTCCAAGAGATTGGAAAGATGCAGGAGTGATTCCCTTATTCAAAAGAGGACAGAAATCAGATCCAGCTAATTAAGTAAGTACTCTGTAAATTGTTACAGTCAATAACGAAATAAAACATTGTAATGCATATAGACAGGTTAAATCTAATCATAAATAGGCAGCATGGGTTTACTAGAGGTAGACCGTGCTTATCAAATCTGTTGGAATGCGTGGAGGTGATTACTAAACTCATAGATAAGGGAGAACCAGTGGATGTTATTTATCTAGATTTTACAAAGGCTTTTGATTTAGTACCTCATCAAAGATTATTTAAAAAGTTAAAATCATATGGGATAGATGGGCAGGTTGCCGAATGGAGTGAAAGTTGGTTAACGGGAAGAAGACAGAGATTGGCATAAATAAAAAGTACTCTGAGTGGTGTGAAGTAAAACATGGAACAAAATTACAGAATGGGCGAGAACAATACTAGAATGATAGATAACGAAAGGGACATAGGGGTAATAATAGAGAAATACAGGTAAGGTGAGTGAGCAAGTCCAGGTAGCAGTGAATAAGTCAAATGCAACGTTAAGTATGATACAAAAAAAGAAATATTAAACATAGGAGTAATGAGGTGATTGACAAACTGTATAAAGCATTAGTTAGACCTAGATCGGAGTACTGTGTGGAGTCCTTATCGTAGAAGAGATATAAATATGCTGGAAAGGATACAAAGAAGAGCGACAAAACTGATAGTGGGATTCCCGAATTACAGTTACGAGAAACGACTCAGAAAAACCGGCCGTTAGTATCTAGAAAAGAGAAGAATTAAACGTGACTTAATCTAAGTTAATAAGATAATCCCAGGAAAAGTTAAATTTGACTATAAAAAGTTGTTTTTTTCAAAATACAACCACCAACGAGAACAAGAGGGCGCAGATAAAAATTAACTAACGAAAGGTCGAAATTGGACACAGACATTTTTTAAAAATTCAAACAGTGGTGAATGCTTGGAATGCTTTGCCTCAGGAAATAGTGGAGGCAGAGACAGTTAATGCATTTAAGAATAAATAGGATGCACATAGTTATTAGAGCAGGGTAATGTAAATGGGACTGGTTGTCTACAGACTCTGATGAGTTTTCTAAACCAATATAAAAACGTTTTGTTAAGTTAAGTTATTCCGTGTTTGTTAGCTTACTTAGTACGTTTTATGATTGTGCTAACTTTTTGTTTCACCGCTTCACAGTGTTCTTTGTAGGACAATGTGCGATCCATTGTAATTCCTAGGTACTTAGGTGTATCTTTATGTTTAAGTTTATGCCCCTGCCAACTAATCTTTCAAACTCTCAAGGCTATTCTTACATCCTGTTGCAGCCCGCCACTTATCGTCTTTTACAGGACGCACAAAACATTAATCTTACATATTACGGGCATTCTACACCAACAATAAATACAACAACAATAACAACAACATTATGTTATGGCTTTCGAAGTCGGGATATCGGCTATTTCATTCTTATAAACTATGCAGGAGGAATGATTTCAAGAAATGCTATCTCGGCATAGATAAAGTCACACACTAACTCTAACCATTTTCATAAAGCTGTTGAAACTGATACACATTTCTAATCGTGTTTACTTACTCTCAACTCTGCCAAAATTATATTCTCATTAATAACTAAACCTGTACGTCGCTAAGTGTCATTGAAGGAAATGTGGCGACTACGGGAGTTGGCCACCCCAGCACATAAAAAGCTGAGGCCTAGTACAGTGAAGTCTCTAACACTTCAACCTCGACATCAATGATTGCGAAAGGATTACCTTTTCCTTTTCGTGTTACAATCATTTACATCGAATACCAGTACCAAAGAAAGAAACAGATAGAACAGATCAAAATTGATACAGGCCTATCAGTCTACTGAGCTGTGTAGGTAAACTAATGGATCGTATGATAAACATCAGACTGATGTGGCACCTGGAAGAAAGACACATATTAATTCCACAGAAAGCAGGATTTAGACAACACAGATCCACTGAGGATCAGATCACTCTCACAGCGCAGGAAATAGAGGATGCTTACCAGAAGAAAAAGCATACAGTAGCGGTTTTGGTGGATCTAGAGAAGGCATTTGACAAGGTGGGGAAAGAGGTGACTTAAAGTCAAGCTATAAAGAAGTGAAGTATCTGGAAAAATGTACAGATTGATCAGCCACTATCTCGAAAACAGAACAGCAAGAGTTAAAGCACAAGGGAAGATGAGCAAAAATGTGACACTGGAGCAGGGAGTACCCCAAGGGGGAGTACTGTCACCCACACATTTTTCTGGTGTATATAAACAACATAATAGAGAATATATTAAGAAGAGTCCACAGCTCCATGTTTGCAGACGATCTGGCTTTGTGGACCTCTGAAGAAAATATCAACATAGCAATCGGATGCAGCAAGCCCTAACATCGCTGGAGTAGTGGGCGAGGAGGCAGACAGACTGGCTAAAGAAGGTGACAAGTTACAACACAATAGATTCTAGTGTGACCTACGAAGAGTTCAAAAGGGTTATTAGGGCCAGATACATTGCCAAATGGGAAACAGAGCATACTGGCTACACAAAAAATGATGCCTACTACCAGTTGAACAGAAGAGAGCAGGTCGTGGTCTTCAGATTCCGCACAGGCCACAACAGACTGAGGTACCATCTATTCAATAAACTGAAGATAGGTGGTACTGACGAATGCACCTGTGGTACAGGGAAATGACCGGGGAACATCTGCTGCAAAATTGCCCGACATACGAGAACCAGATAAAGCACATGTGGCAATCACCAGACAAGCTCTATGGCAGTGTCGACAGCCTCAGGATGACAGCTGCTTTCTTCGAACAAATTCAAGTTGACGTCTGACAGCGTACGAAGAAGAATATTTACCTCGAATTTGTTTTAACACCTGCACAAATTAACAGTCATCTAACAATTTACATATTTCTATCTCTATATCTGTTGTTCATTCTCTCTCTCTTTCTCTCTCTCTACTTTGATCTTCTTGTTTCTCTATACTCTCAGCAATCAATGCTGATATAAGATGATATAAGACATTCCAATGTACCTCGCCCACTACCAGTTAAAGGCCAACACAAAATACAGAAGGGATTGAAGCTCACGAGCAAAAACATGCATTTAGAACGTGCCAACCGTAGCGACAATCCGCCCAACAAACTGTTGATTATGTCAAGGAAAGAATGTCAGAATACAAACACAGCCAACTTGCTGTTTACATTCATGGATACATCAAGTAATACAAATATACTGTAGTCGGGGATGCTGTGGTAGGAACTTCTCTATAAGAGGTTTTAGCTTTTATCAGATGGGGGTAGCCAGTTCCCTTCCTCGATGTCTTGGCTTACAATATCACTAAATATATACATTTATTTTATTACCGCCAGGGATGAGGTACTAGAATCTTCATTGTTCTGATACACACACGAATCCATGAACCGGTCAATACGACATGATACCGCACAAAGGACAACGGTCTGTGGTAGAAAAGGCAAGTCTTCGTCACAGAATCCAGAAATTGAAACCTCTAATCAAACCAAAAACTTCAGGTTTTGTGAAAACCAATTCCTGTTCCCCTATCATTTCTCCTAACAGTAAATCTGGTACTCGTTTACAGCTGGGTTGGCTGGAACAAGTTGCAGCCGGAAAGAAGCAGCCACTCTACCAACGTTTTATCCTACTCTCTACATGTACATATAGTGTGGTCTCATGTTTCCTCTAATAACATGTCTTAATGGGAATCAGACTTTTTCTTCTGCTTATCTCACGGAATAATCATTCCTTCATGGTTGTATGCTTAAACATATATATAATTGTTCTATATTAGTTCAATGACCAATGTTTTGTAATTATTATTGTCATGGTTATCATCATCATCATCATCATCATCTTCTTGTATCAACTTGTGTCGTTAGAAGGCGTGGAAGGGGGTGTAGTTTTATGTCGTGTGCCATCGTCGTCGCCGATGTTGTTGACATCCAGTGTTTCCTTAAACATTGCAGGGGACATAGCCAAACAAATACCAAAAAAATATAATTAAGAGTTATCCCATCATAAAAAATTTGCGTGAGAGGTTCTGGCTTGGGCGTCTCCCCTCTTTATCCAGGTTACAAACCTTAGAACGAGTGAGCTATGGCCCTACACCAGAACCACATGGACGTGTACATTGGCATCTGTACACTGAAGGCGATAGGTGTTAATTATCCACCCGACCAAATTTCTCACGCTTGTTGTCGTCCTCGTGCACGACATATGGGGAGGAACCAGCTCGCGACCCCGGGCGCTCGCGACGATTGTGACAGCAAAGCCGTGCTTATCACAAGAGCTGAACCTTGGACCTTGACCGGCGTCGAAGTCATGGAGCGAACTAGACAAGTAACTGGCAGAAGACAACACTGGCTGCTCCTGTAGCTGTTAATAGTAAGGTTACAGTTAGCATATATGCTGATGCCTGTTTAAGTTAGCTCTGTTGTGGTGACAGCGACTCGCATATTGTTTTTAAAATGAATTTAATAATATTCATAAAATGCAAATAAATGTTAGAAATTTCCGGAAGGTAAATTTCGTATGGTATGCTCCATTAAACGCAACCTTAACTATTATAAGTATTTGCTTTATTTTCATGTAATTATTAAATGATTTATATTATTGTAGTGCATTTATTACATCCCTTTCTTTTGAATTCATTGCCCTTATGACCAAGTAATCATTGTCCGTGTAAATACAGTTCACTACTAGCCCGTGAAACTGTTATCTAGCTAATCGAAGATCCTGTGCTGAAAGTTGTTTATGGTTAAGCGTGCTTATATTCCGTATGTGCTACTTTTAAATTGTTCAAGCTTGGATTTAATGATATGTAAGCAAATGTATGTAGTTTTTTATGTTATAAATTTATCTAACATACCATCTATAGATTGTTCATCTCATTGTACATATCCAAATTTTAAACTGTACATTTTTTAGAACAGGACACCCATTACCATCATTTAATAACACTAGCCATATGGAATCTTGCATGTTTACTGCTGGCTGAATATATGTAGACATAATATTCATAATGTCGCATAAGAAATACGTAAACATTAAATTGAACCTTATTCCAGTGTGTGTTTGTTTCTTGTTTATTTCTTTATTTCACAAGACGCATAAGTTGCCATATTAACAAATGTAAACAAACAGATATTAAAGTACACATTCCTAAATCCCAGGTATTGATAAAATTGCTCTTCGCTGTCACTGTGTATTTATGATATATTCGAATACTGACACTATCAACATACACCAAATTGAAAGCATGGTAGTAATACATATCTTATTCTTTTAAACATTTATTTTTGTACGAATGCACATATTTCTTTATGGTTATGTGTGCGTGTGTGTACAACTGTGTAAAACCCTACAGTATTGACAGATTTCCAAAACTACTTACTACGTACTGTTCTTACTGGCATTATAAATGCAGCTCAAGAATTGATTGCAAAATACCTTTGTTTGGTTCTGTTGTTGTTGATTCATCCATTAAGCAAATACATACACAGTAGGCGTTTAGTTTGTTTGAAAAGGCCAGTCTTTGCAAACCGTCGAAGGGTTTGAGAGTTGATAATGCTATTGTGATTAACATGTGGACAGTAAGATTATATGTACGAACGTAAATATTGCTGTGTGTGTGTTAACATGTGGATAGCAAGATACTGTGTAGAAGATTAAAGCTTGGTATCAGTCTGTTAATATGTTGATAGTGAGAAACTATGTAGGACATTAACGCTCTGAATTAGACTGCTAACAAGCTTGCGGTTGGTGTGCTAACATGTGAATAGTAAAATATCATGTAGAAGATTAAAGCTTGGTGTCAATCTGCTAATATGTTGATAGTGAGATACTATGTAGGACATCAAAGCTCGGCGTTAGACTGCTAACAAGCTTGCGGTTGGTGTGCTAACATGTGAATAGTAAAATATCATGTAGAAGATTAAAGATTAGTGTCAATCTGCTAATATGTTGATAGTGAGATACTATGTAGGACATCAAAGCTCTGCGTTAGACTGCTAACAAGCTTGCGGTTGGTGTGCTAACATGTGAATAGTAAAATATAATGTAGAAATTAAAGCTTGGTGTCAATCTGCTAATATGTTGATAGTGAGATACTATGTAGGACATCAAAGCTCTGCATTAGACTGCTAACAAGCTTGCTGTTGGTGTGCTAACATGTGAATAAGAAAATATCATGTAGAAGATTAAAACTTGGTATCAAACTGCTAATATGTTGATAGTGAGATACTATGTAAGACATTAAAGCTGAGTGTTAGTCTACTACCATGTGGATAGTAAGATATTTTCAAGACAGTAAATCTCCAAGTTGGTTTGCATCTGTTGATTTGTATATAGTAAGACCTTAAGTAAGAGATTAAAGCTCGGAATCTGACTCCTAACATGTGGATAGTAAGATAATTTGTACACCATTAAATCTTAGTGTCTATCTGTTAATATGTAGATAAAGAGATAATATGTAGGACATTAAAACTCAATTTTAGTCATCTAGCGTGCACAAATTCTTTATTCATCTTTGCGTTCAGGATCCTTTGGTCATGTTATACCTGCAAGCCAGTAATCATATCATATATATATACCAGGACATGGTTGCTGCATCATAGCTTTTGCCTCAGCTCTGCATCCTTTGGTATCCCATTTCACTAAAACACGGTGAAAGTAAAATGCTATGTAGAACACACATTATGGTGTTGGTCTGTTAATTTATGGATTGTAGGTACTACGTAAGACTAAAATTACATGGCGGTCTACATATATTGCCATGGGGATAGTAAAGTAATATGTAAGGTATCCAATCTTAGTATTAGTCAGTTATCAAATGGATTGTAAGATAATATTTAGGGTATCAAATCTTGGTGCTGGTCTGTTAACATGTGGAGGGTAAGATAATGCGTAGGGTATCAAATCTCGGTTATGGTCTGTTAACATGTGAATGGTAAGATAATATTTAGGGTAGAAAATCTTGGTGCTGGTCTGTTAACATGTGGGTGGTAAGATAATATGTAGGGTATCAAAGCTTGGTGCTGGTCTGTCGACATGTGGATAGTAAGATAGTATGTATAACAGTAAAGCTAAGTGTTCTTCTGGCATGAGGATTCAAAGATAAAATGTAGGGCATTGAAGCACAGTGTGGATCTATTAACATGTGATTAGTAGTATAATATGTACAACATTAACGGATATGGTCAGTTTGTTGAGAGGTGGAAAGTAAGATACTATGTGGGACTGTAGAGTTTGTTGTTGGTCTACTTCTTTTGTCCTGTGAATATCAAGATAATATAAAGGACATTGAACCACGGTGTCATTCTGTTTGCACTGTGATAGTCAGATAAAATAATTAAGTCTATTGCATCTCTGTTTTGGGGGAAAGGAAGATACTTTTATTTTGGCGATAAGGCTCAGTGTGGGTTTGTTAATGTATTGATAGTAAAAATTTATTTAGAACATTATAGGTCGTTGTTGGTCTATTGACATGGGGACAGCAGGATGCTGTTTAGGACATTTATTCTTGGTGTCTGTTTGTTAACAAATGGAAGGTAACACACTGTATAGGACAGAAAAGCTCAGTGTTGGTCTATTAATATATGTGAACTGTAAGATATTGTGTAGGACACGTGTTCTCTGTGTTGGTCGGTAAACATGATGATTAGTAAGATATTATGTATGACATTACAGCTCAGTGTTGATGTTTTATCAAGGGGAAAGATAATATATACAACTTTGCATCTTGGTTGTTATGAGTTAACATTTTAATATTAAGAAAATATGTAGGATATGAAAGCTCACTGTTCATTTGCTAACAAGTGGATAGTACAATACTATGAGGTAAAGTAATGCTAGCTGTCATTCTGTTAACACGCGGATAGTAAGATACTATGTGGGACATTACTGCTCTGTGTTGGTATTTTGACCTGGGGATAGTAAGATACTATAAAGGACATTACAGATCGGTGTTGGTCTGTTAACACGCGGAGAGTATGATACTATGTAGGTCATTACTGCTCAGTTTTGGTCTGTTTACCTGGGGGAAAAAAATATACTATGGTTGGTCTATTTTCATGTGGATAGTGAGAAAATATATACAACATTATTTCTCAGTTGATATATATTAACATGTGGATATTAAGAAAATAAGTAGGACATGAAAGTTCACTGTCTGTGTGTTAAGAAGTGGATAGTTTGATGTTATGTAGAAAAGTGAAGCTTGCTTTCATTCTGTTATAATGTGTGGATAGTAAAACAATAGGTAGGACATTAAAGATTTGTGTCAGACTGCTATCTTTGGGACAGAAAGATAAAAAGTAGGTCATTTAAGCTCTGTGTTAGTATGCTAACTCCTGGACAGTAAGATTACCTGTAGGACATTAACAAATGGGAATGGTTTGTAAACATGCAAACAGTTTAATGCTACATAAGACAATAAAACTCAGTGTCTGTCTGCTAACAGTTGTATAGTTAGATACTATGTACGTCATCTATGCCAAAAGCTCGGTTTTCGGCTATCAACATGCAAATTAGTAATGTACTATGTAGGACATTACAGCTTGTTGTCAGCCTGCTAAGATAGGGATAGTATGATACTTTACAGAACAATTATCTTGGTGTCCATCTGTTAATATACAGACAGTAAGATACTACATAGGACCTTAAAGCTCAGTGTTAGCCTTCATATTTTGTCATGCTGATACTAAGATACTATGTAGGAGATTAAAAATCAGAGTTGGTCTGTTAAAGTGGCGTCAGTGAGATACTTTATAAGACCGTCAAACTCAGTTTAGATTTGTTAAAGTGGGGTCAGTAAGATATTATGTAGGATATTAATGCTTTTAGGTAGGTTTGTTAACATCGGGATTGTAAGATATCTTCTTCGAAGTACGCTGTCAGACATCAACGTGAATTTGTTGAAGAAGAAGAAGAAGTAAGATATTGTGTAGGACATTAAAACTTACTGTCGGTTTGTTAACACGTGGATAGTAAATATTAGTTTAAACAGTAAAGCATGGTGTCTGACTTTTAACATGTGGATAGTAAGATATTATGTACGGCATTCAAGCTCTGTGTTGGCCAGTTGACTTGTGAATAGTAAGATACTCTGTAGGACATTCTAGCTCTGTCTTGTCCTGTTGACATGTGGATCGCAAGATACTCTGTAGGACATTGAAGCTATGTGTTGGCCTGTTGACATGTGGATAGTAAGATACTCTGTAAGACATGCAAGCTATGTGTTGGCCTGTTGACACGTGGATAGTAAAATACTGTGTAGGACATTCAAGCTCAGTGTTGGCCTGTTGACATGTGGATAGTAAGATACTATGTAGGACATTAAAGCTCTGTCTTGGCCTGTTGACATCTGGATAGTTAAGATACTCTGTAAGACATTCAAGCTCTGCGTTGGCCTGTTAACATGGTGGCAGTAAGGAACTATGTAGGACATCAATGTTTTGGGTAAGTCTAACATATGGATAGTGGATAATGTGCAGTGCATTCAATCTAGAGTTGATTTGTTAATATGTGGATTGTAAGATCCTGTGTAAGACATTAAAGCTCTCTGTCAGTATGATGCCATTGGGATTGTACAATACTTTGAAGAACAATAAAACTTGGTATTGGTCTGTTAATATATAGATAGCAAATTACAATGTAGGACTGTAAAGTTTCGAGTCATTGAACATCTGTTTAATGCGGATAGTGCGATACTTTGTAGGGCAATACCGTTTATTGTCTGTATGTTAATATTCATATAGTAAGGTATTATATAAAAGACTGTTACCATGTGCTTAGATAGATATTGTGTAGGACATCAAAATTTAATGCTGGTATGATAGTATGTGGATAGTAAGATACTATATATAGGACATTAATGCATAGTGTCGGTCTGTACATTATATAAATTGCTGAGCGATTACAGTAGTAAAACTGTAAGAGTTCAAAACGTAGTTCCCTCATGTTCCAGTCTCTCTCTTATCGCCTGTGGAGTATAACAAATAGATAGGAATGGTTAAAATACCGCTATGGAACAAAAACAAGAACCTAACCTACGTTAGAAACAGAAATTGCATACAATGAGACTAAAGCATTCATCAGGACAACGTACAGTGCAAAATGGAGAAAAAAAAACAACACCCCGGCCACATAGATGATCATTCTCCGGCTACGCACAGGTCACAACAGTCTGAGATGTCATCTGTACAACAAGTTCAAGATTGATACTAAATACCTTCGTGCCTGCGGCACAGCCCCTATGAAGGCAGAACATATTTTGCAGTCATGTCCACAGTATACCGACAAAAGAAGTAGCATTTGGCAACAGCTAGTGTCCTTCCACGAGAAGCTGTACGGAAGCGTAGAGAGCCTTTAGTCGACTGATGACTTCGTTAGAGGCATTGAAGTTGATGTCTGAAGACGAACGAAAAAGAAGAAGAAGAAATGAATCAGTCGAAGCTTTCCGTTGGATCCACTACTAGGGAATTGCATGTTTACATTGTGATTCGCATTATTTGTTTATAGGTCTAGTGATATTGCGATCTTAGTATCTGAGTAGCAAAATGCCCCTTTGTTGCTATGTGCAACATTCTTTTATAGGTATAACGATATTGCGAGTTTAATATCTGAGTAGCAGCATATCCCTTTGTCGATATGTGCATTTAGAAGCAAAAACAACTAGTATTCTCCGTATAAGCAAGATATGTCTTCTAAGATTAAAGTAAACACAGAATCTTACAAATAATATTTCTTTTGTTGCAGATTCTGCACTTTACACTATAGGAAATACAAGACCTCACCACTAATGGAGTCTCCCGCGGAACACCTGGCTGAGACATTTCGATTCTACTCCGTCTTCCTCCACGCTGCCCGAGACTCATCAGCCATTGCCGTGGACGATCAACACGAAAGACAATGGTTGAGTATGAGGATTACCTGACTTGACTTAAAACACAAGGCAACGACTCTAGCTGGCCATCTATCTTCTCGGCACATTCCCCATGACATCAGAACACATTTTGCAGTCCTGCCCATCGTATACCGACAAGAAGTAGCATTTGGCAACGACCAGTGTCCATCCATGAGTAGCTGTACAGAAGTGCTCGGACGCTCAAGTCAAATGCTGCCTTCGTTAGAGTAATTGAATTCGAGGTCTGAAGACGAACAAGGAAGATCTCTTTTCTTGACATTTTTCGCGCCAGCCGAAGCACATCAGTACAAGTACAGTCAACCTCCATCAAGATGACTTCAGCAAAAAGCTTAAATGAAGAAAGGTCAAGATTGGATATTTGGAAATATTTCTTTAGTAAGAGAGGGGTGAATGCTTGGAATGCATTTCCACAGGAAGTGATGGAAGCAGGGGCAGTTGATGCATTTAAGAATAAATTGGATGCGCATAGCTTATTGAGCAAGGAAATGTAAATTAAACTGGTTTCGTACAGACTCTGCAGAGTCTTCTAAACCAGTATAAAGATATTAAGTTAAGTTAAATCAGGATCACTCATCCCTTTTTGTTGAAGCACAGGTCCAGCATTGTATTTGACTTACCATAACCAGCTTTTAGGAAAGACCTTTTCTAGTTATTTGCAGTACGCTAGCGATAATTTGTACATTTTGAGATTACCACATCCATGGACAACTATTAGTCCTAGCGTTCAACATGCAATGAATGTTTTGGCCACTCAGGAGAAATACATACATCGCTCACCTTAAGATTGTTTGCCCTGACCTACTGTGACAGTATTGTGTGGCGGTTATATTCTATCATTCTCAGTAAGGGACCCCGGATACACTATGGGAGGTCATGTTATTGATAGATTTGAAACAAGCAGCGATAACGATAGAAAAGATATGAATTTGGAATTGCATGTGTTAAGCTATTATAGAAGTGTTCATACGTGGTTGCGAAGTTTCGATGGCTCACAAATAAAACATGTCTGTGTTGAGATTCATGATCTGACAGGGTCTTACACCTATTACATTTCGTGCTGAATATGGTTTAACCAGGCTGTAAAGTGCAAATCACATAACAATATACTGCCTCTTTGGAACCACTGTAAACGAGGCAAAACAAAAAAATACAACTTTTTAGTGTTTTCTCCAGTATCGCATTATGTGTTTTTATTATATGGCTTGCTGGCTTAGGGTAGTTCGTTCTCAATCTTGCACCACCAAGCCCTGATATGGCTTAAGTAGCAGAATGTTGTCCAGAGAACGGAATGCAAATGTGCTGATCGGTGTGGACCGCACAGAACACGGCCAGGCACTTGAGCATCCGTGGTCAACCATTGCACCCGAGCTCATACCTAGTCGTCCTGACTTGTCTTGCCACTGGTTAAAGTTGGACTCGAGCGAGAGAGTGTGGTCGACAAACTGCGCAACCCTTTCTCACTTAAAGGAAATTCATCGCGCAAGTCATTCTCTTTTCATGTATCCAGTACCAACACAGTCGAGTCATGTGACGACGGGCGAGCAGAGAGCGTAGGTCCGCTGATAAGCTAAACTACAGTCAAGAAACTGCGTCAGTTGCGGGACACCTTGCTGAGCAATAAAGCGGAAGAGGTACATGGATTTGCTGACAATCTTCTTTCTCTTCTTCTTCTTCGAACGCAGTCAGACAGTAACCATTATTTTTTCGAAAAAAGCGGCGGTCATCCTGAGGCTGTCGCCACTGCCATAGAGCTTGTCTTGCAGTTCCACTGGTAATGGCCACATCTGCTCTCTCTGATCCTCGTATGTCGGGCAGCTCTGCAGCAGGTGTTCATCGGTTATTTTACCAGTACCGCAAGGGCATTCGTCGGTACCACCTATCTTCAATTTGTTGAATAGGTGGTACCTCAGTCTATTGTGGTCAGTGCGAAGTCTAAAGAAAACGACCTGCTCTCTTCGGTTCAACTGGTAATAGGCATCGTTTTTGGTGTAACCAGTATGTTCGGTTTCCCATTTGGTCATGTATCTGGCTTTGATAAGCCGTTTTGACTATTCGTACGTCCTACTAGTATCTGTTTGTGGTAGACTTGCACCTTCTTTTGCCAGTCTGTCTGCCTCATCGTTGCCTTGGACGTTGCAGTGTGATGGGACCCACTGTACCACTACCCTTTTTGGTGCGGACTGCTGGCACAGTTTGCAGAGTGCTGCTCTTAAGTCATTAAGCTCAGTGTTTTTCTGGCTTTTTAGCGCTGTGACTACGGCGAGAGCATCTGTAAGCAGGACTATATGGCTTTCATTTTCATTGTATGTCACCATTTCTTCCTCTGCCTCCGCTCTGAAATTGCTTGTGTACTTACCAGTACCGAATGACAGTGTTATTTTTCTGCCATTTTGTAGGTTCAGGAATGCTCCTGCCCCTCCGTTCTGTGTAGTGTTTGTTACAGAACCGTCGGTGTATGCATAGGTCTAGTCCATGCTTGGGTAGCTTTTCGATATGAAGCTTAGGGTAGTATCTCTCCTTTCTTTTTCAGTCTGGCAGTTTTTGTTTCCAATACCTGGTATATTTTCTACCACCTCTGGAAATATATCCTGCTTCCAGGTAGGTTTTCGTACAGTAGTGATGGGTTTTGGTGTTGTTAGTGCGTTTATGGGATCTTCGTGCATCTTTGCTTTGGCTATTTCTGCAAAGTTTCTCCGCTTTAGTTTCCCATTTCCCAAATTGTTTAGTCTCTGGTGCATTGGATGGTCAGTCAGTCTTCGGAGTTTCTCTGACTGCAGCTGGGCTCTGCAGTCTCTCCTATCGGTCATGGATTGCAGTTTTGTAATCTTTTCAAGTTCTACAATTGGCGTTGACTTCATGCCTCCTGTTATAATTCTCATGGCTTGGTTTTGAAGTTTGCTAACTTTATCGAAGTTCGCCTTTGCTGCTGTTGTCCATGCCGCAATGCCATACTCGAGCACTGGTCTCACTCTTCCAGCGTAGGTCCGCTGACAAGCTAAACTACAGTCAAAAAACTGCGTCAGTTGCGGGACACCTTGCTGAGCAATAAAGCGGAAGAGGTACATAGATTTGCTGACAATCATGATCCCCGTCTCGCGAAAAAACTTTCTCTGCTTTCACTGACTGCGAATATTCAGTTCCCATCTTCCCACCCATCCACAACCCGGATTTACAGAATACTCGACTGGATGGACTGGCTGGGTGCAAAAAGTAAAGTTTCGTGATGGACGAACAACATTGTGATTGGCCCTGACGCAACGTCCTGGACAATATGTTGCGCTTGACCGGAAACAGCATCTCAGTTACCCACATATATTATCTTAAATATTACTAACCTCTAGCTGATTGCTAGCATAACCGGCACTTCTGAAATTATGCAATGATGTTTATAAATGAAAATAGTATTTGCTAGATCTACGTCAACAATAAAGTCACATATATTTTTGTATAACATAACAAGCATTATTACATAGCACAAAAAATCGATCACTTTCATCATTATTATCATTATCATCATCATCATCATCATGTTGCATGTCATTTGCAGAAAATCACTTTTACAACAGCCGATCTGTAACCCGATCTCTAGCCAGAAGTATCGCCTCTATCGTTGTAATCGTCAGGATCTCCGTGATGTCTTGTGTTAATCTTTTCCTCGGTCTGCTTCAGCAACGTTTTCAAGCACCAAACCCTCCTGTATCGTTCTTTCTAGGTCAGTATGGCGTTTGATGTGGTCAAACTATTTTACAGCAAAGCACGTGGTCATTTTCACAGACACCATAGCAGTGTAATGTTCCTCAAGAGCCAGAACAAAAATAAACTCGGTGCTTTGGCAGACTCACTCGAACGCATGTCCCAGTGCTTAAAAAAAAAGCAGTCCAATGGACACCAACCCACTGCGACATTCCAGGCAACGGGGAGGCGGACAGGCTCGCCAGAGAGCGAGGAATGCTGCAGCAGAGTGATACAGAAATCACATACAATGAAACTAAAGCATTCATCAGGACAACGTAAGTTCAAAAGGGAAAATAGGATCACCCGTGCCAAATAGAAAACGATGCCTACCATCAACTCTCCAGGCGAGACCAGGTGATCATTTTTCGGCTACGCACAGGTTACAACAGACTCAGATGCCATATGTACAACAAGTTCAAGACTGGCACTACAGACATTTGTGCCTGCGGTACAGCCCCCTTAAAGGCATAATATATTGTGCAGTCCTGTCCGCCGTTTACCGACAAAAGAAATAACAATTGGCAACAGCCAGTGTCCTTCCACGAGAAGCTGTACGGAAGCGTACATAACCTTGAGTCGACTGCTGCCTTCGTTAAAATCATTGAAGTTGAGGTCTGAAGACGAACGAAGAAGAGGAAGAAACTATTTTAGCTTTCGAGACAACATGTTGTTTACTAACCAACTTTGCTTGATATTAAGTAGGATCTATAGTATATCTATATCGTTTTATATATCTCAAGCAGATGTGGATATATTGAGATCGGATTTAGATAAAATTCGAGAGCGGTTTGTAGGTTTGCAAATGGAGTTTAATGTAGATACATGTACAGTCATCGACATGGGTAGATCCAATATGAAAAATAATTACAGAATGGGAGAGAACAATATTAGAAAGATAGATAAGGAAAGGGACTTAGAAGTTATACTAGATCATACAGGGAAGGTGAGTGAGCAAGTTCAGGTAGCAGTGAAAAAGGCAAATGCAATGTTAAGTATGATAAAATTAAATATTAAACATAGGAGCACGAAAGTGATAGTCAAACTATATAAAGCATTAGTTAGACCTAGATTGGAGTTATGTGTACAGGCGTGGAGTCCTTATCATAGAGGGGATACAAACATGCTGGAAAGAATACCAACAAGAGCGACGACGCTGATAGTGGGATTCCAGAATTATATTATGAGGAAAAATCGGCCTACATTGTCTAGAAGAGAGAAGAATTCGTGGTGACTTAATACAGGTTTATAAGATGATCAGAGGAATGGATAAATTAGACTATAACAAGTTTTTTTTTTAAAATACAGCCACAAACTAGAACAAGAGGGCAAAGTTGTACATTATCTAAAGAGAGGTCCAGATTCGATATTAGGAAATATTTTTTTAATTAGAGAGTGGTGAATGCTTGGAATGCATTGTCAGGGCAGGTAGTGGAGGGAAGGACAGTTAATACATTTCAGAATACATTGGATGCGCATAGCTTTTAGAGCAAGGTGATGAAATGAAACTGTATGTATACAGATTCTGCAGAGTATTCTAAACCAGTTTAAGGACGTTAAGTTAAAGATATCTGCATTTGTCCTTTTTGCTATCCATTGTATTTTGAGCACTTTTTTGTAGCCCTTTAGTACAAAATATGCAATCCTTTTCTTAAGTGTTTGTGTTGGGATCCACGTTTCACATCCGTATGTCTTCATCGGTATAATGCAAGTTCACAGAATAGTTATTTTCATTTTATTAATGTTCTGTCGTCAGTTTCTCATTTTATTGAACCTCTGCATTGCCGTAGCCATTGTCGCTTATAACTGAGCCGAGGTACTCAAAGCTTGTGACTTTCTCAATCTTCTGTTGTTCTAAAATAACTTTAGGTTTGGTCTTTGCCTTGCCTGTGATCGTTATCTTGGTTGTACTTTAAATTCAGGTATAGATTTTTGGACTTCGTTGAGCTGTATTTACGCTCATCAGTACTTTTACATTTCGCTAGTTGTTAGACCCACCGGGCTAGATCACACGTGGACACATTCCTGGTGTGAACAGACTATCTACAACGCAATTAGTAAACTAGCCTTATCTTGTAAAGCGAGCTATGCAAGTTTTCATTCCATTTCCAACAATATATCTCTGCAAATATGGATTTTCGAGATTTGTAGCAAAAAAGAAAAAAAAATCGAAACCGATTAGATGTCTAACATGGCAAACGTGTGGTTTGTACAACACAACAATTCAATCCTCTTCGACAAAGGGAAACAACAAGCTATCACGCTGTCAGCATTTCTTGATCTTTGCGACCCGTTCCTCAGCCTTGCTGCGGGCATCCTATCCGTTACCAGCGGACCTTGCCTTGGGCCACCGAAGTCCAATGGCTGGTAAGCATTCTACTATAGACATCTCGGATGTTGCGGACAGCAGGAGAGCTTGACCAACGCAATGGATGTTTTCCCCGGGGTCTCTTTGTTTTTACTTCGGGTGTACCAGACAACTGTTGCTGTGCTCCATCGACCATCGTTTTGTCTCAACATGTTACCTGCCCATCTATAGTTTGCCTTGTCTGCACATAATATCGTATCAGGGACAATCGTCGGTATGTCCAAATTGTAGCAATTTTGCATGCCTTGGTTACGGAGAGTGATTCTGACCAAGCGTCTCTCAAGAGAGGCCGTGGATCACTCTCAATTTGTCCTCCAGTGATTTTGGACCGTTTTAATGAACCAGAAGGCTTCCCAGTCCCAGCGGCGACGGTCTTGTTAGTTCAGGTTGCAGATTGTGCTGCATATATACGCAGCATGCCCATTGAAACAATAATGTATTTAACTTGCTTCTATTTTAAATGTATTGTGTTTCTATTGAAATTGTTAAGAAAGACATATATGACATGTACGTTTGTGGTTGTTTTGTTAACTATTTCTATATAACTGGTTCTTTGCTATTGTATTCCTGAGCCTTCTAAATGGTAAAAAAATAACACTGTCAGTGGCAACTGGAAAATACTCATGCAATTTAAGAGCGGAGGCAGAGGCACTTAGGGCTGCAGCAGAAGCAATGCTGACAGGCAAAATAAATGAATGTCAGATAGTCCTGTTTACAGATGCCCTGGCCGTAGTCACAGCACTAAAAAGCCAGAAAAATACTGAACTAAATGATTTAAGATAAAATAGATAAAAGCTGTCAGTGAGACACTGAATAAACACGGAATAACAAAAACATCAGTGACAAAGATGGCACACGACAGAAAACTGCACCTCCCCACATTGTAAAAAAAACAAAAGTGTATAGAAGATGATGATGATAATCTAATCAAGGTCGAATGTTCTAAATTCTAAAATAAATATGCAGGTATCGCCCAAAAGTCAGTAAATAGGTCACTTCTTTCTTTCTCCTTTTCTTTCCTCTTTGGGGGGGGGGGGGGGGGGGGGGTTCTTTTTGTGCCTTTCAGTGTCAGGTTATGAAGTGGTTTCTCGACTGGGCCCAAGTTTGTGCTTCGTACATGGGGAGTGTCACTGTTTCTATTATTTATGATATTCATTTTTTCCATTGTCGTCCCTTGAATTTGTTTCTAATGTATCTGTATAGCAATGCTTTCTGGGGTATACTATCTTGTGTTTGACGAACCATTTGGTTTGCTGTCTCTTGATGAGGTCTAGCACTGGTGCTGTACCTACATGTCTCTTAATATCTTCGTTTCTGATTCTATCAATTATTGTTACTCCAAGTATTCTGCGCAAGCATTTCATCTCTGTTGTTAAGATGTTTATTTTATCTTTGTTTGTTAATGTCCAATTTTAACACTGATAGCACAATGTGGGTAGGAATATTGTGTTCTTGTTGAATCCATTGTCACGTGTTTACATTGTAATATGTGGAGTTTGCCCCGATAATTTGACTTCCATTATTACATTATTGATCAGTCTTTCCAGCGTTTATCTTCATACTATAGTCTGGTATGACAAAATTAATTACCAACAACGCCGAGAGTTTAAACAGCCGGATACAAGCTAATGGTTAGAAACTCGAATTGGTTGACCGTTT